>JARGCV010000112.1:32457500-32815000 GCA_034064705.1 Bothrops alternatus
TTTCAGAAAAGGCAGGCACAGCCACACTTCTCTGTGTATTAATGATTCACCTGTGGAGATGGTTACCAGCATCAAATTCCTGGGTGTGCAGCTAATGAGTAGGCTGGCTTGGTTACTCAACAGTGAGAAACTGGTGAAGCGGGCACAGCAGCACCTGCACTTTCTGTGTTGCATGAGAAAAGCACATCTTCCTTCCCCTGTCCTGACCACTTTCTACAGGGGGACAATCGAGAGCATCCTGTCATAGAGCATCACAGTCTGGTTTGCAGGCATCACTGCTTCAGACAGGAAGGTGGTGCAGAGAGTGGTGAGGATGGCTGAAAATATCATTGGCAGCTCCCTCCCTCCCATCCAGGACATAGCAAAGAAGCGTTGCTTGAGCAGGGTCCGTAAGATCATCTGGGACACTACACATCCTCTTCATGACCTGTTTTTCTTGTTACCTTCTGGGAGGAGGCTTTGTGGTATCCATAGCTGAACATCCAGATTCAGCCATAGTTTCATTCCATACAGCATTAACCTGGTGAACCCTCAAGCTTCCTCCTTCTGTTATATATTCAAGATGGACAGTATTTAATATTTATTTGTTATGTATGTGTAGAGGTATGGGTCTATACATATGTTGTACATAGAATGTTTAGGTGAGTGTCATGTATGTGTTTCACTTTGAGAGCGGGCAACTAAATTTCATTTTTGATGTGTGCCGTTGTGCCCACAGTATCGTATCTTATCTTATCTTATCTTATCTTATCTTATCTTATCTTATCTTATCTTATCTTATCTTATCTTATCTTATCTTATCTTATCTTATCTTATCTTATCTTATCTTATCTTACCTTACCTTACCTTACCTTACCTTACCTTACCTTACCTTACCTTATCTTATCTTATCTTATCTTATCTTACCTTACCCTACCCTACCCTACCCTACCCTACCCTACCCTACCCTACCTTACCTTACCTTACCTTACCTTACCTTACCTTACCTTACCTTACCTTATCTTATCTCATCTCACCTCACCTCATCTCATCTTATCTTATTTCCATTACCAGTTAGCCACTAAAATTTACTAATCAGTCACATTGCAGTCAAATAGTTCCCTGCCAAAGAGAAAGGAGAAAAACAGAACTCCTTCTCCCCATGTGCTTCATCTAGTCTCTTGGGAAGATTTGGAAGGATATGTAGTCAAAAGAGCTTGGATAAATCCCAGTTCCATTTCCACACTTACCATCACAGTATCAGAGGGCACTTCCATACAGTTTACTTGTTCACCTTCAAAGCCAATGAGCTGGTGCCATCTCCTGAGGGTCCTTATGTCTGGCTGCCAGCAACTGGGCATAAAAATGATCCTTTGACCAGCATTTTAATCTCTTGTCTTTGTCATTATCTCACAAAATTTCATAGAAGGTTGGGTGGAGGTTGTGGCCATTATCAAGGATGAGGATGTTTAGATCATCTGGGAAAGTCAGGGAATGGTACCAAGTTGTCATGGTGTTAAATTCCTGGCAGTCAATTTCAACAGAAAGGAAAGATGCCAAAAATGTTAGAAGATATTTTATTAACGAGTCTCATAAATACCAAAGGGCAATTACATAAACTAAAGGGCATCACTGTGTATTCAAATTCTCCATAATGTCTATCAAGGGCAATTAAATACTCATATCCCTCTGTCATATGAATCAAACTGTAAGTCTCTGTCAAGACAAATTTAGTAAACAATACTTGCCTTTTGCAGTTCTTCCAGAATATCAGATTAAAATATTAGTGGAAAGAGTTGCAAAGTTCAACCATCTAAAATAATGATCCAATCTTAAAAAGCCATTAAAAAGCCAGATAAAGTAGGACAGAAGAAGAGGGTATAACAAATTCCCTCTGCAGGTTGTCTTCAATAAATTCATTTAAACAAGTCAACTCTCCTATAGACATTGGATATTAATGTTTATCAAGGATGTGAGCTCAAGAAACCAAGGTGACAATTTGTTCATAGGAGTAATGTGTGGAGCGAGAAATGTACCTTCTCCTTTCCAAAGACATCTGCAAAGTATGTATGTATGTATGTATGTATGTATGTATGTATGTATGTATTTGTTTGTTTGTTTGTTTGTTTGTTTGTTTGTTTGTTTATTATGTGGCATAGAGTACATGGATAATAGTAATAAAAATATATAACAGGAGCACACAATACTATGGTACATGTGTGATGGAAATGTGTAGTTAATTTTGTAAGGTAAGAGAAATTTCAGAAGTTATATATAAGTTATATGTTACATTTTGAAATACATTGGTTCATGACAATGTATAAGTATTCTATATATTAATATCTAGGCCATTTATCCAATTAAGTTCAGTATTTGTTATTTAGAGTAAATCTGATTTTCCTCCTGTATAAGCTCTCAAATGTCAGCTAGTCATAAAATACAGTAACACAGGACAAATAGCCTGTTGAGTTGTAATAATAGGGATGCTGACTGGATGCCTACAAATAGTAATTCCAACAGTCCTGCAACTAAACAATTTTTATCAGAGAGCCAGTTTGCTGTAAAGGTTAAGGCACCAGTCAGAAACTGAGAAATCAGGTATTCTAGCCATGAAGGCACAAAGCCAGTGGGTGACCTTGGGCTAGTCATTCTTTCTCAGCCCTAGGAAGAAGTAATGGCAAATCATTTCCAAAAAACCTTGCCCAGAAAACTGCAGGGATTAGTCCAAGCAGTTATTGTTGTGTCCTGAGCCTGCAAAAGCAGGCTCGGGACGTTGCATTGGTCCCGGGCATTCCAAAAGCTGCCTGGGATCAGACAGAGTGGCGCCGGCCTTGTGCACATGCGCAAGGCGCGAAAATGCTCTGTTCCTATTGGTTGTCACTGTCTGGGTTTCTGGCCATATAAAAAGGCCTGCGTGCCTTTTGCTTTCACTTGGTTGTTGTAGAACAGCGGTTCTCAACCTGTGGGTCGTGACCCCATTTGGGGTCGAACGACCATTTCACGGGGATCGCCAAACATTACAGTCCGCCATTTTTTTTGGTCGGCCATTTTTGGGGGGGTTGGCCATTTTTTCCCCCTTTGCGATGCGGGCCATCGCGCGCGCATGCGCGATGCGGGCCGTCACGCCGCACATGCACGATGCGGGCTGTCACATCGCACATGCGCGATGCGGGCCGTCACGGTGCGCATGTGCGATGCGCCCCATCACGCCGCGCATGCACGATGTGGGCCGGGGTTGAGCCCCAGAAAAGGTTGAGAACCGCTATTGTAGAAGAAGAATAAAGTGTTTGTTCAGCATCACCATGTGTCTTCATCATTTGCTCGCAAATGAAGTATACAACACTGGCAACGAAGGTGGGATCCTTTGTAAGGTGAAACAAAAGATTTAAGGACTTACCCAGGAAGTCCTGAAGAGGGGAAGATGGCATCTGAATTAGCGTCCCAGCCTGCCAGTATAGCATTGCTGGAGGGTGAGCTCAGGCTAAAGGACCCTTTCCCCAAACAGCAGTTTACAGAGGAAGCGAGTGGTGAAGGTCATAAACTGTATGATGTTGAAGATTGGCCGCTTGTCTGATTTCGATGTCTTCCACCCAGAGAGATGGAATTCCTATGTAGCACGGGTGGAGAACTACTTCAGAGTAAATCAGATTAGAGAAGACGGCCTGAAGGCAGCAACTCTTTTGTGTGCCTGTGGACAGGAAGCTTTTGACATCGCAGAGAATATGGTGGCCCCTGCACCTCTGGAGTCAGTAACATATGCTGACTTGAAGAAAATGTTGAAGGAACACTTCCAGCCAAAGTTATCTGTCATTGCTTGGAGGCACGTGTTCGAGCAGAGAGACCAGAGGCCGGGTAAATCTGCTGTGGACTTTATTGCGGCCTTAAGGCAAGCAGCCAGACCTTGTGAGTTCAAGGATCTGGAAGAAAGGCTGAGAGATCGCTTCATACATGGTTTGAGGAGCAGAGACTTACAACAGAAGATTTTTGCAAAAAAAGATGTCTCTTTCCAAGACGCGCTACGAGAGGTGGCAGCTGAGGAAGCAGCAGGTGGGGCTGTGAATGCCTTACGGCTCACCAGGAACCCTCCAGACACAGCTACCATCCATCAAGAGGATGCTCGAGAAGGATCGGAAGCAGATCCTGAAGAGGAGGTGGACAGACTTCACCAGCCAGCTGAAAGGAGGCAGAAGGAACATCCAGACAAGGCCCCAGCATCTCTTCAATGCTTCGGGTATGGAGGATGCCACAAGCGAGCTGACTTGCAGGTTCCGCTCCGCCATTTGCAGAGCATGTGGCAGGCAAGGTCACATCGCATCCATCTGTTTGGGTCACCAGAAGGTCCAACCTCATGAAGAATTGAGTCTGAAAGGTACCAGGGTCCCCAGCCAACATAGGGTGGGTTTCTGCACATCGCGCAGGAGTATTCTGAGGACAGGGACACACAAGAAGAAACTTTCCATTAATGTAAGGTTGCAAGGGGTTCCCCTATCAATGGAGTTGGACACTGGGTCCGCTCTCTCAATTATTTCAATTAACACATTCAAAAGGATATGCAGCAGCAGTGGCCTTCAAGTTAAACTCAGGCCATTGAATCTAATACTTACTGATTTTCAGAATTTTGTGGTGTGTGTTAAGGGGGAGGCCACCCTTAGAGTACAGCATAAGGATTTTGAAGGTCCCCTAGATGTGGTGGTTGTTGGGGGTGAATGTATGAGTCTTATTGGACTCGATTGGTTCGAGGCTCTGGGAATCCAGGTAACTGGGCTGCACCATTTGCAAAATTGAGCCTTGCAGAAGTCTGCAAGGAGTTTGCAGATGTGTTTAGTTCAGAGCTAGGATCCTACAAGGAGCCTCCCATTTCGCTATGGTTAGACCCAACCATCACGCCCATCAGGGTTAAGCCGAGGAGGGTACCTTTTGCCTTCAAAGGAAAGATTGATGCTGAGCTGGACAAATTGTTCCAGCAGGGCATTTTAGAACCTGTGGATTCTAGTCCATGGGAAACCCCCATAGTAACGCCTCTAAAGGCTAATGGGGAAATACGTATATGTGCAGACTATAAGTGCACACTGAATAAGGTGCTGCAACAGCACGCTTATCCAGTGCCTGTGGTAAGTCACATTCTGGTCTCCCTCAAGGGGGAGTGCATTTTTGCGAAGCTTGACCTGGCACAGGCCTATCAACAGCTACCTGTTGATGAGGCAGCTGCAGAGGCCCAGACTATTGTAACTCATAGGCATATTCCAAAGTGTCATGGAGAGCACACTTCGAGGTATTCCTGGGGTCTGTCCCGACTTCAATGACATCTTTATTGCTGGGGAGTCATCTCAAAATCTAGCAGAAAGATTAAGGGCTGTCTTGCTTCGTTTTCGAAAAGCAGACCTTAAACTAAAGAAAGATAAATGTAAGATAGGAGTCACTTCTACTGACTTCTTAGGATTCAGGATTGATGCCCAAGGCATTCACCCTGCTGAAACTAAATTGCAAGCTATCCAGCAGGCCCCAAGTCCTAGGTCCATGAGTGAGCTGCAAGCCTTCTTGGGGCTATTAAATTTTTACCATGCATTTCTCCCACATAAAGCTGCAGTGGCAGAGCCGTTACACAGGCTCTTAGACAAGCAGGCTCCTTGGCAGTGGACTAAAGTCTATGACAAGAGTTTCAATGAGGTTAAGGCCTTGCTCTCTTCTAATGCTGTTTTAGCGCATTTCAACGAGCAACTGCCTGTTTGCATCGCATGTGATGCATCTCCTTATGGAGTGGGAGCTGTATTTAGCCATCTGAAGGCTGATGGGACACAAGTCCCTGTGGCCTTTTACTCAAGACTGTGTCTTCTGCAGAGCGAAATTACGCTCAAATTGACAGAGAAGCCTTGGCCATAGTGGCTGGCATAAAGAAATTTCATGATTTCCTATATGGCCGCCATTTCATGGTCTATACTGACCATTAGCCTCTGCTGGGTTTGTTTACCACTAACAAACAGACCCCACATATCATTTCTCCTCGTATGCTGAGATGGTCCATTTTCTTGTCAGCATATAACTACACTTTAGTTCACAAATCTGGAAAAGAAATGGACCATGCAGATGGCCTAAGCAGATTACCTCTAACACAGGTTGAAGCAGACCCTGCTCCTGCCATCAATATTCTCTCTATTCAGGAACTGTCTGAATCTCCCCTCAATGCTAGGGACATGGCTGCAGAAACCACCACTGATCACATGCTTACACGTGTGCTGACATGGGTGTTGTCAGGATGGCCTGACAAGTGCCCAGATACTGAGTTCCAAAGCTTCTGGCACAAGAAGCATGAGTTTTCCACTTTCAAGGGTTGCCTGTTATGGGGTAGCAGGGTTGTTATCCCAGCCTCATTGAGGTCTAGAATCTTGATCTCTCTGCATGAGGCACATCCGGGAATTGTCAGGATGAAGGCGCTTGTGCGCAGCCATCTTTGGTGGCCTGGGCTCGATAAGGCTATCAAGGCTCAGGTGCATGAGTGCCAACTGTGCCAACAGTCATGACCTGAAATGCCTCAGGCCCCAGTACATAGGTGGGAGGAAACTCAAACCCCATGGTCTAGGGTGCATACAGATTATGCTGAGCCCTTTCAGGGGCAATTCTTCCTGGTTGTTGTTGATAGCCAGGACCATCCAGGTGCTGAGATGAATTTTTGCATCGCACGGACTTCCAGATGTCCTGGTTTCTGATAATGGCCCTCAATTTACATCTTTTGAGTTCCAGGCTTTCCTTCAGGCCAACCTGATCCGGCATGCAACATCGGCTCCCTTCCATCCATCCTCCAATGGACTGGCAGGGAGAATGGTGTGTACCACCAAAGATGCCCTCAAGAAACTGACTCACAGGTTAGCAGGTTTCCTTCTTGCATACCGCACCACACCATGCACACCACACCTCATCAATAAACTGGACAGGTTGCACCCTGATCGGGTGACTTCACAAGTGTCAAAACCATGGGAACCTAGGAGACTCCAGGTGGGCAATCTGGTTTGGGCAAGAAACTATGGGCCTGGACATCTCTGGGTCACAGCTGTGGTCTGCAAGGTCTCTGGGCCATTGTCATATGAAGTTGCCTTGGGTGATGGCCACGTTTTTCGCAGACACATAGACCAACTGCGTTGGAGACTGGACTCTCACCCTTCCGCTCCTGGCTCTGCTCTGGAGGTGGGGAGGAGGACCATAATATGCATTCTGGGTCACAGTTTCCCAGGCCTAACAGGCCCTCACTAGCTGCTACTGAGGCTGTTTGGGATCCATCCCAAAGTTCCGCAAGTGCTTCAAATAGGAATTCACTAGATAGAGGGTCATCCCACACATCCATAATTACTCCAGACAGGGAGTCACACCGGGGGTATCCACACAAATCACTAGCAGTAAGAAAAAAGGAATTCCATCAAGGGCGCTTGCCTAATTCTGCAATTGCTCCCAAAAGGAAGTCACCAGCAAAGGGGGTTGCCATGGAGGCGACTCCTGACTCTGGCACCTCTGGCATGTGCTTGGGGGCCACAGAGTACTGGGGCATTTTCGCTACCCAGCCCTCTCCATCTGCTGGCCTTGGGCTCGAGGGACAGTGTTCCCAAGAGGGGTCCATTGTGGACTCGGGGACTTCCACCCCTCCAAGGTATGCTGGCTTGGACTTAGAAGGTCTAGCCAGCCAGCAGCGGGGCGGGTCAACGTCAAAGTCCTGACCTGCCTAGCCTGGTAGGCAAGCAGGTAGGCCAGGCACCCTCACCAGGGTCACCTGGGGATTTAGGGCAGCAATGCCCTGGCCTGCCTAGCCTGGTAGGCGAGCAGGTGGGCCAGGCAATCTCTCTGGGCCTTAGAAGGTCGCAGCGGTCCAAGTGCCCACCCAAACATCTGAGAGACTTTGTGAGGTTGCTGTCAAATCATGAGGGACCTGCTCATGAGGCCCCAGAATAATGGGAATAACTTGTGGATAGATTATTTTGTGTTATTTTTGATTTTGGATACATTTATTTGTATTAATAAATATTGAAGGGGGTTTGCCTGAGGGCAGACTCAAGTATTCCACACTCTTTGCATTTGAATAATGCAACTGTATGTCACTCTTCTCAATACACGATCTACATGTGTGTACGCGAAATATGTTCCATCTAGGGGGGAGGGGTGTTGTGTCCTGAGCCTGCAAAAGCAGGCTAGGGACGTTGCATTGGTCCCGGGCATTCCAAAAGCTGCCCGGGACCAGACAGAGTGGCGCCGGCCTTCTGCGCATGTGCAAGGCGCAAAAACGCTCTGTTTCTATTGGTTGTCACTGTCTGGGTTTCTGGCCATATAAAAAGGCCTGTGTGCCTTTTGCTTTTGCTTGGTTGTTGTAGAAGGAGAATAAAATGTTTGTTCAGCATTGCCATGTGTCTTCATCATTTGCTCGCAAACGAAGTATACAACAGTTATCAATGAATTTGGCTGTCATTTCCAAATCTAATGATGCCGAAAGAATATATCAGAGCCAGGTTAGAAGCAGAGAAGAAGAAGCAGGATAAAATGTTTCTTCTTTACATTGTATGGCTGAACTCCTCCCCTCCCACCTTCATTTCCCAAATCTTGGAATGATTGTGGTGCTAGTAATATGATCATTGATTCCATAGATTATGATAATTCATAGCTGTGGTGATTCTGTTGGTCCTGCTGCCAAGATGCAGCCTGGACAATCCCACAACCCTGTGATGGGCTCTATGCACGGGCCAATTCGTCAGAAGGCGCAGAAGGAAAGACTTAACAGCAGAATTTGATACAAGACGCTTCTGGATGCAAAGAGCACTCTCTCTATGCCCAGCAGGTCGTTTTATTAGGCATGGTCAGAAAGGTTTTTGCCTGAACGCAGCAGGCCAATCATCATCGTACCTGATCATTTGAATTGACCTATCCACAATCTAGTTCATGAAGATTGCCTTGTATGGTACAGCGCCTCTTACGTTCTTTGCCAATTACCTGTCTTTATTTTAATATGACCTTATATGGTTACGCTCTTGCTTTTTCAGGTAACTTCCTGTTCCTGTTACCTGAGCACGTGCACACCCAGTATTTTTCCATTCTGCTTGCTTCCTTGTACTGCATAGCCCAAGTGACAATAGGCATTCAGTAATTTCCCACTCCAGATACAATGAATCTTGCTTGATCCTATTCTATCCTATGGTATTATTACTCGTCCTTTTTGCCACTTATGTAGGGGCTTTCATAAATTCCTACATCTCCTCCCTTTTTATTTTGTATAGGGAACAGTACCATCAAATGTCCGAAAAAGGTCAAATTAGAGCAAGAGGTTCCATACAAAGGTTTAAGTAGGATTCAAAAAAATATAGTAGAAAATCACATTGGATAATACTAACTTTGATAAAAATTCACAGTGACAACAGTTATACAATTATTTCTATTATATAAATTTCTCTAAGGATTTAGTGCATCATAAAAAACTGTATATTCAATTTATTTTTAAGAGAGGTCAGGTGGCGTTTTCTCATATTTCATTGGAAATCCTTCTAACATCATGTCGGCTTCCATTAACAAAACTTGTTTTTGTTTATGGCTGCTTCCACAATACTTTGAAGAGAGGTTTTTATGATAGGTATAAGACATGGTAATATTCTATTAAGTAAATAAATTGGTTATTGAATGTTACAGTGGGCGGTCACATAAGGCATCACATGGTTACAACAGCCAATGACAAGGTTATACTCTGTAGCCAATGACAAGGCTACACTGCAGGGCCACCCTGTGGCCAATGGCAAAGCTTATACCTGTGGCCGGTAGATTCAAATCTTGGTACAACGTTCCTCCACCTATTGGCCCCTCCCTCATTTGGTCAAACCTCATGGTTCTTTGTTGCTTTGTCTTCTTTGTTCCAAGCACATGGCATGGCAGTCTGTCCCAGGCTTCATGATTTCTTTGTCCCACCTATGCTCCCATCCAGTTCTTACAGATCCTAGGTGCATAGGCCATCGATCATAGCAACATCCAACATCTCCTCCTTTCTTTTCTTTTAATAAGAGTCCGGGGAGAAAACGGGACATGGTTTTGTCTTCTGCCAGTCAATGTGAATTTTTCTGTCATCAGAGGCTGTAGTTGGTTCTTGTCCAGGAAATGGACAGAAGAGGGAGGCTTACACAAGTTTTGCAGGTTTTGCAGTGGGGGGGGAATGCATTTGTACACAGCAACAGATTGTTACACAAAATACTAGAAACATTATGATATTGAAAACCCATTCCTTGAGCCACCCAGCATTAGGTAGCCAGGAAAATCAGCAAAACAAGGCATACAGTTTCTTGTGATAAGAGATTGTGGCAGAAATGTGTGTGTGTGTTGTAGGAATGGAAATTTACCAGACCAATTCTGGGATGTTCACCAATGTGCATTTTCCTTCCACATAAGGACTAATCTTTGTCAGATGTGAGTGCATTGTCTTTTGAGAAGTTGCACAAAGTTTCAAAGTTTTCACCAAAATCAAACAAGGGAACAGAATCAGCACATGTTGTTGTTATTCTTTGTCTCATTATCTAGCTGCAAGGGATATTTGTGTTACAAGATCTTGTTACTAACTGATGAAACTGTGTGATTCACAACACAAAGTAAGGAAGGATTCAAAGTTAAAGAGAGAGATTGAGAGATTTCATTCATAGGCACATTAACAAGAAATAAGAAAGAGACAAAATTAAAATTCATTAACACTAGAAACATTAAATTCAAAATAGGCAAAGAGAAATGAGAAAGGCAACATTTGCAGGGAAATCATAAGAAAGGGAAAATTGGCAAAGAGAAAATAATAAGAAAGAGAAAAATTAGAGGCATGGTTTATTAAGCAAGACAACCTGGAGGGAAGGTATAAGAGAGAGAAGGTAACACAGATTCATATGTAAATTGAGAAACAACCAGGGAGGGGGAGTGTATGAGAGAGGCTAACACAAAGAGATTCACAAAATGCAGTCATATGTAGATTTGAGTCTCGTCACAGCCCTAGGCTGGCTGGTTTTTAAACTGGCCCTAGTTGATGGTCTTCAGGCGACGATTGCAACAATTAAGGTCTTCAGATAAACCTCTGGAGAAGGACAAAAGAAGGGGGGGGAGAAAATGGCCCTGTGGGGAAGGAAGAGTTAACAAGCAAACAAGGCATTTTGAATCAATGGATTACCCAGAAGTATTTTCCCATTTTTCAATTATAAGGAATAGAAGCAACAGGCTTCAGATTTTTAACAAGTTGAAAGGTAACACAGTAAAGACTGAATTAGCATAGTAAGATCAACAGGAGACAGGCAGGGGCAGTTATTAAGTCCACATCAGAAGAACTGGGAGGAAATGAGCCATGAAAAGCATGCTGAGTCAGAGTGAGAAACACTTAGATTTTTTAGGAGACAGGGCAGGAGAAACAGAAACAGAATCCTGATAACAATGACTATGTTCCAAGCCAATAGCTACAGAAGAAGAAAAAGAAGAAGGATACAATTAATTCTTTCACGTAAGGAGAATTTTGGGAAGGAGCAGAGGGCTCCTCCATAAGCCAATTTTAATCCAATCAGCAATTTTTTGTGGTCCCTTTTAGATGTAAAAGAGACAATGCCAAACAAACAATAATACTTTTAAACTCCTTAGGTGAAGGCACATTTGTGAATCTTTGTTAGTTGCATAATTAAGGTTCTAACAATTAACATCAGGCCCTCCCCCCTTTGATCCTTGGAGAATTCCACCCACATACTCACGGGGGGGGGTTTCAAGGGAAGAAGGAAAGGTCTGACTCCCTTCCATGTTGTTAAAATATCTGGAGGTGCTTTTGGCTCTTTGTGAAAATATTCCCCTAACCGGGTCCAAGTTAACAAATCTAATTTTCCTTGGGCAGGATAAGAGGGAACTTCCTGCCAAATGAATTTAAAGAGGAAAATTAATTTTTTCTTAGAGGGATAATAATTCCTTCTTTTCAAAAAATTTCTATTAGCCTCAACTATCTGACCCACCTCAGTGATATGAGCCTGCTGCCCTTTTGTCAGATTTCCGCCCATACTTACGAAAAAACGGCCGTAGTAAGAGATGGACTGTAGAGTGCGCTTCGGACGTACCTCTCGCGCTGCACCCACGATGAAACGAAGAAAAAAAACCTCTTTTAGGCTGCTGGTGTTGTGATCATCGCATCGGGGTCATCACTTGTGGTGATTCTGTTGGTCCTGCTGCCAAGATGCAGCCTGGACAATCCCACAACCCTGTGATGGGCTCTATGCACGGGCCAATTCGTCAGAAGGCGCAGAAGGAAAGACTTAACAGCAGAATTTGATACAAGACGCTTCTGGATGCAAAGAGCACTCTCTCTATGCCCAGCAGGTCGTTTTATTAGGCATGGTCAGAAAGGTTTTTGCCTGAACGCAGCAGGCCAATCATCATCGTACCTGATCATTTGAATTGACCTATCCACAATCTAGTTCATGAAGATTGCCTTGTATGGTACAGCGCCTCTTACGTTCTTTGCCAATTACCTGTCTTTATTTTAATATGACCTTATATGGTTACGCTCTTGCTTTTTCAGGTAACTTCCTGTTCCTGTTACCTGAGCACGTGCACACCCAGTATTTTTCCATTCTGCTTGCTTCCTTGTACTGCATAGCCCAAGTGACAATAGGCATTCAGTAATTTCCCACTCCAGATACAATGAATCTTGCTTGATCCTATTCTATCCTATGGTATTATTACTCGTCCTTTTTGCCACTTATGTAGGGGCTTTCATAAATTCCTACAATAGCTGATTCAAGTCAGGAAAGGCAAATGTAGAAACAAAACCCCAGGTGAATCTGTATTGTTTTTCTGCAGCTGACAGATGGGATGTGTGATATAATTACCCCTAATTTCTTAGGCTAAACTCCAGAGATTGAAAAATCAGGAAAGAAAAGTAAAATGGGTTTAGAAAAAACTAAACAACTTCCTTTCTGTTACATATCAATTGTACCCTCCCCCTCCAAGATGGCAGCAATGTAGGAAGCAGTATTGGATCATGGGGAGAGAAGTAACCAAACTAAGTAGGAAAGTATTAGGAGAGGGCAAAGGGGGAGGAAAAAGAAGCAGAAAGTTAGATAAGGAAGATAGAAAGGATAAAAGAAAAGAAGAAATTGGAGCAAGGGATAAAACACCCAGCAAACAGGAGCACAATGAATGAATGGCTGCACGTGGAGTCGGAGGCAGCTGGCAACAGAGAACAAGAGATCCAGCTCCAGAGCACAACTAAGCAACCCAATGCTGGGGAAAAAAGAAAAAGGCAATTGAGAGTAGCGAACCAGTAGCTGAATAGCAGACAAGGAGGGTGACTGTTGAAAGCAGCGAACTGGTGGGTCACAGCATATTCTATAATTGCCTAGAGTAGACCCATACCCCAGCTCCTCAGCCCACCAAAACGTTATCAGTTTGTCCTTGAGTCCCACTGAGCTGCATTGTTATTATGGCTAGCTGAGCTCAAGCATTCACCCCATCCCCCCTTCAACACCTAATTTCTACACAGAAGAAAAAGCATGTTAAAAACAAAGTAAAAATGACCGCAATTTCCATCAGTTTCAGAGCAGGAACATCCAATGTTACAGTGTTGACACCAGGTTTCTGTAATGCCAACTATATCATACCTCCTTCATGTACTATTGCTTCTAGTTCACCCTGTTTGTTCTCCAAGCTTTCAGCATTTGTACATAAGCATTTAAGACTTTTATGCCTGTCCATGGGTGTGTTTCCTGCATCTCCTGATTGTTGTTGGAGTTTTTCTTTTTTCTCATCACTACCTATCTCATTGTTTGATTTGTTTTCTTGGGATTTATGATTGGTTTTGGGTTCTAGAGTTTCTAAAGATTGGTCATCCTTCCCCCTCAATTTTAATTTAAAGCCCTCCTGATGAGTTGGATCAATCTTTTTAAAATACATTTTTCTGTTTTCGTGAGGTGCAGCCATCCCTTGCCAAGTCCTCCTTGTAGGAAATGCAGTCCATGATCCAGGAAACCAAAGTTTTCTTTATGTCACCAACCCTTTAGCCAATGGTTTATTTCTAGAATTCTTTTCCCCCTCAATGGCTTTCATTGGGAGTACTGATGAGAACACTACATGCTTCTAGCTTAACTTTATTGCCTAGTTGTTTATAATCTCTCACTGTTGTATTCAGGTTCTTTATTGTGTCATTTGTCCCAATGTGGATGAGGAGGAAAGGGTAATAATCTGTAAGCCTAATTATTTTGGTTAGGTTCTCAGCCACATCTTTGATTTTTGCTCCAGGGAGATAACATACCTCCCTGGATTGTATGTCCGGTCTCCAGATGGATGATTCTGTTCCTTTTGAGGATAGAATTTCATACTACCAACACTTGCCTTCCTTTTTTTGGGCTGCAGTCTGGGGTGTTTTTCTGTTTGTCTCAGGTGTGTTTGTTGATGTGACTTTTAAAGGGATATTTGAAGTGGCTTTTTAGGGATATTTGAAGTTGTTTCTTTGCTAGGTGTCTGCATGTTTTCTTTAAGGGGGAAGTTGTGGGTCTCTGTGTTTCCATTTAAGGGGAGAAATTGATTGCTCAGTTTTAATGGGGCTGTTTCTGGTTGGGTTGGATTGGGTAGAAGGGGTTTGTTAGTTGTATGCTGCTTCTTTCTTGTGTTTGTGTTTCCTTCTATGAGTGTATTGTGTTTCCTTCTATGAGTGACATACCTCCATTTGTCTTCCTCCAAGGGTTTATCAGTAGGTCAAATTCTCTGGGTGTTATTTGTTCATTATTTGGTTCAGTTTGGGTAGAGCTTTCTTTCATAGATTGGGGGTTTGGCAAGAGTTGCCTCTAAGTCCCTTACTTTTTCCTCCAATAGTTTACATAGTTTACATCTATAGTTTGGGTGTTTATACAGTTTACATGTATAGTTTGGGTGTTCTTGGAACATGTATTGCATATCACAATAGTATCAGTCACCTGTTCCATGACTCTGTTGTTTGAAAATACCTCTTTTTGGTTGGTGGATGTGCTTTGCTGTTAGCCTTGTTTCCTAGCTTCTCTGCTTTAGGTAATTATGCCTATTTTTTGTATCCTTTTTCTGTCTGTTTGTGCTTGTTTTTTGCCTTGTTATTTAGGTATAGATGAAAGTATGTGGCAATATGCCCTTTGGTTTTAAAGGAAAAAAATTGCAGTTTATATTGAAATTAAGAGTTAGTGTTGGAATAGGGCTATTTAACAAAGAGAATGGCTGCTTTCTCCTCAACAAGGGATTTGATTTTACCTTTCTGCTCTCTACCTAAAAATTCATCCCTATCCTTCCTTTTCTTGATTTGCTCCTTATTTATCTCTATTCTCTCTGCCTTGCTTTTTTTTAAAAATTCTTTTATTAAAACAATCAGCATTGAACATAAAATCTTAGTATGCATCAATCATCATAGCACCTGGTATACAACACTAAGTATTAATCTTTGTAAACGTCTGGTTTGGTAAACATTTTTCACTCCTCACATCAAGCCTCAACTATACGCCTGTTACACTTTATTTGATTGGTGTTTCTCTTTTCTATAGTTTATCCACAGTTTCTAGTCTATCACATATTATTCATCTCAGTATTAGTACAATCTTTTAGGATCCCTAACCAAAAATCCTGAGGTAAAAGTTTAATGACCTGAGGTAAATCTTATATATGGACTATCTACTATATCTAGTCTATCACATATTATTCATTCGCGCTTCTGAATTAACTTCGTCTCAGTAATAGTGCAATCTTTTATAGTCCCTAACCAAAGATCCTGAGGTAGAAGTTTCATAACCTGAGATAGAAATTCAATCCGCTTTATCAATATTAAAGCAAACAACATTAGGCATAAGCTCATGTTAAGAGGCATTCGTCATAGAACATAAACATACATTAGGTGTTAGTTTTTGTAAATGTTTGATTTGGTAAACATTCTTCCCTCCTCACGTCGAGCCTCAACTAAACGCCAGATACATTTTGTTTGATTGGTGTTTCTCTTGTATATAGTCTATCCACTGTTTCCAGTCTGTCAAATATTGTTCATTGGAGCGATCCTTCAAGTATGCTGATATTTTCGCCATTTCCGCCACATTTGTTACTTTCAAAGTCCATTCTTCCATAGGCGGTATTTCTGGATTCTTCCAGTATTGTCCCACCAACAGTCTTGCTGCTGTGATCAAGTTCAGAAATAAGTTCGTCTCTGAGGTAGTGCAATCTTTTGTGATCCCTAACAAAAAAACCTGAGGTAGAAATTCAATATGCTTTTTGAAAATGGTTTGGAGTGTCCACCATATCTTCCTCCAGAAGGCTTTGATTTTTCTGCATGTCCACCATACATGAAAGTAGGTAGCCTCCCCATCACCACACCTCCAGCATTTGGGTTGGGAGTCTGGATAGATGAGTGATATTTTTTTCGGGTCTAGGTGCCATCTATAGAACATCTTGTAGAAGTTTTCCCTTAAGTGTTGCGATTTTGTAAATTCTACATTTCTCACCCAGATTTTCTCCCACGTGTCCATGGTGATAGGATGCCCAAAGTCTTGTTCCCACTTTACCATACAGTTCTTGACTAGCACGGTTTCAGAGTTCATTTCTATCAGAATGCTATACACTCGTTTGATGTGCATGATCCCCTGCTCTCTAATCTGTTTAATTAGATTCTCGTCAGTCTGGGATAAACCCTTCTTCTTGTCTTTATGCCACCGTGATTGCAGTTGTAAATATGATAGCCAGGTACCTCCTATTCCTTCCTCTGCTAGCGTTGTTTGGGGTTTCAAGGAGAACCCATTTTCTTCTTCCAGTACAAGTTTACTGTAGGGCACCACTTCTTACCCTTGGGATATGTTTACATCCCCTATTGCGTGTCCGGGGATCATCCAGATGGGAATCTTGTCGTGTAGAAGGTGTTTATATTTCTTCCAGACCCATAACAATGGGATTCGTAGTGGGTTCTCCTTGAAGTTCCTGTCTGCCTTTTTGTCGTATACCAAGTATGCGTGCCAGCCGAATAGTAGACCATGCCCTTCAACATTCAGTATTCTATCATTCGTCATATTGATCCAGTCACTCAACTCCACCAATGTCGCTGCATAGTAGTATAGCTTTAGATTAGGCATTTTTAGTCCCCTTCTCTTCCTTGTGTCCTGTATGATTTTTAGTTTCACCCTTGGTCTCTTGTCATTCCAAATAAATCTGTTGATGCCCTTCTGCCAATTGTCCAAGTCCTCATCCTTTTTGAGTATGGGTAGCATTTGAAAGAGAAATAGAAATCTTGGCAAGACGTTCATCTTTACTGCTGCTATCCTGCCCAGCAAGGATAGTCGTAGTGTTTTCCACCTTTCCAGATCTGCTTGTATCTTGTTCCACAGCACCTCGTAGTTATTTTTGTATAATTTCGCATTCGTTGTTTCTATCTCCACTCCCAGGTATTTAACTTTCTTAACTATTTCACAACCCATTATTCTTTCCAAGTCCTGTTTTGCTTTGTTGTCTAGATTTTTAACTAGCATCTTCGTTTTTGATATATTAACTTTAAAACCTGATACCTTGCCATAGTCTTTCATTATCTCCATGAAACTCCTTGCTGATTGTACTGGTTGCGATACTGTCACCAGTAGGTCGTCTGCGAAGGCACACAGTCTGTAGTCCTGTTGTCCAATCTGTATGCCCTTTATGTCCTCTGCTGCTCTTATCTTGTTCAGCAGAATCTCCATCGTTAAGACAAATAACAGTGGTGACAGCGGACAGCCCTGTCTCGTGCCTCTTTCTATATTTAATGGGTCTGTTAGTTCGCCGTTCACAATGATCTGGCCCGTTTGTTTCTGGTAGATTGCTATTATGGAGTTGAGGAACTGCTTTCCCATTTTCATCCCCCGGGCTAGGTTCGTCAGGAATGGCCAATTCAGTCTGTCAAACGCTTTTTCTGCGTCCACAAACATGAGGGTAGCAGGTACCTGGTTGTGCCTTTCCAAGTACTCTATTATGTTCAACAGCTGTCTCACATTGGTTTTCATCTGACGTCCTTGTATAAACCCCATTTGATCCGGGTGAATTATTTTTTGTAATACAGTCATTAATCTGTTGGCCAGAACTTTTGTGAAGAGTTTGTAGTCTGTGTTCAATAGTGAGATGGGCCTATAGTTTGCCGGTTGTGCATTATCTTTTCCCTCTTTGGGGATTAGAGAAATGTAGGCTGTTTTCCAGGAGGGTGGGACTTGGCCTCCTTCTTGTATGTTGACAAATAGCTTTCTGAGGGGTTCTATCATTTCCTCTTGGAGATGCTTGTAATAGGTAGCCGTTATCCCATCCGTCCCAGGTGATTTTCCTTTTTTCAGTTGTTTGATCGCTGAGTGTATTTCCTCCTTCGTGATTGGGGCGTTCAGGGCATCTCGTTGTGTATCGGTGAATACCATTAATTTTTCGTTTTGTAGAAACTTTTCTATCTCTTTGTCCTGTACCTTCTCCTCGGCGTATAGCTTTGAGTAGAACTCGGTGAAAGCTTTCTTAATGGTTTCCTGTTTGAATTCTTCCTTGCCTTTGTACTCTATCTTTTCAATTATGCGGGCTTTCTGTTTCTTTCTTATGGTGTAAGCCAGCCACCGACCCGGTTTGTTGGCGCTACAGAATGTCTTGTGTTTTGCATATTGTATATTCCATGCTACTTGATCCGCCATCAGCATGTCAAATTGTTTTCTTAGTATCTTAATTCCTTCTTTTGTGGCTTTGTCCTCCGGTCTTTTTATTAATAATTGTTCCTGTTTTTTTATCTCCTCCTCTAGTTCCTTTCTTTTTCGTTCTTGTTTGCGTCGGTGCCTGGCGTTCATGTTCATGAGGATCCCGCGCATAAATGCCTTGCTAGCGTCCCAAATCATTTCAATGGGTGTTTCATTGTTCATATTTATACTAAAGAATTCCTTCATGGCACTTTTGCATTCAGCCACCTCTTTCTCGTGTCTAAACAGGTTTTCATTAATTCTCCAGGATCTCCTCGATTTCCGATCCTGTCTCAATTCCATCCCTACCGGGTTATGGTCTGTCAGTACTTTGGGTAGAATTGACACAGTGTTTAGGCGGACTAGCAAGTCACTAGATGCCAGGATGAAGTCAATTCTGGAAAATAATTGATGCCTGTCGGAGAAAAAGGTGAATTCTTGCTCTTTGCTGTGCCGTTCCCTCCAGACGTCTGTCAGTACAAGGTCTTCCTTCATGTTGAAGAAAGATTTAGGCAATTTGGAGTGCTTCTGTGGGTTAGGTTTTGTTTTCTTCTTGTCTAGGGCAATCTCTATGACCCCGTTCCAATCTCCCAGAATAATACATTATCTGTAGTTGAGTTGTATTAACTTCTTGTGTATCTTTTTGTAGAATTTTCCTTGTTGTTGATTTGGTGCATATATGCCCATCACTAGAATTTTCTTGTCGTCCTGTGTCACTTCGATTGCTAGGTATCTACCCTGGGAGTCCGACTCTATTAGCTTAGCTATTACATGTTTCTTCACGTATATAACAATCCCGTTCTTCTTTCGTGGCGCCGCTGCGATAGAATGTGTACCTAGTCTGTTGTTGATTAAGTATTTCTGGTCCGCTGCTCTGATGTGTGTTTCTTGTAGGCAAATTATGTCGTTTCTTCCTTGATACAGATAATGAAATATCTTTCTCCTTTTCTGTGGGGAATTTAGTCCGTTAACGTTCCATGTCAAGTATTTAGTTGTCATTGTCGGTTTCAGAATACTCTTGCAAGACCGCTTCTGTTCTATCTCTTGTGTTCTTCTTTGGTCTCGTTCCCATGGTATCCAAGTTGGTGCTCATGTTGTGTAGAGGGGTCGTGCCTTGCTACTCCGTGCGTTTGGTAGTGGATCTTAGTATTCTGCTCTCTGCAGTCTGTCCTGTTTCCTTGTTGTTGTTGCTTTCTGTTCTCTATGTCGTCGTGTCTCGAGTTGGTCCTTTCCTTTCTCTTGCTACTGCGTCGGTCTGTATTTCTGGGTGGTTTGCTCGTTGTTCTCGGTCCCTTCCACATTCCAGTGGCCCTTCTGCTTCTTCTCTCGTGATGTGCTGAGGCCCACCTGACGTCAGTTCCTTTGCAAGAAATTCTCTGGCTTTCTGGACCGAGTTCAGGTAGCATCTTTTATTCTTATAGAGAAGTGAATCCTCGTTGGGGCTTCCCATCGAAATCGCATGGCGCGTAATCTCAGTTCGTCGACCAAAAATTTGTAGTCCTTTCTGTCTCGCAGCATCGTTGGGGGGGATCTCTTTCAGTACTTTCACTTCCTGCCCCTCTATGTATAATTTCTTGTTGTAAGATGTGACTGAGATGAGGTTCCGGAACCCCTGCGTCGCAAAATGGATAACCACGTCCCTTGGTCGACGCCTGTCCGTTGCCTTCCATGCTCCCACTCTGTAGATTCTGTCGAATTGCCATGCGATCTCTGTGGTGCTTTTCCCCAGAAATGTTGCCAGGGCTTCTATAAAGGTTCCAAGCAGGCCTCCTTGGCTTTCGTTTGGCTCCTCTTTCCAGCCTCTAAACCTGATTGCAGACGCCGTTTGCCAGTATTGCATCATGGTGGACTGGTCTTGAGCCACCCCTTTCATTTCTGCTATCTGTCCCTCTACATGGTTCTCCACTTCTTCCATCTGCTTGTCCACATTCTCCCTGATCTCCTGGAAATTTTTCTCCATTTCCTCCCTTATTCCCTTGTAGTGTGCTTGCATCGCCTCCTTCATTTGGTCCAGGTCTGCGGCCATCGCCCTGCGTTGCTCTTCCCATTTTCTCTCCAGATCCCTACCTTGGTTTATCACCATTTGTTTTATGTCTTTGCAACTTTCCTCCAACTTTTTGTCCATTCCATCCATCCTTATTACCAGCGTCCCTATTACTTCTTTTAATTCTTGTATCATGTGTGCTGTTGGGCTGGCTTGTGTGCATTGATGGGTATGGGGATCTGCCGTTGGCTGGGAGGGTGTGGGGGTGGGTAAGGTGCTTCCTGGTGGTTTAGTAGGCTGGGCAGGGGAGGATACAACTCCCATCGTTTGTGTCAGTTTGGTCTGTTTGGAGGCCATCTTGAGGTTATCCTCCTGTTGTCCTGGCACTGTTTTGGTTTCCAAATTGGACCAAATTGGACACTAGGTTGTGATCTGATGATGATCCAGTAGTCTAGCCTTTCAAGAGGGGGGGCTTCAGGGTTTAGGCAGTGTAAGGGTAAGAGCCTATATTCAGGCAGTTCTGTGTTCAGGGAGCCTATTCAGTGCCTTTGCCTTGGCTTCCTCTTCACTCCCCTCTGCCAGCCTGTTCCTTCTCTTTGTTCTTTTCTGGCTCTTTCTTGCCCCTCTTTCTCTGCTGTCTTGCCCAGGTTACTTTCTCCTGTCTTCTGGCAGCCTGTGTTTACAGATCCCTTCTGCCTTTCCTTTGTAGCGCTCCAGGTTGCCTTCCAACTTTCTTCTTCCTCCCACCTTCTTCCCTGGTAAGTCCTGCCCTCTTCTGAGTCCCTGGGGCTCCCTTTCTGGTGGTTCTGGGGTGCAGCGTGTGGGGTAACACTCACCAGTCCCTCTGCCTGAGCCTTCCCCCGTTGTCTGCTTCTTTGCCGCCTCCTTCTTTTCCGAGTCTCTCAGCCATCCAGTGTACTTCTTTCTTGGGTCTTGGGTCTTTCCCAGCCGTCTCCTTCCTTACTGTGTCTGTGTTTTCTTCTTCCCTCGCCTCTATTGTTCGTGCTGGAGCCGGCTCGTCGTGTCTTCAGGCTGGCCGCAGCCGGCCTCTCTTCCCCCTGCGTGCGTCTCTTCCAGCTTCCTTCTCTGCGATTTTCACCTCTATCTGCTCGTTGGGGATTCCGCTGCCGGCCGAGGGTCTCTCTCCCAGCCTCCGACCTCTGCCGAAACACCAGGAGGTCTCCAGGAGGTCTCCTCCAAAGTGCCGCTGCCTCCAGGCAGCAGTTGCTCTTGGCGACCGAGATAATAGCTGATAAGCAGAGATCTGTCTCGGAGCTCCCTGGAGAAGACTCAGCCGCCATGCGACCGGAACAGGAAGTCCCCTGCCTTGCTTTTTTTGATTGCTTTCCTGTGCTCAGCCTGTCTTTCTAATTGCCCCCAGTTGCCTCCAGCCATTGCTCCTCTGAGGTCTCTTCTATGTTTAGCTAGTTTTTCTGTGCTGAGCTGGTCTAATAGCTAGTCTTTCTGAGTTGAGGAGGTTTGCTAGTTGGTTTTTCTCTGTTGAGCAGGTTTAATAGCTGGGTTTTCTGCACTGGGTCTTCCTACCAACTGCCTCCATACGCCACTCCACTGCTCCATCTCTGGCCCTTGCTCTGTCTCTGACATTCATCCAGGTTCTCTCGAGCTGCCAGTTGGGTCCTCTGTCGTGCTGCCTCGTTGCCACATGCAGGCCTCCCAGTCATGTCCTGGTAGCATCTGATCTGCTGCTGTCCATAGCACCTGGTCTGCTGCCATCTGTAGGCCCTGGTCTACTGTTGTCTCTAGCACCTGGTCTACTGTGCTGCAGCGTTCCTCCACCCCCACCAACAGCTCCGCAGCCACGTGGCTCCCGTTTGGTGGCCTGTATTCTGCTTCCTTCAGCAAACAGGTCTGCCTGGATGGTTTACAGTAAGCTCTCCTCTTCTCTCCCTGGCTGGCTCTCCTCCCTGCTCCACTATCTCATCGGATCTCCTGTTTCTTCTCTCTGCCAGTCATTGTGCTGCCCTTAGTCAGCTTTTCTCTCTGCTCCACAGCTACTTGTATCTGTTTATTTATTTACTTGATTGCTTATTCACTTATTTATTGTTTATATGTAAACATTTAAACAAATAAAAACAGAATGCTTTTTTAAAAATGGAGATATGCTAACTGTTGTGTCCTGACCCTGCAAATGCAGGCTTGGGATGTTGCAATGGTCCTGGGGATTGCAAAAGCTGCCCGGGACCAGACTGAGCGGCGCCGGCTTCACGCGCATGCGCAAGGCGGGAAAAGCACCTGTTCTGTTGCCATTGTGTCCGGGGATCTAGGCATATAAAAGGAGGCCTGCATGCCTCTGCTCATTGTTGGTGTTGTGGCTGAATTGGAAATAAAGAGTTGTTCTATACAAGATGTGTCTTCATCATTCGCCATTACTGGAAGGACTTAACACTGGCAATGAGGGTGGGATGCTTTACAAGCTAAACAGGAAGAAACTGTAAAGACTCACCCAAAGAAGTCCTGAAGAGGGAAGATGGCGTTAAAATCAGCATCCTTCCTGCCAGTACAGCATCACCGGAGGGTGAGTTTTGCTGAAAGACCCCTTCCCTAAGAGAAGTGAGTGGTGAAGTGCAACTGAGGATGGCGAAGATCGGCTCTTTATCCGAGTTCGATGTCGCACACCCAGAGAGATGGGAATCCTACGTTGCGAGGGTGGAGAATAATTTCAGGGTCAACCAGATCAGGGAAGATGTTCTGAAGGCTGCAACCCTGTTGTGTGTCTGTGGGCAAGAAGCCTTTGAGATAGCAGAAAATCTGGTGGCTCCCGCCTCTCTGGAGTCAGTAGCGTATACTGATTTAAAGAAACTTCTAAAAGAGCATTTCCAGCCCAAGTTGTCCGTCATTGCGTGGAGGCACATGTTCGAACAAAGGGATCAGAAGGCAGGTGAATCTGCTAAGGACTTTATTGTGGCCTTGAGGCAGGCAGCCAGACTGTGTGAGTTTAAAGACTTGGAAGAAAGGCTGCACGATCGTTTTGTATGCAGTTTAAGGAACAAAGACTTACAGCAGAAGATCTTCGCTAAAGAAGATGTTTCTTTCCAAGATGCTCTGCGAGAGGTTACAGCAGAGGAAGTGGCAGGCGGGGTGGTAAAGAATTTGCGGCCCACCAGAAGCCCTCCAGAGACGGTCACCGTTCACCAGGAAGTCGTGCAAGGAGATTTGGAGACAGATCCTGAAGAAGAGATGAATAAGATTTACCAGGCAGCTGGAAGAATGCAGGAGTGTACGGAAAAGACCCCAACACCTCTTTGATGCTTCGGGTGCGGAGGACGCCATAAACGAGCTGACTGCAGGTTCCGTTCCGCCATCTGCAGAACATGCGGCAAGCAAGGCCACATTGCATCCATCTGTCTGGATCGACAGAAGGTATAACCTCGTGAAGAAGTCCATGGGAAACCCCCATAGTAACGCCTCTAAAGACTAATGGGGACATACGTATATGTGCAGATTACAAGTGTACATTAAACAAGGAACTGCAGCAGCACGCTTATCCAGTACCTGTAGTAAGCCACATTCTGGCTTCCCTCAAGGAGGGACGGATTTTTGCGAAGCTTGTCCTGGCACAGGCCTATCAACAGTTACCTATTGATGAGGCAGCTGCGGAGTCTCAAACCATTATAACCCATAGAGGAGCTTTCAAAGTAAAGAGATTGCAATTTGGGGTGAATGTAGCCCCTGGCATATTCCAGAGTGTCATGGAGAACACACTTCGGGTATTCTTGGAGTCTGTCCATATTTTGATGACGTTCTCATTGCTGGGGAATCATCTCAAAACTTGGCAGAGAGATTAAGAGCTGTTTTGCTTCATTTTAGAAGAGCAGGCCTTAAGTTAAAGAAGGACAAGTGTAAGATTGGAGTCAATTCTACTGACTTTTTGGGATTCAGGATAGATGCTCAAGGCATTCACCGTTCTGAAGCTAAATTAAAAGCTATTCAGCAGGCCCCAAGCCCTAAGTCTAAGGGTGAGTTGTAAGCCTTCTTGGGGCTATTAAACTTTTATCATGCATTTCTGCCACACAAAGCTGCAATAGCTGAGCCCTTACACCGGCTTTTAGATAAACATGCCTGTTGGCAGTGAGCCAAGGTCCATGAAAAAAGTTTCAATGAGGTTAAAGCCTTGCTTACTTCTAATGCACTGTTAGCACACTTCAATGAGCAGCTACCTGTTTGCATTGCTTGCGATGCATCTCCATACGGGGTGGGAGCGATACTTAGCCACCTGAAGGCTGACTGGACACAGGTTCATGTGACCTATTATTCCAGGACACTGTCTTCTGCTGAGTGTAATTATGCTCAAATTGACAGGGAAGCATTGGCTATTGTGGCAGGCATTAAGAAGTTTCATGATTTCATATATGGCCGCCACTTCACGGTCTACACTGACCATAGGTCTTTGTTAGGGTTGTTCACAACTACCAAACAGACTCCTCATATCCTGTCTCCTCATATGTTGAGATGGTCTATTTTCCTGTCAGCATATGACTACACATTAATCCATAAGCCTGGAAAGGAAATGGGTCATGCAGATGGCCTGAGTAGATTACCCCTGCCTAACTTGGAGCCTGCTCCTGCTCCTGCTGTCAATCTTCTGTCCATTCAAGAGCTGCCTGAGTCACCCCTCAATGCTAGGGATGTGGCTGCAGAGACTGCCACTGATCACACGCTTACATGCATGCTGACTTGGGTGTTGTCAGGAAGGCCTGACTCGTGCCCTGATACTGAGTTCCAAAGTTTCTGGCACAAGAGGCATGAGTTGTCCAAGTTCAAGGGATGCCTGTTATGGGGTAGTAGGGTAGTAATTCCAGCCTCATTGAGGCCTAGAACCTTAATCTCTCTACATGAGTGACACTCAGGCCCCAGTTCATAGGTGGGAGGAAACTCAATCCCCGTGGTCTAGGGTACATATAGATTATGCTGGGCCCTTTCAGGGGCAATTCTTCCTGGTTGTTGTCGATAGCTATTCCAAGTGGCTAGAGGTTGTTCCTGTGTCCTCCACTACTACTGCCAAGACTATCCAGGTGTTGAGAGGAATCTTTGCAGCTCATGGCCTTCCAGATGTTCTGGTTTCAGATAACAGCCCTCAATTTACCTCTTCTGAGTTCCAGGTTTTCCTCCAGGCCAACCAGATCCGCCAAGCAACTTCGGCTTTTTTCTACCCATCCACCAACGGAATGGCAGAGCCAATGGTGTGCATCACCAAGGATGCCCTCAAGAAACTGACTTATGGTAACTGGCATCACAGGTTAGCTGATTTTCTTTTTGCACACTGCACCACACCTTGCACTGCCACAGGGAAGAGCCCAGCTGAACTTTGCTGGGGTCGCCGGCTCATTACTAAGTTAGACGGGCTGCACCCAGACCGGGTGGCATCTCAGGTGTCACAACCACAGGCACCAAGGAGATTTCAAGTGGGTGATCCAGTCTGGACTTGGAACTACGGGCCTGGTCATCTCTGGGTACCTGCTGAGGTCTGCAAGGTCTCTGGACCTTTGTCATATGAAGTGACCTTGGAAGACAGCTGCGTTCTTCGGCGGCACATAGATCAGCTGTGTGTGAGGATGGACTCTCACCCTTCCGCTCCTGGCTCTGCTCTGAGGGGGGGGGGAAAGGAAGGTTATACTGTGCATTCTGAGGATCAAGGTCAGCAGCCTTCACGGGCCAATGATGAGGTTCCGCAAGTGCTCGGAACAGGACTTCATGGGACATGGGGTCATCCCACACATCCACACTTACTCCAGCCAGGGAATCACTCCAGGGGTATCCACATTATTCATACACAACAGACAGTGCTCCAGACAGGGAGACCGACCAGGGGCATCCACACAACTCACATCCTACAAGAGAAGTGGCAACACAGTATGGGAACGGATATCCCTTCCATGGCACCAGATAATAGAGCACACCCCTCCTCATCCGCGAATCTAGGATATCTCGGATTTCATATTGTCCCTGTGACACGGGGCCTGGAGGCTGGCCCCTGGACTCCTCTGCTGCTGGTTTTAACAGACTAACATGGAATACCGGATGCACCTTACCTAGAAACTTTGGCAAATGTAATCGCATCGCTACCGGATTGATGACCTGGGCTATCCTAAAAGGCCCAATGTACTTCAGGGCTAATTTCCTACAAGGGACTTGGAGCGTAATGTATTTAGTGGATAAATAAACTAAGTCCCCCACCCGGAATTGGTTCTGTATCCTCCGTTTTTTATCAACATTGTGCTTGGCTATTTGTTGCTTTTACCAACATCTTCTTCACTGTGCTCCACACACCCCCACCTTCTCGAACCACTCAGTGGCCTGACAGGGCTGGGATTGTTGGGGTCCACACTCTGGTATTGGAACAAAGTCTCGACCATATACCACCTTGAAGGGGGTGAGTCCGGTACTGCTATGTACAGCATTATTCTAGGCCACCTCTGCAAATGGTACCAGATCCACCCAGTCTGTCTGTTGGTAAGACATGTAGCTTCTCAGATACCTCTCCACTGCAGCATTGGCCCGTTCCGCCACCCCGTTAGTGCTGGGATGGTATGCTGAACTGAGGCCTTGGGTAGAACCAAGGAATTGGACAAATTGGCGCCAGAATCGGGCTGTAAACTGCACTCCACGGTTCAAAATAATCCGACGTGGAGCCCCATGCAATCGGTAAACATGCGTCAGGAACAGTTTTGCTAATCTCTGTGCTGAAGGCAGCCCCTTGCAGGGTATAAAATGGGCCTGCTTAGAGAACAGGTCCACTACTGTCCATATCACTGTGTAACTTCGTATGTCTGGTAGCTGCACAATAAAGTCCATGGCGATGTCTTGCCATGACTGTTCTGGGTCGGCTATGGACTGGAGTAGTCCCATTGGTTTTCCAGGATAAGGTTTTGCCTGTGCACAAACGTGACAAGCCCTCACATGTGCTTCAATATCGGACCTCATGCGAGGCCACCAGAATTGCTGTCTGGCCAGGTGCAATGTCTTAAGGAATCCAAAATGACCGGCTTGTTTGGTATCATGGCACTGGTTACATACTCGACTCCTCATCCTTTGGGGAACATATAGCTTGTTACCGTACCAGGCTAACCCATCCTGTTGTGTTAATAATCCAGAATTGTCTCGTAATCATGGGTCCTGCAAAAGGGCCACTCTTAAATCATCTTCAAATGGTCTAGTGCTTGAACATGAGTCTCGGTCATACTTCCTCTTTACTGTAGGGGGCATGATCGCCAGAACCACCTCCTCCTTTTTAATATCGTATTGTGTTAACCACGAAAGAGCATCTGCCAGAAAATTCCTACCCCCGGGTATATACTTCAGTTGGAATCAAAAACGCTGGAAGTATTGTGCCCAGTGCACATGTTTAGGGGACAGACGTCTAGGTGATTGGAGCACCTTCCAGTTCTTATGATCTGTCCACACTTCAAATGGATGATTTGTCCCCTCCAATAGATGTTGCCAGGTAGACAAGGCCCACCTCACCGCGAAGGCTTCTTTTTCCCAAATAGCCCAACCTCTCTCAGTGTCTGTTAATTTTTTAGATGTATAGGCACATGGTTGTAATTTCCCTTGCTTGTTAGGTTGAAGTAACACCGCCCCCCCAGCAACATCACTGGCGTCAGCCTGTACAATGAACGGATGTTCTGGATTGGGATGCAATAGCACTGGCTTCTGAGCAAACAAGGCCTTCAACGATTCAAATGCTTGCTGGCACTCAACTGTCCAATCTAGGGACTGTCCCGGCCTGGGCTTCATTGCGGAGGCCCGGGTCCATAACAGGTGTGTTAAGGGTAAAGCCACAGATGCAAAAGAAGGAATGAAATGTCTATAAAAATTAGCAAAGCCCAAGAAACTTTGCAATTGACGTCTAGTTTTTGGTGCCTGCCATTCCAACACGCTTTTCATTTTGTTTGGGTCCATCTCAACCCCCGCTGTTGAAATTCGGTACCCCAGGTAATCAATATGGGTTTGGTGGAATTCGCATTTGGAGAGCTTAACAAATAGTTGGGCCTGCAGCAACCTAGTTAATACATCCCGTACCAAATGGATATGTTCCTCCATATTCTGGGAGTAAATAAGAATATCATCCAGATATACGAGCACCCCGCGGTACAAATGCTCATGTAAAGCTCCATTAATGAGCTGCATGAAAACCGCAGGGGCTCCCTGTAAACCAAACGGCATCACTCTGAATTGATAACTGCCCAATGGACAATTGAAAGCTGTCTTCCACTTATCCCCTCGCCTAATTCTAACGCTGTAATAAGCCTCACGGAGGTCCAATTTTGTAAAGATCCTCCCTTTACCCAAATGTGCTAGGAGGTCCTTCATAAGCGGTAGGGGGTACATGTGCTCTACGCACACCACGTTAATTCCGTGGAAGTCAACAGAAAGCTATAGGCCCCCATCCTTCTTCCCCTGGAACAGTACTGGTGCTGCTATCCGGGAATGAGCTGGTTGTATGAAACCCCGCGCTAGGTTTTTGTCAATATACTGCCTCAACTCTTGTAACTCTAACAGCGTCATGGGGTACATCCTTGGCTTCAGTAACTTAGCCCCTGGGAGTATCTCAATCGCACAATCAGTTGGTTGATGGGGCGGCAGGCTGTCACACTCCCGTTCATTGAAAACAGCAGCCAGATCATTATACACTGCTGGAAAACCAAGGTCACTGCCCTCCTGCACTGCCTTGACTCCCTCTTTATCCTTCTCCACCTCCTGCTCCCTTGGTTGGGGCGGTTGTGGACCTACTCCAAGTCGCATATGACGACATCCCTCAGCCCACCACATAGTTGGAGTCCACTTATCCAGCCAAGCCAAACCTAAAATAACAGCCTCGGTCATAGACTATAAGCCATAGGGTTTCCCAGTGGTTACCCATATCCATCCTCACTGGTTCTGTAACTAAAGTTGCAGGAACCCCTCCCAATAGGGACCCATCTACCTGTTCAAACCGGATTGGAGAAGCCAACCGGGATACTCTAATGCCCACCTTCTTCACAACCTCCCTACTGACTAAGAAATGGGTACAACCCATATCGATCAGGGCCTGGTATTCATGAGACTGTCCTGTAAGTGGGCTCGTCAACGTAATTGGTATGGCAAAAGGCACCATGGGTTGACTCACCATGGGATCCTCGGTTGGATCGTCATCATTATATTCCTGCAGAATTGGTGTCTGGTCACCTGGGGACATTCGGGAAGAGCCACCGTCTGTTTGGTGGGCAGCCCTAGACCTCTCTGTCGCTGTCTTCAGCATTGACCCTGGCTTACCGGTAGCAGTTGGTACACCAGCCACTACTGGGAGCGGACATTTGGCTACCTGGTAGCCTGGCCGGTTACACCTAAAACAACGAAAGATCGGCCCGGGGCATGGACCAGGTATCGGGGTTGGTCCGCTGACATCCCTTGGCCACTCCCCACTCTGCCGGGGATTTGGTGGTTCATCCGGTGTTCCCTGAAATTCCCGCAAACCGGCATCCAGTTCCATCACTACCCGGAACCATTCGGTAAGTCTGCCTGTAATTCCCCTCACCACACACGCTCGACACAGTTCTTTGTCCAGACCAGTCCGGAATTGATGTATAAGAAGACGCTCTGGCCACAAACGAAGCCTTGCAGCTGCCCATTGGAACTCCCTTACATATTCCCTAGCTGGCCTACCCCGTTGCCGTAATCCCATCAATTCCGCCTCCGCCCTTTGCACCTGGGAGGGATCCTCAAACCTTGTTCTCAGGGCATCCAGAAACAATCCAATGTCGGTCAGCTCCCTAGCATGGTCGCTATAGAGGTCAGCAGCCCAAGCCGCCGCCTCCCCCTGCAGATTTGCTGTCACCGCCACCACCATTGCCCAATTAGAGGGATATAGTGTGGTAAAGCGGTCCAAATGGCTCAGGATATGGCTCATCAATATAGCCAAATGGTCTGGATCACCGTCAAAGTTCACTGTAATGGGTGGTGGATTCCACACAACTGCCTGAGGCCAAGGTGCTGGTGCCTGCACTCCATACTGAGACCCAACCGGAGCCACCATACTTCAACCGTCTGGCCTCATTGTCCCTGGCCCTGGATCACCCGGCTGTCTGGAAGGGGTTTCAGTTGAAGCTCTGCTCTGCCTACCCTCCTGTTGGTGCCGGGGCTGCTCTACCTGGCTTCGTCCTGCAGAAGTGCCTGCCATGGAAGGATGGCTGCTTGGCATCAGTCTGAACTTTGGGCTTGCCAGATGAAACCTGGAGGCCTCAGACAGCGGGCCCAACCCCGACATAACACGGGACTGCGGGATGGCAGTGCAAGGTAGCCAGTTTCACCAAACTGGTCTCATAAAACATCCAATATATATTGTCCTGGAGCGGTGGAATAGCTCCATTCTTCATCCTCATCCCCTGTCACTCTTCTTTCTCTCCAGGCACGCAATTGAGACACTTCCCCCACTGCATGCTGTATACCTGCTTCAGTGTGGTGCAAGGCAGGACTTAGCCACCACTCCCCTGATGAAGCTCTGGATACAGGTTGTTGGGCCCCAGTACCTGGACCCACAGGCTTCTGTTCCTTCTCCTTTGGCCGCACCACCTGCTGGGCCTCTCCTCCCTCCATCGCTACTGGGACCTCTGCTTGCCCTGTTGCTTCCAGGGACTCTTCTGCTGGGGTAGCTCCTTGCATCCCCTCTGCCATTCTGTTCCACTACCAGTGCCAAACGCTGGAGGTAACAAATATAGGGTGAGTGCTAACTTACTGTTATGCCATCCTGCTTGAGCTCCGGGAAAAAAACATAAACCAGGAATGACAAACAACCATTTGCTTTATTCGCCAAATGGAGAAAAAGTTAGCACTGAGAATAGTCTGCTTCCAGCGGCTCTTATACTCTAGACACACCCTTCCATCACCAGACCCCACCCACGACTGGCCCACCCCCACCCATCAAGCCACAGTCATGGTGGCGTCATAAGTACATGTTTAACAAAGTCTGTGATCCCTGCTCTTCTATGCCTTCCTGCATGCCATACATTCCTGGGAACACAAAGACAGTCCAGGAATCATTCAACGGCCCCACCACTTGCATGTTGTCGGATCCGAAGAGGCTTGATTGCTGTTCCCCTGGGCATTCAGGACTCGATGGTCAGCTGCCAACGAGCTCCGACAACAGCTGATGAGCTTAGGCACTCTCTGCTGGCGTTACCAGGCCCTCTGAACCAGGAGACCTGCAAGTCGCCTTGTGATGACGTCATCATGCCTGAGAGGATGTCGGCGTTCACCTGGAACCTGCAGCAGCAAGGCACAATGAGCAGCAGAGCAGACTGTGAAACGGGTACATAGCAACCGCCTCTACCCATCCGGACAGCTGGGGCCTCTTAGGGTCCGACAAAAAGTTTCTTCAGTGGAATATTCAAGAACTCTTTACCTGCATCTGTCTGTATTTTTCGGGGTGCATGTCCTGTTTGAAAGATATTCTGGAAGGCGGATGTAACTTCTCTCCCTGATTTATCAGATAAAGGGGAAGCCCAGCCATATTTAGATAACACATCAATAACTGCTAATAACTTTTTTCCATGGTTCTCCTTAGAAAATTTGGAGACATCTATGAGGTCAGCCTGCCTTTGATGATCTAAGCCAGATACTACTGTTTTATTTCTAGGAAAATTAATTCTTGCGGGCTTATGAAGCATATAAGCCTCTTGCTCTGACAGCCACGTCTTGACTTGCTTCATGGTCAGGTTTTTATTATGTTTTCTAGCTTCCTGAAAAAGGGTATTCACACCTCCATAACTCCCTACACATCCTGGTGTATAATAAATACATCTTAGAAGCTTTTCATGCATTGTTATACTGAAAGACCACTGACAAATGTTTAAGTGTTGATGTTAACACAGTGTTTTATTGGTTATACAGAGTTCAGAGGCGGCATGGCTCCACCATCAGAAAAATACCCCTCATCACCACTAACAGAATCAGAAGATAAAGGACCATAACACCTGCCTGTGCCCCACAAATCATGTCCGCAGTCACAAGCAAACCAATCTTTATACAAATTGCAACTCTTTAACTCACAGGGTAGATAGCATGGTCTCTGGGATAGCTCATAATCCCTGTTATAGTCTAGATCAGAAAAATCTGCAGCTTTGTGACCACGGCGATTACCACAGGAATATAAAATCAGGGTGTCTTGAAGTGTTTTCTGTCTAGGTGTTATTAATTCAGAGTCTGCAAAAATATAAAGCACATCCTGTTAATGTGCTATCCGCTCCAGCAGCATTTACATTATCATAAATAAAAACATATTTACTTACCATTGCTGGGAGATAATGTAGCATCATTCACCATTTCACAGGCTGCCCAGTAAGTACTCTGCACCTCATCATTAAAGTTACAACACACCATGCTACAGCCATGCAACACAGGTCTGAATAAAAATTTTTCTTTGTCATAACCCCTGCAACAGATTTTGTTGCATTCTGCTGGCTGGGGCCTTATATCAGAGTGTGCGACGCTAGCTTTTGCTGTTGGTTTAAAAACAGCTTTGGAATCAGAGGTTGCCATCTTCAAAAGACTGCTGGAATTAAATCGCTAGCTGTTCAGGCCTGCCCACACAAACTCTCCTGCCCCTTGCAATGACACGCCCTTGAGCATTGCACATGCCCAGATCACGGAGAGTATGACATGCCCAGGCATGTTCCAAACAAGGCCTAACCCCCTTTTTTACTAGCAGATAGAAACACACATGCCCAGAATCACGGTTCTGACATGCCTGAACAAGTTTTAAACCCTTACTTGCAGCCTGGCTGCTTGTCTCTTGTGAGCATTTTAATTCCTGTTAATATTCCTTGTCTTTTGCTATAGGGGGGCAGAAATAATTTTATTCAGGGTGCAAATGGCAAAATATGTGTCTTTAGATTTTTACAAAGGTAAAAACCAGCTGTGGGTTTTAAAAGGGGCTGTGGTTTGTTTGTTTTTTCTCCTGCATTCAAGGAAATGATTTTAAAGCCACCTAGAAATAAAACCTTTTAGAAAAAAATACCTTTTAGAAAAAAAGGTGTTAAATGCAGGCTCTGGCTGCCTTTCAGGGGCTTCTTTTTCCCCAGCTTTTGAGGCACTGATTTTTAAAACTCCACAAAAATTAAAAGCATCGTTAGGCTAGAATGATTAGAAATAAAAAGCCTTTTTTATTTTTTATTTCACAGCTCCCCAAAGTAGGGCTTGTTTCTCCAAAACACAGGCATCTGCTAATTATTCACTTTACTTCGCTTTTTTTTGTTTTGAATGTCCATAGAATTAGTCTAGGGTTAACCTAATCATGTACTCAGAGGATTGACTGCCAATCTTGATGGGATTAGGCCAACACGTCATATCCAGAGGGTGGGGGCTGAGCTCCCCCCTCCCATTGTGTGAGCGAGCGATCCGCGGAAGGGTGAGAGGACTGCTGAGAGGTCTTCTCCCTCGCGGCGGACTCTCATCCAAACTCCCAAACTGGCTCCACACCCCATCGCAGGCCGAAAGGGGCGGAGCACGCCATCACAATCCCCTGACTTCATTCGTTCCGGAAAGGAGGAAATCAACAGATATGTCTCTGGAAAGCCAAGGTATTCCGCTGCCAAAACCCCCGGGTTCCCAGATGTTTCTCGACCCCTCGGGGGGGGTCTTTAGCCATTCCCCATCAGACGCCCGGCTGCTCTTACAAAGAAGCGCCCTCCATCTTGCGCATGCTCATTGTATGGTTTTAGCTGTGTTTCCATGTTCTGATATACCACTGACTGAGTGCTACCTTCCCCGTAGATAAGGGTCAGCTTGTTTGCTGGGGTGGTGCACTCCACTATTGTTGTTAAACAGAGGGACTGTCTTGTTGGTGGGGCTCAATATCCCTCTGTTTCCCTGGGTGATTGCCTCTCTTGGTTGTCCAGAAGAGAAAAAGAGAGAGAAGTAAAAGCAAAAAACAAACAAACAAACAAATGGATTGAACTTTGGCCCCAACTATGAATAAAATAAGTGTGAAACGCCCCTAAAGGAGTGAAGTAAGTGTGGAGTCCCAATCTGCAGTTCTGTCCTCCCACAAAGGAAACAGCGAGAGATGAACAAAGTAGGTGATGCAATGCGTGGATGCTTGGTTGGGTGATGAAAAGTGTAAACACACACTTTTTTTTTGCCTAATTGAACAACTCAGTGTTCCTTGTCCTTTACTAAATAAATAAATAAATAAATACTATGCAATCGACTTCTGATTCACCCTTGTTTACTTTGCCTCTTTGTTGGGCCTTGTTCTCACTTATTTGCCTTATTTTGATGGCCCTTGCTTTCGAGATAGAATTGAGTAATGGGAGGTTCACTGATCCCCGAGGTGGTAGCTACACAGGGAATTACAGACCATCCCCTTGATAAAATCACAAAAGATCAACAGAGTCTGGGAGCCTTGGATTGTATCCCAGTATCTCAACCAATTATTTGGGCCACTGTATATGTCAATAAAAAAGTTGTTGTCTACTGACCACAGGGACCCATTTAGTGGGTAGGCAACAACATAGTTACTCCCTCCTCACATATTGTTGTGGGTGTCTCACGACTGGATGATGACATATCAGAGGATGATGAAGCACAAGCAGGCCCCTCTGGGTATTTTCCCCTCCCGGCAGCCGAGTCAGACAATGAGGAGCTTTGTATGCATTCTGAATCAGACTCTCAAAATGATGAGTCAGATTTAGAACAAGAAGATAAATGGATTGATCCGAGGTTCCGAAGGTTTGATAAACGAAGGTGTCAGTTAACTGGAAAAAGGAAGTAATGGGGGGAAGTGACGTATAGGACACTATATTAGAAGGGGAAAGGGAGACTACGCCCTTGTCACGAGCAACGTTAATCAAGGAGAGGCTTGAAAACTTTTGCAGTGCGTTGGAATTCTGGTGTTTTGAAAACCTACCGAAGAATAATGAGGTCTTGGACAATGTGATAAAGAAAGAGTAAGTTAATTGGGAAGTAGGAGGAGGAGAGCATGTTTATCTAAATGTAAATAGATCTGATTTGGTCATTCCGGCCAACAAAAAATGCCAGCAGCTTGCTTTGAAATGAATCCTTTTGAAATGTGTTAAATAAACCTCTTAAAGACATATTTACGTGGATTTTAATGAGCTGAGAGAGGCCAGACATAACAGATTGCTCGTGACCTAAAAAACAAAAAAAAGACGAAAATTAGTCCGAGCTTTCAGTGACGTCATGGAGGAACTCCTCGCTGATAACCCGGCTCTGCATCTATTAGTTCAAACTCTCCAGCAACAAATTGGACATTTGCAACAGCAGATTCACGCCGCAGGAGCCCCAGCTCCAGCCCCCCCTCCCAGACGAAACAGATGCTATTTAGCCTTGCCTGATAAGTTTACTGGAGAGCGTAGTAAATTTCCAGCTTTTTTAAACCAATGCAAAACATTCATTGCCTCAACTCCAGCAGATTTCCAGCTTGATGAAACGAAAGTAGCGTTCATTTTAAGTTTACTCTCTGGGCCAGCTGCTGATTGGTCGTCTCCTCTGATAGACGGACAAGATCCTGTTCTGCGCAATTATGCAGGATTCTGCCAGCTGATGGAAAGAGAATTTGTTGACCCCCTTCGTAGACAAAATGCCACCCGGCGGATACGAGAGCTACGTCAAGGATCGCGCTGCGTAGCGGAATATATATCAGATTTTCGCCGCCTAGCTCAAGAAATTAATTGGAATGAGGAGGCTCTCATGGAAATCTTTCAAGATGGCCTGTCTTCCCAGATCTTGAATGGATTGAAAACTACTGTAATACCCGCGACCCTGGATGCATTATACCAACATTGTTTGGCTATGGAGGCGCAAACGCAAGCCATGGATGCCCGCCTGGTCAAACAGATGGTTCCAGTCACCGGAAGTGCCAAGCCAGTTCCTGCACCACGCAGAGGATTCCAGACCCTACCTATCACCCCACCCATCCCGGCACCCAGACGTATTTTCCAAACATGGCCGGCTTACACTGAGAGGCGCCCTGCACCCATGACCAGAGATGAGCCCATGGATCTTGGTGCAGCCAGATCTCGTTTGACCGAGGCTGAGAAGGCAAGACGGAGAGCTGAGGGCTTGTGCCTGTACTGTGGAGAGATGGGTCACTTCGTCATGGCCTGCCCCCAGAAAAGACGTGGTACGGCAGGTCCTACTCCTGTTCCAGCTCGGCCTCCCACTCAGCAGTTTCAAGCCACCTTGCCGGGAAACGGCCAGAGCCCGGCCTAATGGAAACATTGGGTCGGGCAGGCGCCAAACCCAGTTCCAGTTCCGCAGACAACGACCCTGGTCCTCCGAGACATCTGATCCTAGCAACCAATATACTTCTGGGAAATCATGCCCAGGGCATTCCGGCCCACGCCTTGTTGGATTCTGGAGCCACCACCAATTTCATGAATGAAGCTTTCGCTCGTCAGCATACCATACCTTTGTGCTCTGTGAAGCCGCCTATGTTGGTTGAGACAATCGATGGTCGTGAGTTGTTATCTGGACCGATCTAGTTTATGACCCAGCCCATACGCCTGGTCATAGGACAACATGAAGAAGCCATCCAATTCTATGTTACCAAGGGACTTCATTTCACCTTAGTTCTCGGCCTAGCCTGGTTGAGAACCCATGATCCTTGTGTGGTGTGGTTCCAGAACTTTGTTTCATTTCCCAGTTTGCAATGCGTAGACCACGTACGCCAAGTTTGTGCAGCCCAGCTACCATCCCACCCTGACATCACCTTGCCGGCCGATCTAGCGGACTTTGCAGATATATTCAATGAGAAAGAGGCAGACCAATTGCCTCCGCATAGACCATATGACTGTGCCATTGATTTGCTACCAAATGCCAAGCTTCCAAGGGGACGCCTTTACTCCATGTCAGAACCCGAGTTGGCCGCATTGAAAGACTTTGTGGACAAAAACCTGGCCAGGGGTTTCATTCGTCCCTCTTCCTCGCCTTTGTCAGCTCCTGTGTTATTCGTGAAGAAGAAAACCGGAGATTTACGCCTATGCTGTGACTATCGCAAGCTCAATGCCATCATGGTGCGCAACCGGTACCCTCTGCCTTTGATTCCTGATCTCATGGACCGTCTCCGATCAGCGACCATCTTCACCAAGATAGATTTAAGGGGTGCTTACAACCTGGTTCGCATTCGAGAGGGGGACGAGTGGAAGACCGCGTTTGGAACCAGGTATGGTCATTTTGAGTATACCGTTATGCCCTTTGGACTCACCAATGCTCCGGCCGTCTTTCAACATTTCATGAATGACATCTTCCGGGATTTATTAGATCAATTTGTGGTGGTTTACCTCGATGACATCCTGATTTATTCCCCGTCACGAGCCACTCATCTTCAGCATCTCCGGCGAGTTTTGCAACGCTTGAGAGAGCATCACCTTTACGCCAAGTTAGAGAAATGTCAATTCTATCAAACCACCATTGAGTTTCTGGGACATGTGATTTCTCCACAAGGCATCGCCATGGACCCTGGCAAGGTTGAGGCCTTGCAAACCTGGCAACCACCATGTAAAGCAAAAGATGTCCAAAGACTTTTGGGATTTGTGAACTATTACAGGATATTTATTCCGAGATTCTCTGCCTTGACTGCGCCCCTTACTCGACTGTTACGGAAAGGCGTTAAGTTCCAGTGGGGCGATGCCGAGCAACAGGCGTTTCAGACCCTCAAAAAGGCTTTTGTTCAGGAACCCATTCTCAAGTATCCAGATCCTTGTCGTCCCTTTGTAGTGGAGGCTGACGCCTCAGATGTTGCAGTAGGGGCCGTGCTACTTCAAACACGCCAAGATGGCGGCCCCCTGTTCCCGTGTGCTTATTACTCCAGGAAACTGACTCCCTCCGAACGCCATTATACCATTTGGGAAAAGGAACTATTGGCCATCACGACTGCTTTTGAGACCTGGAGACACCACCTGGAAGGAGCCCGCTACCAAGTTGAAGTTCGGACTGACCATAAAAACTTGGAATTTTTGCAATCTGCCAGGAAATTGAATCAACGTCAAATCCGTTGGTCTTTGTTCTTCGCTCGATTCAACTTCAAAGTCACCTACATTCCGAAAGGGTACAACAAAAGAGCAGATGCCCTGTCCCGTAAACCTGAGTATCTACAGATCAAGGATCCCTTACCGCTTCGAACCATTCTGCCTATCGAATCGATCGCAGCCATGCATGATCCGGTAGATCTACGACGACAGATTCGGGAAGCGCAACAACTAGATGACTTTGCAATACGGAAGAGCCAAGAGGTGGGTCCCGACTCACCTTGGACCTTGTCCGAGGGACTATTACGCTTCCGCAACCTGTTATATGTTCCAGCAGGCCCACTCCGAGGTCTCATCCTGACTCAATGCCATGATAACCCTGCGGCAGGTCATTTTGGTTTCTTTAAGACTCTTCACTTAGTGTCTCGGACTTTTTGGTGGCCCAGACTTCGCCATGATGTGCAATCCTATGTGAATTCCTGTGTACGGTGCCGTCAGGCAAAACATGCCACAGGAGCCCCTCCGGGATTATTACAGCCTTTACCCACGCCGGAGAGACCCTGGGGAGCTATTTCCATGGACTTCTTGACTTGTCTACCTGTTTCTGCCGGCTACACCGTTGTCTTTGTAGTGGTGGACATGCTGACCAAAATGGCACATTTCATTCCTTGCCGAAGAATACCGACAGCCAAGGTCACTGCTCAGCTGTTCATTCAACATATCTTCCGGCTACACGGTTTGCCTGACAAAATAGTGTCCGACCGAGGAACCCAGTTCACCTCGGAGTTCTGGAGAGAACTCATATCTGCGCTTCAAGTCCAAGTTAATCTAGCCTCCACGCATCACCCAGAGACTGATGGGGGTACAGAGAAAGTGATTGGCATTCTGGAGCAGTATTTGCGTTGTTTCATCAACGACCAACAGAACGATTGGTCCAAATATCTCTCCGTGGCCGAATTCGCTTTCAACAACTCTCAGCATACTTCCACTCAGACCACCCCGTTTTTTGCCAACTACGGCTATCATCCCAGATTTTTCCTGCTCACGCTCCTCGATTCTCCAGTTCCAGTTGCAGAAGACTATTTAACCGAACTGCAGTCAGTCCACGACATGGTTAAGCAGCACTTGACTAAGGCCAAGGAAGACTACAAGCGGGTTGCAGACCGCTCGCGTCGCGACACGCCGCCGTTAGCTGTTGGCGATCGGGTTTGGCTCTCCACCAAGTACTTGTTTCCAGGGAGAATTCACCGCAAGCTTGATCAACGTTTCCTGGGTCCTTTCCCTGTGGAGACGGTCATCAATCCGGTGACCTATCGTTTGACTTTGCCTAGGTCTCTTCGTGTACATCCCGTGTTTCATCGCTCCTTGCTTGTTCCTGTCAACCCTGATTCTCCGCTTCGACCTCCTGATCCGGGCCCGACAGCTCGCCGTGCTCACGTTCCCGTTTCCCGGTTGGAGGTGTCCGGCATCCGAGATTCCCGATGGCTCAACGACCGCTTCCAATATTTGGTTGATTGGACCGGGGGTGGGCCCGCCGCTGGCTCTTGGGTAGATGCTCAGGATATTGAGGCTCCTGAGTTAATGTGGGATTTTCATACTGCGTTTCCCTCCAAACCACATCCCATACGATGGCCCCCGGGGGAGGGGCCTGCGGGGAGGGATAGTGTTGTGGGTGTCTCACGACTGGATGATGACATATCAGAGGATGATGAAGCACAAGCAGGCCCCTCTGGGTATTTTCCCCTCCCGGCAGCCGAGTCAGACAATGAGGAGCTTTGTATGCATTCTGAATCAGACTCTCAAAATGATGAGTCAGATTTAGAACAAGAAGATAAATGGATTGATCCGAGGTTCCGAAGGTTTGATAAGCGAAGGTGTCAGTTAACTGGAAAAAGGAAGTAATGGGGGGAAGTGACGTATCGGACACTATATTAGAAGGGGAAAGGGAGACTACGCCCTTGTCACGAGCAACGTTAATCAAGGAGAGGCTTGAAAACTTTTGCAGTGCGTTGGAATTCTGGTGTTTTGAAAACCTACCGAAGAATAATGAGGTCTTGGACAATGTGATAAAGAAAGAGTAAGTTAATTGGGAAGTAGGAGGAGGAGAGCATGTTTATCTAAATGTAAATAGATCTGATTTGGTCGTTCCAGCCAACAAAAAATGCCAGCAGCTTGCTTTGAAATGAATCCTTTTGAAATGTGTTAAATAAACCTCTTAAAGACATATTTACGTGGATTTTAATGAGCTGAGAGAGGCCAGACATAACACATATAATCTGTATTTTAACCAGAAACCCTATTTGGTTAAATCACTGAAATGCCTGATATGGTGATTTTATCACATTTTCTCTTAGTTGACTTGCTCTACAGTGGGAAAACCTCACTCCAAGGAGAGTGAAATTCCTGAAAAGGGTACTCCAGCATGGTATATATATATTCATAAGGGACCCAGGTTCTGCCAATACTTACAGCAATGACATGCCCTTAGTGCACAAGACTTAAGTGCCAGTTGCCCCTTGCTGGAACCTTTGACAGAGATAAACTTATTTTTTATGGCACCTATTGGATGTTGTGGACACTTCTCTTAAACCAAGCAATTGGTCTGTTTTATAGTTGGGTATGCTGAGATGGAAAAACAGCGCCGGGACCATCATTTGCAATCCTTCAAACAAACTAAGGAAACATTGGAAAAATCAGTCCCTGATCTTAAGGCCTCTATTGCTGCTATTCGAAAAGATGCAATGGTGGAATCCACCAAGAGAAACAAATGCCCACCACCCGAATATGTCCTTTGATCCCTATTTCCCCTAGTTTTGAAGAACATGCTCCTGACCCACTATTGGAATATCTGCATCATTCTTCCTCCTGTCCTCCCTATGCCAATGGAGATACTGGCATTTCATTCCCTCTTTCTGCACCAGTGCCATCTCCTGCTAGCATTGTCCAGTCCCCCCTTGCTTCCACTGAAACTATAGGTCTGGAAATGGGGGGAAATCTGTCTTCTCCACCTGAATCTACTGCACTGCTCTCTCCTGATGTTGCTTCTGATCTGTCCTATGTTAGGTCACATGACTGCATTGCCTTTTGCACTCATAGTGCTCTTCCTGTTTCTTCCACCCCTATTGGTGTTGATTCCATTTTCCCTTCACACCTGAAAACCTCCTGGCCCCTTGACCTTTCCAAACAGCCTTTAGTACAATTTGTACTATGCCCAATTCTTTGGAAAATGTTAACAGAGCCCTTGTACCAAGTTATTCAGGTTCATGTTCCTTGGTCTCAGTTTGAAATTCGAAATATGGCATTTTCCTTTTCCAGTATCTGGGACAAGCCTGCCAAATTTAAAGAAGAGTTGGAAACCATTATTGAGGCTTATAACCCGACTTGGGCTGATCTCAACCAGCTCATGCATGTGGTTTGCCCAAATGGGATTTGGGAATGGATTAAAGAGAAAGCTGCACAACCTCCTAACCAGCCCTCAATTACTGACCTCAATAATATATGTTTGCATTGGTTTGCTAATATTACTGAGGTCTGTCCCATTAAAACTGATTGGGGCAAAATCAAAAGTTGCAAACAGCAAGATTATGAATCACCAGCTGAATTTATAGAACACCTCACCCTGGTGTTTGAACAGCATTCCGGGGTACAGGACCCCTGCTCAAATGCTAGAGAAGGTATGGTTTCCTTTTTTGTTGATGGCTTATGTCCCAAAATTTCTGAAACCATCAGAACCAATATGATTGGATGGAAAGCGAAATCTTTCTCTGAGATATTAGATATTGCTAACCATTACTCCTCTTCCTTTAAATAGAAGGAGGAGAAAGAAACCAAGCTTATGCAAACAGTTTGTATAAGAAAATGCCTTATGTCTGCAGTATGGACTGTCATTGTGTTACTGTTTATCGGCACTTGTCTAAATTTATATAATATTATATATCCTCCAGTCTCCAACCCTACATCTATGAAAATTATACCTACATGAATGCATTTTTCAGGATGAATCCCTCCCCAGGGTAGAACCAAGATGATAAAGAAATATCCACCCAGTGCCCTCCATGTTTTCCACTGAGGAGTCCCGTGACTTTTCCACTAACATGTAGTTGAATCTGGTTGAGGCCTATCAAGCTACTGAAAGCTCGGCCAACATGAATAATTGTTGGGTCTGTAACTATGGCTCAGGAACAGGGAGGATATGGTTACACTGTTTGCTAGGCCCATGGTGCTACAATGGCTGCTTGACCCCGGGTGCAAAGGTGGTAGACAGCCACTTATCCTTGAAAAATATGGCAAGGTACTACTGCCTGCATGATACCAAGAGAGGTGGAATATGTATAGAAATGAATGGCCTTAATATATCCTCCGTGGGCGCATCACCACTAGGCTTTAGTTCCTGCAATATCACTAATCATATAACTTCCTCATGGCGGGAACATGCAGAAATCTCCAGGAATCACCCTTGCTCTTATACAATTGGCATGAATGCTGCAGTTTGCTCCATGATCCGACACATTGAATGTGCTGTAAATAAACTCATCAATTTTAAGGGTTTCATGAAGAGCAATTGCTCATCTGTATCTGATCCTTGGCATAAGTACCCATGTTTTGACTATGCATTTTGTGATATACAGCCAACTCTTAAATTTCCAAGGGATTATATGACACAGCTGAGATCCATGATTCCCCAGCTTGAGATCTGCTATCAAATAGCGGGTTTGAAGGAATGCATGTTTGGTTATTGTACCACACTGGTTAACATAACTGTTCTGTTTTCTGCTTGGTTCAACATTTAAGAGGTAGTAATAGAAACAAGTACTTCTTTTTTGAAGGTCAAAACAGAAACTAACAAGCATTGCTCCACCCCTATTTATATATTCAACTCTGGGTGGTGTCAGCCAATGAGAGCACAGTATTCTCCTGCTCAAATGCATAATAAACAGCCTTGTAGACAGCAAGTCTGGCTAGCATGCCACGTGGTTTGCTAACTGTTCCTGCACAGATCTCAGCAACCTGTTCCATAAATTTAACTCAATACATTACACCCCTCCCCACTGGCTCTTTGACACTTACAAAGCATTGTTTGTTGTTCAAAGATTACACACATTCAAAAGGCACAATGGCACTCAGTGGTACATAATCCTTACATTACACTGTTCAATATTTAAGAATACTTAAGTATTTTAGTTTGTAAGAAAACATATAAGCATTCAATTTTCAAAGAAACATACATAAGCATTTAAGTTTGCACTAAAAATGCATAAGCACTTTTAAGTTTGCAATGACAAAAACCTTATGTAGTCCTTTAAATATTTCGGTGAGCCTTTCGCCCACTCCAAATGCCTTGGAGCTGCCGCTAGCTCCCGATCTGCAAGCTTGCCTGCCAGGCTCGGCAGACCGGGGCTGTGTGACCCGTCCGACACGGATAAAGCCAATTCATGAAGGCTGGCCTGTTCCAGTAGACCCGAGCCTTTGTCCATTTCCCTGTGGCTGGCCTATTCTGGTAGGCCTGAACCAGAGTTCTGCGGTGGAGTAGAATCCACCAGATCGGCGTGAAAAGCCGATTGAGAGCAGTGTCCCATGGGTGCAGTGCCTGAGTTAGGAGCAGCCTCGTTGGCAAATCCCCATTCGGCGAATGCAAGATCCCGCTTTCACTGAGAGACTCAGATGCACAACCGCAATTGTGTTCCTCCCCCCCCGAGAGCAGAGCCAGAAGTAGAAGAGTGGCGTGGTAACCTCCAATGCAGTTGGTCAATGTGCCTGCAGAGCACATGACCGTCTTCCAGGGACACTTCATATGAGAGTGGCCCTGACACCTTGCAAACCACAGTTACCACCCACAGTGCCCCTTGTCCATAGTTGCGCGCCCAAATTGGATCACCCACTTGCCTTAAGCTGCGGAACCTGTGAAGTGACCCTGTCTGGATGTAAGTGATCCAGCTTTATGATCAGACGGCACCCTCATCTTAATTCAGCTGGGCTCTTGCCCGTAGAAGTGCAGGGTGTTGTGCATTGGCAGAGTAGGAAATCTGCCAACTTGTGATGCCAATTGCCAGCTGTGATCCTCTTCAAGGATTCCTTGGTCGTTCTGACCATGCATTCTGCTTGGCTGTTAGAGGCTGGGTGGAAGGGAGCCGAAGTGGCATGCCTAATCATATTCACCCTTAAGAAGGACTGAAACTCTGCAGAAGTAAATTGAGCCCCATTGTCTGAGATTATGATATCTGGGAGCCCATGCATTGCAAAGATGCTGCGGAAAACTTGGATGGTCCTGGCAGTCATCATAGTGGACACTGGAACGACCTCTAGCCACTTGGAGTGACTGTCCACAACAATGAGGAAGAGTTGCCCCTGAAAGGGGCCAGCAAAATCAATATGAATCCTTGACCAAGGGACTTGTGTGGTCTCCCATCTATGCACAGGAGCATGTGGCATTTCTGGCCTTGACTGGTGGCAAATGAGACACCTGTGGACCTGGGCCTCAATGTCTTTATCGAGCCCAGGCCACCAGAGGTAGTTACGCACGAGCGCCTTCATCCGGACTATTCCTGGATGTCCCTCATGCAGAGAATTAAGGAGTCTAGTCCTCAGTGAAGTCAGGATTTCTACCCTACTGCCCCACAAAATACAACCCTTAAAGGTAGATAACTCATGCTTCCTTTTCCAGAAATTCTGAAAGTCAGGGCCAGGATACGTTTCAAGCCATCCCGTGAGCACACAGTTTAACACGCAGCTCAACGTGTTGTCCGAAACTGTTTCTGCAGCAACATCCCCTGCATTAAGGGGAGATTCTGGCAAATCCTGGATAGTCAGGATCCAGTTAGCTTGAGCTGGAGCTGGTTCTATTAGCTGTAGAGGCAACCTACAGCATGGCCCATTTCTTTACCCGGTTTGTGAACCAAACAATAATCATAAGCAGATAAGAATATTGACCACCTCAACAATCTAGGAGAGATAATCTGGGGTATCTGCTTGTTTGTAGTGAACAACCCCAGAAGCGGCTTGTGGTCAGTGAAGACTGTGAAGTGGCAGCCATTCAAAAAGTCATGAAACTTTTTTATGCCTGCCACAATGGCAAATACTTCCCTATTTATTTGTGCATAATTGTGTTTGGCAGCAGAAAGTAATAGGAGTAATAGGCTATAGAGACTTGTGTCCCATCAGCACTGAGATGACTTAACACAGCTCCGATCCCATATGGGGATGAATCACACGCAATGCTGACTGGCAACTGCTCATTGAAATGAGCCAACACTGCATTTGATGACGACAATGTTTTAACTGCTGTAAAACTCCTCTCATGGACACTCGTCCATTTCCATGGGGCCTTCTTGTTCAAGAGCCAGTATAATGGCTCTGTCACTGAGCCCTTGTGGGGGAGAAAAGCATGATAGAAATTAAGGAGTCCCAGGAAGGCCTGAAGCTCTCCCTTCGACTTGGGACTGGGTGCCTGCTGAATTGCTTTGAGCTTGGATTCAGCAGGATGAATGCCTTTGGCATCTATATGAAACCCCAGGAATTCTGTGGAAGTGACTCCAATTTTACATTTCTCCTGTTTGAGCTTTAGCCCCGCTTCGCAGAAACACCGCAAAATGGCCCGGAGCCTGTCAGCAAGGTTTTCGACTGATTCCCCAGCTATGAGGACATCATCGAAATATGGGCATACACCCAGAATGTTGCAGAGCATGTACTCCATTACATCTGAAAAATGCCAGGGGCTACATTAACCCCAAACTGTAACCTTTGCACCTTGAAGGCTCCCCGGTGGGTTACAATGGTTTGGGCCTCAGCTGTGGCGTCGTCCACCGGCAGCTGCTGATAGGCCTGGGCCAAATCTAATTTGGCGAAAATGCCAAAATGTAGATATGCCAAAATGTGGCTGACTACAGGCACCGGATAGGAGTGCTGCTGGAGAGCTTTGTTTAACATGCATTTATAGTAGGCACAAATGCAGATTTCTCCATTGGCCTTAAGTGGTGTGACAAAGGGAGTTTCCCATGGACTGCTATCTACCAGCTCTAAAATGCCTTGTTGCAACAGCTTGTCCAGCTCTGTATTGATTCTCTGCTTTAAGGCAAAAGGCACCCGACGAGGCTTAATCCTTATTGGTGCTATTGAAGGATCTAACAGTAGTGCAATTGGAGGCCCTTTGTACACCCCTAACTCTGAGCTGAAGACATCAGCAAACTCTTTACACACCACCGAGAGGCTCGCTGTTTGCAAGCTTTTTTAACCCAGTCACTTGAATTCCCAAAGTATCAAACCAATCAAATCCAATTAGGTTAGTGCAGTTGCCCTCAACAATGACAACTTCCAAGGGACCCTCAAAATTCCTGAACTGCACCCCGAGTGTGGCCTCCCCCTTGATGTTTACTTAGGAATTTTGGAAGTCAGTTAAAATGAGGTTCAACAGCCTGAGCTTAACTTGTTTGCCGCTTCAACTACAAATCTGCTGAAGTGTCCTTTGGGAGATTATCGATAGAGCTGAACCCGTGTCCAACTCCATGTCAGAAGGAACCCCTTGCAACTTGACTTTGAGGTGTAACTTCTCCTTGAGTGGGTCATGGGTGCCTGTCCTAAACACGGTCCTTCTACTTGCACAAAAACCCACCCTGTTTTGACTGGGGACCCCGGTACCTTTCTGAGGCAACTCTTCTGATGAATGTTCTTTCCTGTGACCCAAACAAACGGCAATGATGTGGCCTTGCTTGCCACATGCCCGGCAAGTTGCTGTTTAAAACCGGCAGTCAGCTCATTTGTGACAGCCTCCACACCCGATGCAATGAGAGAAAGAAACTGCCTTGTCAGGTTTCTGTTGAGGCCTTCTTTCTGGAGGTTGCTGCAACAGATCAACTTCATGGTCCGATTCAGAGTTTTCAACTCTCTTGACATCCTCTTGGTGCATGGCCTCCATGCAAGGAGGGTTCTTGGTGAGTCGCAAGGCCTTAACAGCTCCACCTGCTGCTTCTTCGGCTGTTATCTCCCTCAACGCATCTTGAAATGAGGTACTCTCTTTAGCAAAGATCTGTTGTAGTTCTCGGCTCCTTAGACCACAAACTAAGCGGTCCCACAGCCTTTCTTCAAGATCTTTGAATTCACATTGCCATGCAGCTTGGCGAAGAGCGGCTATCAAGTTGTCGGCAGACTCATCGGGATGCTGGTCTCGCTGTTCGAAGATGTGCCACCAAGCAATTACTGAAAGCTTGGGCTCAAAATGTTCTTTGAGCATCTTCTTAAGTTCTGCATACGCAATGGACTCAAGCAGCACTTGTGCAACCACGTTCTCTGTGATGTCGAATGTTGCTTGACCACAAATACACAGCAGCGTCGTGGCCTTCAATCCATCATCTCAAACTTGGTTAACTCGCAGGTAGTTTTCAACCCTCGTGACGTAGGAGCTCCACCTCTCTGGATGAGCGATGTCGAATTCGGAGTCTTCCTATCTTCGCCATGGTGAGTCGTTCGTGGCCTTTTCAACGCCTCATGCTGCGCAGGCTTCCGTGGGACTTCCAGGGCGAATCCTTGGAAGCACTCTCCTCCAGCATTTCCGTACTGGCAGGATAGAGTGTGTGCGGGGGTGGAACACCATTCTGACCAAGCGCTTGCTAAGCCTTTCTCCCGTAGTGACACAGCTCTTCGAATTGTGGCAGCACGATCTCACCTTCATTGCCAATGTTCTGTTTTTTGCTTGGTTCAACATTCTATTACTGCCTAGTAATAGAAACAAGTATTTTTTTGAAGGTCAAAACAGAAACTAACAAGCATTGCTCCACCCCTATTTATACATTCAACTCTGGGCAGCATTAGCCAATGAGAGCACAGTATTCTCCTGCTCAAATGCATAATAACAGCAAGTCTGGCTAGCACGCCATGTGGTCTGCTAATCGTTCCTGCACAGATCTCAGCAACCTGTTCCATAAATTTAACTAAATACATTATAAATACAAAGTGCCTCCCCCCCATATTTCAAGTCTGCCAATAGGGAGGACCAAGCTACTGATACTGACTTGTTTGCTTTTGATCCAGCTAGGTGGCTCCTGGCATAGTGGCCCCCAGGAACATGTACTTTGTTTGTGTTGACTGAGTGTAAGGACCCATCTCACTTTACATCTTAAGAAGACAGAACTCTTGGAATATCTTTTCCAACAGGCATCTTTATTAAGACAAAATGATGGCAGGTCTGCTAGACAGGATTTGAGAAATTCTCTCCCATCCTTCAATGTTTTAAGTGTTCCCAAGTAGCCCCCCACCCCACAGTTCTTCCAGGCGATGATCCTTGTTCCTCCCCTTTTCCTTACTTCTGGCAAAAGGGAGACTTCAGAGAGTGAGTAGAAGAAAGGTGATGGCCATATTGTTATGGTCAGTCCTCTTGGTGAGAATCAACATCCAGTTCTTTTGAAGTTTTAATGAAGGAAGTGAGAGACATAAAACCCCCCTGCTCATCCCCCTTCCCCTTCGTAGTATGACAGAATCCAGAGAGAGCAGAAATGGGTTTTTTCCAGAGTAGATAACTAGAAATGAAATATAGTTGAATTCTGACATCCTGCCCCCCCTAAAAATAAGAGAGATCCACCTGTAAAGAAAACAAAACAGGTATAAAAGTTAGTCTGGCTTGTTAGGATACTCTGTATGAAACTTCTTTAATAGCTTTGGGGCTCTGACATGTTTATGGACCCACTCGTTTTGTAAGGCAGGGAGGTGTTTCCATGCTACTAGGTATTGAGTTGCCCCATGATATCTCTAGAATCTATGATTTGCTTTATCTCGAAGTGTTGTTTACCTTCCACCATGACTGGAGGTGGTAGGGGGGATTTTTGGCCTTAAAGGTGACTAATGTTCTCTTTCCAGCAAACTGCAGTGAAAAATTGGGTGTATTTGTCTTAGATTTTTGGGTAATTATAATTCTACTGTTACTGGGTTTATGATTCTTTTAATTGGAAAAGGCCCTATATATTTCAGTCCAAGTTTTTTACAGGGTTGTTGGGATTTTAGGTATTTTGTAGATAAGTACACCATCTCTCCTATAATGAATGGTGTAGGCTCAACCCTTTTTTTAATTGGCTTGTGCTTTGTATGCCTAGCTTCATCTAGTGCTTTTCTAACTATTCGCCAGGTGTTTTGTAATTGTTCCATTCATTCTTTCAGTGATGGGATCGCCAGTTCATTTGGGGTTAGTTCTGGCATGGGGTTGAAACTTTGACCGGTAGCTATTTGAAAAGGAGTGTAACCTGTGCTGGAGTGGACTGCATTAAGGTAGGCCACTTCTGCGAAAGGGAGTAGGTCCATCCAATCCAACTGCTGGAAACTAAGAAAGCATCTTAAATATTGCTCAAGTACTGAGCTTGAATGTTCCGCCTGTCCATTCCCTTGAGGGTGATGGCTAGATGTCAGTCCCTGAGTAGTTCCTAAGAGGGATAAAAATACCTTCCAAAATGCAGATGTAAATTGCACTCCCCTATCAGATACGATGCGTTGGGGTGCCCCATGCAATCTGTAAATATGCTGCATGAAAAGATTCGCTAAGGCTTTTGCGGTGGGAATCTTTTGGCAAGGGATAAAGTGCACCTGTTTGGGAAACAAGTCCGTGACCATCCAGACAACAGTATTCCCATTGCTTTCTGGTAATTCCACTATAAAATCCATGGCTATTTCCCTCCAGAGGGCTGAGGGATTTGCCACTGTTTGTAGCAGTCTTGGCAATTTCCCTTGCAACCTCTTGGCAGTTGCACACTTTGGGCAGCTGGCCACATAACGTTCTATATCCTTTTCCATGGATGGCCACCAAAATTGCCATTTAAGTAAGTGTAATGTTTTTACAAATCCAAATTGCCTTGCTGATTTTGTGTCATGGCAAAGCTGCATGAATGTGACTCTTTGGGTTGTTGGTATATATAACCTTTCCCCCACCCAAGGCAGCCCGTCTTTCATTGTGCACACGTGTTTATTTTTCTATAATCATTCATCTGTTTCCAAACCTTTCCAGAATTCAATTTCAGTTTGGCTTCCCAGCTGTGGTTTTAATTTAGCTTGGGCTCTGGTCATTACTGGCGCTGCCAGTTGTGATTCTACCATCATTGGTTTAGAGTCGGTGGTTTGCGTAATGTTATATTGGGACATGCGAGATTGTGCATCTGCCAGAAAGTTCTTTCCCCCCGGCAAATGTTTGAGCATAAAGTGGAATTGGTGAAAATGCTGGGACCAGCGGACTTGCTTGGGGTTGAGCTTCCTGGGTATTTTCAAGGCTTCCAAATTTTTGTGGTCTGTCCACACCTGGAAAGGGATTTTATTGCCTTCAAGGAACTGGCGCCATATGAGTAATGACCACCGAATCCCGTATGCCTCTTTCTCCCACACAGGCCAGCGCTGTTCCATTTTGGTGAATTTGTTGGATGTATATGCACAGGGTTGCAATACCCCTTCATCGTTTTCTTGTAATAGTACAGCTCCCACTGCCACATCACTTGCATCTACCTGTATTACGAAGAGCTTGTCCATGTCTGGGTGCCTCAGTACTGGTTCGGCAGGAAAAAGTCTCTTTAATCTCAAACGCCGCTTGGCATTCCATTGTCCATTTTAGTGGCTGGCCAGATTTTACTGAGGATGCTCCCTTCATTTTTAGTAAGTTCATGAGGGACAGGGCTATTTCGGCAAATGAGGGGATAAATTGGCGGTAAAAGTTTGTGAAGCCCAGGAAACTTTGTAGTTGCTTTCTTGCGTGAGGTGGTGCTCATTCTAATACTGCTCTGACCTTCTCTGGGTCTATTTCAATGCCCTGTGGGGATATGCGATAACCTAGGTAGTCTATCCTTTCCTGGTGGAATTCGCATTTCGATAGTTTGGCATATAGGTGGGTGGATCGCAGTTTCTTTAAAACTGCTCTGGCTAGGTTGACATGTTCCTCTTTTGATTTGGTGAAGATAAGAATGTCGTCCAAGTAAACCAGGACCCCCTTAAATAGGTGCTCCCTTTGTACGTCATTGATTAATTGCATAAATATTGCAGGGCCCCCTTGTAATCCAAATGGCAAGACTTTGAATTGGTAGCACCCCATTGGGCAGTTAAATGCGGTCTTCCATTCATCCCCTTCCTTAATTCTCATATGATAGTAAGCTTCCCTTAGATCTAGTTTAGTAAAAAAAAATTCCTTTTGAGAGGTGTGATAACATGTCCTTCTACTTTAATTCCATTGAAAAAGAGTTCAAAAATTTTATAATAAAGCTTAAACTGTCGCTTTAGGGGAGGGGAGGAAACAAAGACCCCTTCTCCCTTCCTCGAGCTTCCAGCTTCAGCTCAAAGGCAGGCAATTTATTTCAAAAGGTCCAGTTTGCCATAAATATTGAAGTTATCTCACCCGGAGCAATTGCTTGTTCTTAATCAGCTGTCTTCTGTCTCCGATGATCAGCTGGTGATGGCGGCGATCGCAGAAGCACTCCGCCCTTCTTTTGCTGGTTCCAGGGCCTGTTTTAAGTGCAGAGGGCCGGCTACCACTGGCTACCCTTCCTCAAAGGTTCACCCCTTGGTGGCCACCCCTCCAGGGTGGCATTCAGCCCAGATGGGCCCACCAGTGAAATAATTCCGGACCCTGGGGACAGAGAAATGTCTCCAAGGTCTATTGTCAGCTACGTCATCGGTGACGTAGAAAAATAAGGGAAACACGAAGAGATTATCAATTTTTAACAAGGAAACTGATTGATGGAGGAGTGAATTTTAGATGGTTGATTCCAGAAGGGCTACTGATTTTTTGGGACTCGAAAAGATATAGACTGGAACCCCATTCCAAGCAGAGGAATTTTTCAATAAGCACAGAGCCTTTTTGGAGAAAGGTGATATGGAATTTAAGAGATCAGAGGGAACGTCTACTGCAGAGACTTCTAAGCAAACAGAGGAGGAGATGCCAAAAAAGACGCAATCAGAGGAAGACGTCAGACCTAAAGATCAGAGACAGATAAGCTCACCTAGAAGATTGAGATCCCGAAATAATTAAAATTATGGAGGAAATTGGAATATACTCAATAAATATAAATGGTCTCAACTCCCCATCAAAAAGGAGTAAAATATTTCATAGGCTACAGAAACTTAAAATAGACATAATTTGTCTACAAGAGACTCATATTAAGAGACAACACTCTAGAATTTTAGAACAGCCAAAACTTGGCAAACTTTATTTCTCTTCAGCATTACAAAAGAAAAGAGGGATAGTGATATATATGAAAGAAAAGTTGAATCCAAAACAAATTTATTCTGATGAGGAAGGAAGAATAGTAATGGTGGAGATTTCATGGAATCAAAAACAAATATTGTTGGTGGCAATATATGCCCCCAATGAGAAACAAGAGCAATTTTATCAACAACTATACGACAAACTTGTGGACTTAAACTACCATAGTCTTTGTATACTGGGAGACTTTAATGCAATTGTGGATGCAGTTCGAGACTACAAAAACCATAAACAAGGGAAGAAAGGAAGTAATATTTTACCTAAATCTTGTTTAAAAATGAAAGATGAACTATGTTTGCAGGATATATGGCTAGAGATGAATCCAGGAAAGACACAATATACTTTTTACTCTAACAGGCATAAATCTTGGTCAAGAATTGACATGATATGGATCTCCCATGACTTGAAGACTATGATACAGGAAGTTGAAATAGAATCAAATATTTGGGCAGACCATAACCCAATTAAAATGACATGGAAAGGATCTAAGATAGTGTTTCTCAACCTTGACAATTTTAAGGAATGTGGACTTCAATGCTGGCTGTGGAATTCTGGGAGTTGAAGTCCACATGCCTTAAAGTTGTCAACGTTAAGAAATACTGATATAAGAAAAGATTTGAGATGGTCTCTGAACAAATCTATTTTGAAGGAAAAAGAATTTTTACAATTAGCAACAAAAGAAATGGATTTTTTTAAAGATCAATAAAAAGGAAGATATTTCTATTCAAAATGTTTGGGACATGGCAAAAGCATACTTTAGAGGTTTAGCTATAACTTATGCTGCCAAAAAAAAAAAAAGAGAATCACACAGTCCAAATTGAAAAAACAGCTTGGTATATTGGATCTGGAGTTACAAACTGATCCACAAAAGAAAAATTTGAAGATACAAATGGACTTAATAAAACATAAATTAAATCTACTTGAGACTGATACTATGGCACAACAGATTAAACGAGCCAAACAGAACTTTTTTGAAAATGCTAATAAACCGGGTAGATGGCTTGCATATAGATTGAAAAAAGAAAGAGAAAAAAGATCAATAAGTAAATTACTGGATGAAAAGGGTGAAATACACTGTCATAATGATGGTATTAAAAAAATCGCGAGAGGCGAGGAGAGAAGATTAAAGAAGGAAGCGGCAAAGAAGCAGACGGCGGGGGAAGAATCAGGAAAAGAGTACCCTGGACGGCAGAGGGACTGGTGAGTGTTACCCCACGCACTGCGCCCCAGACCCACCAGAACGGGAGCCCCAGGGGTACTGAAGAGGGCAGAATTTACCAGGGAGGAAGGTGGGAGGAAGAGGAAGACTGGAATGCAACCTGGGACGCTGTAAAGGGAAGGCAGAAGGGATTTGGAAACACAAGCTGGCAGAAGACAGCAGAAAGTGATCTGGGAAAGAAAGCAAAGAAAGAGGGGCAAGAAGGAGCCAGAAAAGAGCAAAGAGAAGAGACAGGCTGGCAGATGAGAGTGAGAAGGAAGCCAAGGCAAAGGCACTGAACAGGCTCCCTGATCACAGAACTGCCTGAATATAGGCTCTTAGCCCTGCACTGCCTGAACCCTGAAGCCCCCCCGAAAGGTTAGAATACTGGATCATCATCAGAACACAGTCTAGTGATTAATTTGGTCTAATTTGAAAATCAAAGCAGTGCCAGGCCAACAGGAGGATAAGCTCAAGATGGCCTCCAAACAGACCAAACTGATACCCCAAAAGGTAACTGCATCCTCCCAGGCTCAGCTCTCTAATAAAGCAGGAGACACCCCACTTACCCTCCCACCCCCCCATCCACCCACAGGACCACAGACCCATCCGCAGACCCGGGACTGCCCATCAGCACACATGATGCAAGAGTTAAAAGGAATGATGGAGATACTGGGTGAGAGGATGGATAAAAAATTTGAAGAAGTGGGCATAAGGATGGAGAAAAGGTGCAAAGAGGCAGAACAGAGGATGGAGGAAAGGTACAAAGATATAAAACGGATGCTGGAAGACCAAGGCAAAGATTTAGAGAGAAAGTAGGAAGAATAACGCAGGGCGGCGACGGCGGACCTGGACCAAATTAAGGAAGCGATGCAGACACAAAACAAGAGAATGTGGGAAGAAATGGGGATAAATCTTAAGGAGATCAGAGAGAGTGTGGAAAAAGGGTGGAAGGCGTGGAGAGACACATGGAGGAACAAACAACAGAGATGAACAGTGTGGCTCAGGATCAATCCACCATGATGCAATACTGGCAAATGGCGTCTGCAATCAGATTTAGAGGTTTAAAAGAGACAACAAACGAAACCCCGAAAGACCTGCACAGAATCTTTGTAAAGGCTCTGGCAACATTCCTGGGACGGGAAGTCAAGGATATTGTGTGGCAATTCGACAGAGTCCACAGAGTGAACTCATGGGCAGCAACAAACAAACACCTACCAAGAGACGTGGTCATCCACTTCGCGATGAAGGGGTTCCAGGACCTAATCTCCGTAACGTCCTACAACAAGACATTATACATAGAGGAGCAGGAGGTGAAGGTACTGAAAGAGATCCCCCGGCAATGCTACGAGACAGAAAGGACTACAAGTTCCTGGTCAACGAACTGAGATCACGTGCTCTGCAATATCGATGGGAAGCCCCAACGGGAATGTCACTTCTCTATAAAAGAAAAAGGTACCACCTGAACTCAATACAGAAAGCCAAAGAATTCCTTAAAAACGAACTGATATCGGAAATACCCCAATCCACAACGAGGGACAACGCGGACGGGTCACACGAAAGCGGAAGGGACATAGACCAACGAGCAAACTACTCAGAAGCACAGATCGGTACAGGAGCAGGAGCAGGGATTGGACCATCTCGAGATATGATGGCGCAGAGAACAGAGGGCAACAAAAACAAGGAAACATGGCAGACTACAGAGACAAGGCAACTAAGATCCACTACCAAACGCACAGACCAGCAAGACAAGACCCCACAACTCAATATGAGCACCAATCCGGATATCATGGGAACGAGACCAAAGAAGAAAGCAGGAGAAAGGACAGAAGCGGTCTTGCAACAGTATCCTGAAATCGACAATGGCAAGTAAATATTTGACCTGGAACGTTAACGGGTTGAACTCCCCGCAGAAAAGGAGGAAAATATTCCACTACCTGAATCAAAGTAAAAACGATATAATCTGCCTACAAGAAACACACATCAGAGCGGCGGACCAAAAATACTTAATCAACAACAAACTAGGCACACTTTTTGTTGCGGCGGCACCAGGAAAAAAGAATGGGATTGTTATATATGTAAAGAAACATGTAATAGCTAAGCTAATAGAATCGGACTCCCAAGGTAGATACCTAGCAATTGAAATAACACAGGAAGACAAGAAGATCCTGGTGGTGGGCATATATGCACCAAATCAACAACAAGGAAAATTCTACAAACGGATACACAGGAAGTTAACGCAACTCAACTACAGATCAGGTATCATACTGGGAGACTGGAACGGTGTCATAGAGATCGCCCTGGATAAGAAAAGGATTGCACCTAAACCGCAAAAACACTCCAAGTTGCCCAAATCCTTCTTCGACATGAAGGAGGACCTTGAACTGACAGACGTATGGAGGGAAAGGCACGGCAAAGAGCAAGATTTCACATTTTTCTCAGATATCAATCATTCTCCAGAAATGACTTTATATTAACATCTAGCGACTTGCTGATTAGCCTAAAAACGGTGAAAATTTTACCCAAAGTACTATCAGACCACAACCCGATAGTGATGGAACTAAGATGAGGTTGGAAACCGAGGAGATCCTGGAGAATTAATGAAAACCTGTTTAGACACGAAGAAAAGGTGGCTGAATGCAAAAGGGCGATGAAGGAATTCTTCAGTATAAATATGATAAATGAAACACCCATAGAAATGATTTGGGACACCAGCAAGGCGTATATGCGCGGGATACTCATGGACATGAATAACAGGCACCGTCGTAAACAGGAACAAAAAAAGAAAGGAGCTAGAAGACGAGATAGGCAAGAAGGAGCAGCTATTAATAAAGAGACCGGAAGACAAAATCACCAAAGAAGGAATCAAGATTCTAAGAAAGCAATTTGACTTGTTGATGGCAGACCAAGTGGCAAGGAACATACAATACGCAAAACACAAGACATTCTGTAATGCCAACAAACCGGGTTGATGGCTGGCCTATACCATAAGGAAGAAACAGAAATCCCGCATAATTGAAAAGATAGAGTACAAAGGCAAGGAAGAATTTCAACAAGAAACCATCAAGAAAGCTTTTACCGAGTTCTATTCAAAGCTATACGCCGAGGAGAAGACACCAGTCAAGGAGATAGCCAAGTTTCTACAAAACGAAAAGTTACCGATCATCACCGATGGACAAAGAAATGCCCTGAATGCTTTGATCACAAAGGAGGAAATACATTCGGCGATCAAACAACTGAAAAAAGGAAAATCGCCCGGGATGGATGGGATAACAGCGACTTACTACAAGCATCTCCAAGAGGAAATGTTAGAACCCCTCAGAAAGCTATTTGTCAACATACAAGAAGGAGGCCAAGTCCCGCCCTCCTGGAAAACAGCCTACATTTCCCTAATCCCCAAAGAGGGAAAAGATAATACACAACCTGCAAATTACAGACCCATCTCACTACTGAACACGGACTACAAAATTTTCACAAAAGTTTTGGCCACCAGACTAATGACTGTGCTACAAAAAATAATTCACCCGGATCAAACGGGATTTATACAAGGACGTCAGATGAAAACTAATGTGAGACAGCTGTTGAACATAATAGAGTACTTGGAAAGGCATAACCAGGTACCCGCCACTCTCATGTTTGTGGATGCAGAAAAAGCCTTCGACAGATTGAACTGGCCGTTCCTGACAAACCTGGTCCGGGAGATGAAAATGGGAGAGCAGTTTCTCAACTCCATAGTGGCAATTTACCAGAAACAAACAGGCCAGATCATTGTGAATGGTGACCTAACAGACTCATTCAACATAGAAAGAGGCACGAGACAGGGCTGCCCGCTGTCACCCCTGCTATTTGTTCTAACATTAGAGACTCTACTGAACAAGATCAGAGCAGCAGAAGACATAAAGGGCATACGGATTAGACAACAAGACTACAGACTATGTGCTTTTGCAGATGACCTGCTGGTGACAGTGTCACAGCCAGTACAATCAGCAAAGAGACTGATGGAGATAATGAAAGACTATGGTAGGGTATCAGGCTTCAAAGTAAACATATCTAAGATGAAGATGTTAGTTACAAATCTGGACAACAAAGCAAAACGGGACTTGGAAAGGATAACGGGCTGTGAAATAGTTAAAAAAGTTAAATACTTAGGAGTGGAGATAGAAGCAACGAATGCGAAATTATACAAAAATAACTACGAAGCGCTGTGGAACAAGATACAAACAGACCTGGACAGGTGGAAAACATTACAATTGTCCCTGCTGGGCAGGATAGCGGCTGTAAAAATGAACGTATTGCCAAGATTTCTATTTCTTTTCCAAATGCTACCCATACTCAAAAAGGAAGTGGAACTGGACGACTGGAAGAAGGGCATCAACAGATTTATCTGGGATGGCAAGAAACCGAGAGTTAAATTAAAAATCATCCAGGACACAAGGAAGAGAAGGGGATTAAAAATGCCCAATCTAAAGCTATATTACTACGCCGTGGCATTGGTGGCGCTGAGTGACTGGATTAACATGACAAACAAACGAATACTGGATATTGAAGGGCATGGTCTACTATTTGGATGGCACGCATACCTGGTGTATGACAAAAAGGCTGATACGAACTTCAGGGAGAACCCTCTACGAACCCCGTTGTTGTGGGACTGGATGAAATATAAGTACCTCCTACACGATAGGATCCCCATCTGGACAATACCTGGGCACGCAATAGGTGACATAAATACATCTCAGGGGCAGGAAGTGGTGCCCTATAGTAAACTTGTATTGGAACAAGAAAATGGGTTTTCATTAAAGCCACCAAATACGCTAGCAGAAGAAGGAATAGGGGGTACCTGGCTATCATATTTGCAACTGCAGTCTAGGTGGCAAAAAGACATGAGGAAGGGCTTGTCCCTGACAGATGAGAACTTAATCGAATAAGTTAGAGAGCAGGGGATCATGCATATCAAATGAGTGTACGGTGCTCTGATAGAAATGGACTCTGAAACTGTGTTAATCAAGACCTGTATGGTAAAGTGGGAACGAGATTTTGGGCATCCCATCACGATGGAAATGTGGGAGGAAATCTGGGTGAGAAATGTAGAATTCACGAAAGCGCAACATCTAAGGGAAAATTTCTACAAGATGTTCTATAGGTGGCATCTAGATCCGAAAAAACTATCATACATCTATCCAGACACCCAACCTAAATGTTGGAAGTGTGGCAATGGGGAGGCTACATATTTTCACATATGGTGGACATGCAGAAAAATTAAAGCCTTCTGGAGGAAGATATGGTGGACAATTCAAACCATTTTCAAAAAGCGTATTGAATTTCTACCTCAGGTTTTTTTGTTAGGGATCATAAAAGATTGCACTACCACTGAGATGAACTTAATTCTGAATTTGATCACAGCAGCTAGACTGCTGGTGGGACAATACTGGAAGAAGCCAGAAATACCACCTATTGAAGATTGGACTTTGAAAGTAACACATTTGGCAGAAATGGCAAAAATTTCGGCATATTTGAAGGATCGCTCAAATGAACAATATATGACAGACTGGAAACAATGGATAGACTATATACAGGAGAAACACCAATCAAATAAAATGTATCTGGCATATATAGTTGAGGCTTGACGTGAAGAGTGAAGAAGGTTTACCAAATCAGACGCCCAAAAAGACTCATATCTAATGTTGTATTTTTATGTGTTATGACGATTGCTTCTTAATGTGGTCTTATGTTTAATGTTGAGTGCTTTAATATTGAAAAAGTGTATTGAATTTTAAAAAAATCGCTAAGGCCTTTTATGAGCTACTTTATAAGGCTGAGACAATTTCTGAAGAGGCAATTCAGGATTACTTTAAAAAAGCAAATCTTCCAAAAATATCAGAAAACATGCGACAGAGGTTAAATGAGAAGATATCAATGATGGAGATCATAGAGGCAATTAAAATACAAAAGAAAGATAAGACACCGGGGCCGGATGGACTACCTGCAGAATTTTATGTAGCTGTCAAGCCCTCCCAGGCTCGACACACAAAAAAAGGGGGGACAGCCTGGTGACAGAGGAGGAGAATCAGCACAGGATCTAAGCAGCTCACCGTTTTGGAAGGAAGAGTGAGCCGCGGATCCTCCAGCGATTGTTCTGGGTGCTGGAGCAGCAAAAGGATGATTCCGGATGCCATTAGATGCCACGCATGCACAGATACGCTGCCGCACCTGTGCAGAAGAAGGGTGAGCTGCCAAACAGCTGACGAGCGGCAAGCCGGTGAACAGCTGATGGGCGGTAGCTGACAATTATGATTAAGAGTCAAGGGCGTCCCAGAGAAGCCTCAGGAGTGGTTGAGATTTCTCTGATTGCTGCTGGGTGCTGGTTGGAAGACAAGAGGGTGGGGTTGTAGTTTCTTAGGCAGGGGTGTGACGGGTTTGTGGCTGAAGATTAATTGGTGAAGGGTGGGGTAGTAACTGGTGAAGGGTGGGGTAGTAATTACAAGAGTGTATTTAAACAGAGCTGGGAGGCAGTTGCTCCCAGCGCAAACTTTGTAAAGCATAGAACCTGATTGCTAAGGTCTGTGTGAACGTCATCGTTTTACCTGTGTGAACGTCATCGTTTTACCTCAAGTAAACTGGAATTTGTTGGATGAAAGTGTTCCTGTGTTTTCCTTTTCCTGCAAGTGTCCGGTAGGAAAGTTGACAAAAAGTTTGTGCTCCCTTTATACCCTTTTATAGGTTCCCCTTGTTTTCCTTTTTTGTGTCTCACATTCCATTGTGTTTCCTGTGCCTAGCCTGACTTCTGTGTCCACCTTTTTGAGTTTGTTGAACTGAATTTGGGTGGCGTAGGTTGCTTTTTGAAATATGGCAGAAGGCATTTATTTATTTGTTTGTTTATTTGTTTCGATTTCTATGCCGCCCTATTCTGAAAACTCAGGGTGGCTTACAACATAATCAGTAGCATATAGAAATCAAATACATTATAAAACCCCTAAATTAAAACCAATCATCCGAAACAAACTTACAACAAACATACACTGGCTGGGGCAAGGTGTCAACTGCCCCAGGCCTGCCAGCAAAGATGTGTCTTTAACAGTTTGCGAAAGGCGGAGAGGATGGGGGCAATACGGACCTCTGGGGGGAGTTGATTCCAGAGGGCCGGGGCCGCAACAGAGAAGGCTCTTCCCCTAGGCCCCGCCAGGTGACACTGTCTGGCTGACGGGACCTGGAGAAGGCCGACCCTGTGGGCCCTAACCGGTCACTGGGTTTTATGCGGCAGCAGACAGTCCCGCAAGTAACCTGGTCCGATGCCATGTAGGGCTTTATAGGTCATAACCAACACTTTGAATTGCGTTCGGAGACCAATTGGCAGCCAATGCAGCTCGCGGAGTGATGTTGAAATATGGGCATTTCTGGACAAGCCCAATACAGCTCACGCAGCTGCATTCTGCATTACCTGAAGTCTCCGAACGTTTTCAAAGGTAGCCCCATGTAGAGAGCATTGCAGTAGTCGAGCCTCGAGGTGATAAGGGCATGAGTGACTGTAAGAAGAGACTCCCGGTCCAAATAGGGCCGCAGCTGGTGCACCAGGCGAACCTGGGCAAATGTCCTCCTCACCACAGCCGAAAGATGATGTTCCAAATTTAGCTGTGGATCGAGGAGGACACCCAAGTTGCGGACCTTCTCTGAGGGGGTCAAAAACTCCCCCCCGGATGATGGACGGACAGGTTGAATTGTCTTTGGGAGGCAAAACCCACAGCCACTCCGTCTTGTCAGGGTTGAGTTTGAGCTTGTTAGCACCCATCCAAACCCTAACAGCCTCCAGACATCGGCACATCACTTCCGCTGCTTCACTGAAGTGACACGGGGTGGAGATGTAAAGCTGGGTATCATCAGCATACTGATGATATCTCACCCCGTGTTGGCGGATGATCTCACCCAGCGGTTTCATGTAAATATTAAACAGCAGAGGGGAGAGGACCGATCCCTGGGGGACCCTACAAGGGAGGAACCTAGGGGTCGACCTCTGACCCCCTGCCAACACCGACTGTGACCGACCAGTGAGGTAGGAGGTGAACCACTGCAAAACAGTGCCCCCAACTCTCAACCCTTCCAGCCAGCGCAGAAGGATACCATGGTCAATGGTATCGAAAGCCACTGAGAGGTCAAGTAGCACCAGGATAGTGGAATGTCCCCTATCCCGGGCCCGCCAGAGATCATCCGTCAGTGTGACCAAAGCAGTTTCCGTGGAGTAGCCGAGCCTGAATCCTGACTGCTGAGGGCCCAGATAATCGGCCTCATCCAAGGACCGTTGGAGCTGGAGTGAAACCACCTTCTCAACAACTTTACCTATAAAGGGAAGATTGGAGACAGGACGGTAGTTGTTTAACACAGCTGGGTCCAGGGAAGGCTACTTGAGGAGGGGGCACACAATTGCCTCCTTGCAGGGAGCCGGAAAGGACCCCTCCCTCAAAGAAGCATTGACAATCTCCTGAACCCAGCCCCGCGTCACCTCCCTGCTGGCCGAAACCAGCCAGGAGGGGCACGGGTCCAATAAACAGGTGGCGGAACTCACACTCCAATGGCCTTGTCCACTTCATCGGGTGCTACCAGGTCAAACTCCTCCCACACAACAGGATCAAGACGAGTCCCTGTCATCTCGACTGACTCATTGTCAGCCGACACTGCATTCCAATTGGAGTCAAGGTCCATCCGAATCTGGGCGATTTTATCTGCAAAAAACTTATTAAAATCCTCAGCACTACCCTGCAAGGGTGCATCAACCCCCCCTTGATTAAGGAGGGAGCGAGTCACCCTAAACAGGGTGGCTGGGCGGGATTCCGCAGATGCAATCAAGGCGGAATGATACGCGCATCTTGCCGCCTTGAGCGCCACCTGATAAGTCTTGATATAAGATCTTAATAGTGTTCGGTCAGATACAGATTTACTTTTCCTCCATCGCTTCTCTAGGCGTCTCTTCTGGCGCTTCATCCCCCTGAGTTCCTCAGTAAACCAAGGAGATCTCCTGGGTCTGCTACCACAGAGAGGTCACAGCGGTGCAATCTGGTCAAGAGCCCCCTTCGCAGCCATATTCCAGGCCGTAACCAGGGACTCTGCTGAACTGTGAATGAGAGAATCCGGTATTTCCCCAAGCGTCCTCTGAAAACTCTCTGGGTCCATCAGACGTCTGGGGCGGAACCACCTAATCGGTTCCGCCTCCCTGCAGGGGAGGATTGGAGCCTTAAAAACAAGCCGTAGCAGAAAATGATCTGACCGTGACATAGGCAAGATATCTAAGCCCCTTAAATTCAGATCATTGCTCAACTGTTCTGAGAGGAATACCATGTCGGGAGTGTGTCCCCTCTCGTTGGTCGGACCCTGAACTACTTGAGTCAGGTTCATGGTTGCCATGGTGGCCATGAACTCCTGCGCCAACCCAGAGGATTCGTCGAGCGACGGAAGATTCAAGTCCCCCAAGACAACAAGCCTGGGGAACTCAACCGCCAGCCCAGCAACCACCTCAAGTAGCGCAGGCAGGGCTGTTGACACGCAGCTGGGAGGCAGGTACGCAAGCAACAAGCCCACCTGTACCCCTAGGTCCAACTTCACAAGGAGTGACTCACAACCTACAATCTCAGAAACAGCGAGCCTGCGTAGGCTAAAAGTCTTCTTGGCTATAATAGCCACTCCTCCCCCCCTTCCCTGGGGTCATGGCTGATGCCATACTTGAAACCCGTCTGGGCACATCTCAGAGAGAGGAACTCCTCCCTCCGGGCCCAGCCAGGTCTCGGTCACACATGCGAGGTCGGCCTCCTCATCCAGGAGAAGATCATGGATGAGGGGAGCTTTATTTACAACCGACCTGGCATTGAGCAGCAACAGCCTGAGCCCAGGCTCCGGATTTCACCCATTACCAGTACTTCGGGCTGAACTCACAGGGTCGGAGCAAGGGATCGCTTTTAGACAGTGAGCTCTTGTTCCCCGGGAATGGCCTACCCTATGGCTCCCACCATATCTGCCTCTCCCCAGCAAGACCGGTATACTTTGGCTCTCTATCACCCCAGAGCCAGCATCCCCCTCCCCCTCTGCCGCTAGCCAGTCCATCCCATTCATTCCACTCAACCACAGCTCCATCCATATCATTAATTTATCCCTCCCACAAAAAACCGCCCTTTAAACTAGACAAATTAAAACAATAAGCTAACCATCCATTCAACCTGATTCATTCCACAAACAGTCAATCCCCCCCACATCATTCAACATCTAACGAATCAATTAAAATAGTATTAAACAGGTTAACTATTTAAAATTTGGACAAACAACAGTTGAAAAAAACAACTCAAGAACATAATAACAAAAACAGGCATGCCAGATGTTAATCCTGCTGCAATGATTATAGCTATGCCTGCATTTACATGGAAACATTCAACTGGCTCCTTGAAGCACCTGATATCCAGCATGCTAATAATTTCCCCATGAGAAGCATAGAGTCTTCTAGAACGAGTGGGAGAAAATATAACGCTAGTGACATCATCTGCTTTTTGAAGCCATACACATTCCGATGGATTTCCCTCAGCATTCCAAAGTATGAACTCCCCTCCTTCTGCTCCCAAAGCCAATAAACTGTCTTTGCTCATATTTAGGCTTAGTACTGAAGAAAAATGTCCATTAATCCACTTCTTTGCCATCATATCTCAAAACAGACTCAAAGCAAAGAATCAAGTTCTCCCGATACCAAACCCTCTTCCGGCAAAGAAAAACTGCTGGGTCTGTTTAACAGTCCCACTTCATTCTCAGCTTATCTCTCTCACCATCAATCAGTCCTTTCCAAATTTAAATTCCAAACTTCATTCCTCTCTTTCACCATCAGTCAGTCCTTTTCAGTCAATCCTTTTCAGCTCCATTTCCTGTCACTATTCCCCCCAAACGTCTCTCCGTTCCTTCGCACTCAGCTTCTCACAAACTCCAGATTTTCCTTCCAACCTCAGTCCGTTCTCCTCAGTTACTTCGGCGTCTCCTTCTCCCTTTGGCTCCTCACCGCAGATCACACTCTCCCGCAGCCAGCCACACTCCGATAGGGTTTTCAGATCTTCACTACCCTCAGGTCTGTTTCAGGGTTTTTTCACTACCCTCAGGTCTGTTTCAGGGTTTTTTCCTCTAGTTTTTTCCTCTAGTCACTTCTTTCCAATGTCCAATTACACCTTCGCTATAGCGTCTCTATGCTGAAACGCAGCAGGACTTGATGCTAGCTTGATGTTAGCTGATATGATGTTAGCTTGATGTTAGCTGATATCCTGATGTTAGCTGATATCTTGCTCGGCGTCCCCCCGTCTTGCTACAGAAACTTTTTGATATAAAGGTTCCTGCAAGTATGGTTCAGCTTCCAAAATTGCAGGATATTGCTCCCGGTAAGACTGACCATGGTGATGTCCAAGAAGAGGAGGTAAGAACAGAACCTGCGGTTGCTGAACAACCATCAGTATGCCCTAAGGTGGTGCAGTCCAGCTCAGTAGACCCTCCAACTGATGTCCCAGGGTCCCAAGGAATGGCAGCAGGTGGGAACGCCCTTTCCGGGGAATGGTGGCGAAGTCCTGTAGTGACCGGGATGCCAGAGGGTTATGGAATTGGACCAGGGGAGGAAGGTTGAATAACCTCCCAGTGGCGGGAACGACGCATGACGGATGAAGATGAGGAGGATTGGAGCTATGCCACGGCTCCTGGGCAAACTACCATGGACCTCTTACGTGAGCAATTTGGAGAAGGAGGGTACCAGGATGCATCCTCTTGGCAGCGCTGGGTCCCAGGGTCAGAAACAACGTCATGATCACAAGTTGGCTCCTCCTCCACCCAATCAGCCACAGGATGGTTTCGATTAGCAAGTCCAAAGTTGAAACTTGCTTCCAGCCGTGTGGGTGAATTATACAAGGGAAGTGTTGGTAATCAAGGTCCCAATTTACCCATAGATAGGTCATGGGTAGGAGGTCCTGGGAGGCCTTCAGCAGTTCCATCTCAGGGAGTCAGGTAGGTCCCAGGGTCCCAATCTCGAGGGGATCAGAGACCATTGTGCCTGGAGGAGGGGTTACTAAAACCGGTAATGAAACCTTCATTCAGGCAGGTACAACAACCCCCTGGTCAAGTTGGGGGAGGTCATTACGAAATTGAGAAATTACTCTATTCGTGGTATCAATGGGGTCGGTTACAATACCTAGTACTGTGGAAGGGATACCCAATGTCGGAGGTATCATGGGTGAGGGAGGCAGACGTTGATGCCTCTCGACTAGTACGCAGATACCACCGTAAATATCCCCAAAAGCCAGGGGGGAGGGGAGATGTACCCACAACCCCAACACCAACCTAACTATATGTTTTGCCTACTTCCAGGAGGACACCTGGTAAGGGGGCTGCCTATCAAGCCCTCCCGGGCTCAACACACAAAAAATGGGAGACAGCCTGGTGACAGAGGAGGAGAACCAGCACAGGATCTAAGCAGCTCACCATTTTGGAAAGAAGAGTGAGCCGCGGATCCTCCGGCGACTGTTCTGGGTGCTGGAGCAGCAAAAGGACGATTCCAGATGCCATTAGATGCTGCGCATGTGCAGATATGCTGCCGCGCCTGCGCAGAAGAAGGGCAAGCTGCCGAAGAGCTGACGAGTGGCAAGCCGGTGAACAACTGATAGGTGGTAGCCGACAATTATGATTAAGAGTCAAGGGCGTCCCAGAGAAGCCTCAGGGGTGGTTGAGGTTTCTCTGATTGCTGCAGGGTACTGGTTGGGAGACAAGAGGGCGGGGTTGTAGTTTGTTAGGCAGGGGTGTGGCGGGTTTGTGGCTGAAGATTAATTGGTGAAGGGTGGGGTAGTAATTACAAGAGTGTATTTAAACAGAGGTGGGAGGCAGTTGCTCCCAGCGCAAACTTTGTAAAGCATAGGACCTGATTGCTAAGGTCTGTGTGAACGTCATCGCTTTACCTCAAGTAAACTGGAATTTGTTGGACGAAGGTGTTCCTGTGTTTTCCTTTTCCTGCAAGTGTCCGGTAGGAAAGCTGACAGTAGCTTTACAAGATACTGCAACTCCTTTTCTGAAGGACTTATATAATGAAACTTTTATACAGACAAAAGTTCCGAACTCATGGACTGAAGCTAATATTACCTTGATACCTAAAAAAGAAACAGACCCTACACAAATTAAAAACTATAGGCCAATATTGTTACTAAATGTGGATTATAAAATCTTTGCTGCAATTTTGGCAGAAAGAACGAAAAGCTTTTTAATAGAATTTATTCAGCCAGACCAAAATGGCTTTCTTCCTAAAAGACAGATGAAGAACAATTTAAGGATTATTTTAAATATTTTGGAGTATTATGAAAATCATCCAGGGAACCAGATGGTGCTTATATTTCTTGACACACAAAAAGCATTTGATAATTTAAATTGGCAATTTATGTTTCAACAACTACAGGAAATGGACTTTGGTGAAAACTTTATTAAAGTAATCCAAGCGATCTGCAAGAAACAATCAGCAAGGACACTTATAAATGGAGATTATACAGAGAGCTTTGATATTAAAAAAAAGGCACGAGACAGGGATGTCCACTCTCCCCCCTGCTATTTATTTTTACTCTGGAGGTATTGACTAGAAATATTAGGCAAGAGATAGAAATTAAAGGTCTTGAGATTAAAGACCAGAAATATAAATTACAGGCTTTTGCGGATGATCTGGTCTTTATCTTAGAGCAGGGCTTTTCAACCTTTTCACCCATTGTACCACATTTAGGATATCTGAGTACCACCAGTCGCCTCGCAAGGTATCAAAAACTTGACCAAAAAAAGAGGAAAAAAATGATGAAGTAGTCATCGAGGTAGTCCTCGACTTACAATAATTCACTTAGTGACTGTTCGAAGTTACAATGGCACTGAAAAAGTGACTTATGACCATTTTTCACACTTATGACTGTTGCAGCATCCCCAGGGTCATGTGATTTATATTCAGATGCTTGGCAACTGATTCATACTTATGACGGTCACAGTGTCCAGGGTCATGTGATCACCTTTTGCAACTTTTTCACAAGCGAAGTCAGTGGCTGGGGGGGGAGGTGGTCAGCTCATCATTCAGGTTGCAGGGTGCCTATGTGGGTGGGGGAATCCATGGGTCTCTGGTGGAGGGGGGTGGGACTGGGGTGGGTGTCCTCTTCCCTCCTTCTCTCCCATTGTCTCTCTGTCTTTCTGTCTGTGTCTATCTCTCTGTCTGTTTGTCTGTCTCTCTGTCCGCTACTGTGATAATTAAGATGAGCAGTGTTAAGTCCAATATAAAGGAATGACTAAATCTCTTGATACAGGAACAGTTGCAAAAACTGCATGCCAAGATTCTGGTGCAAGAAATCTCAGCCTTTGTGTAAGAACCCACCATAAAAGACCCCCCAAAAGTTGTTACTATTGTGAGTGGGCAGGAGTGCTAAGTGAAGCCCTAGGATAAGCAGGCTACATGTTTGTTTGTGTGTATGTGAGAAAGAGAGAGGGAGAATGTATATGAATATGCATATGTATTTGTGCATATATTCATATTTTACAGTGCTATTCCAAGTTCATATTATCCAGATTGCATATTTAAATTTAATCTTGTTGTATATGTGTAGTATGATAAGCCCTTTTAACAAATTCTGATTTGATATTGTTTTTTAACCAAAATGTTTGTCTGAAAGTACTTTTTTAACCATCCTGAATTTCTCATTTTACTTTTGGATATTCTGAGTATTTGAATGCCAATTCTTTTGTTCTGGTTAATGACTGTAATAAAGTTAAGATGATGATAATGATAATGCAACCCAGAAGGGTGCAGTAAAGTTGAGAAATACTGAAAAGAATAACACTTTGATTCAACTGATAAAGGAGAGTATTTATAGCTCAGGGTTGACATGAGGGATCCTTGGTGCTCTCTGAACTTGGTTGTTTTCTTGTGTTTCTGAGCACACCCAAATGACACATACATACACACACACACACACACACACACCCCCTCACCCACAAAGCACAAGAACTGCCAGAGCCCCGTCCTCTCCCTCCTCCCCCACCCCCCAGCCAAATACTTCCAGCAACTTTCTGACAAATTATTACAGCCCTGCATCTTCTCCAGGCTCCCATCTGCCCTATGCAAAGCAGGCAGGAGACCCGGCAATCTTGCTCATTCGCTTTCGCTGGGAAGGAATGTGATTCTCTCTCTCTCTCTCTCTCTCTCTCTCTCTCTCTCTCTCTCTCTCTCTCTCTCTCTCTCTCTCTCTCTCTCTCTCACACACACACACACACACACACACACACCCTCACCCACAAAGCACAAGACCTGCCAGAGCCTCATCCTCTCCCTCCTCCCCCACCCTCAGCCAAATACTTCCAGCAACTTTCTGACAAATTATTATAGCCCTGCATCTTCTCCAGGCTCCCCCCCTCTGCCCCTGCAAAGCAGGCAGGAGATGCCTGCCTGTTTATCCTGGCTCCCGGCAATCTTGCTCACTCGCTTTCTGCAAGCGAGTGAGCTGGGAAGGAGTGTGTGATTCACACACACACACACACACAAACACACACACACACAAACACACACACACACCCTCACCCACAAAGCACAAGACCTGCCAGATCCTCGTCCTCTCCCTCCTCCCCCACTTCCTCCTCCCCTACTTCCAGCAACTCGCCCTGTGCCTTTACACTGCTCCGTGACAGAGATGGTGAAGGCTTACTTGATGTGAAACAGGCGGGGGGGGGGGGAGGGAGTCAGGCGTGTTTTTCCCTCCACACCCATGTTCTGATGGCTTCAGCTGGCGCATCAACAAAAGAAACGGCCTGGATTCCCACCTGCTGCTGCAGGATGAGTCCTCTGGGAAGTTGTGCACCATCTGACTGCTTTGCTTTCCCCTCCATAAAGCCGGGCACCTCGGGAAGAGGAGAGGGGGGAAAGACTCAAGCCCCGGGAGGCAACGTGAGGGCCTTGAGGGGTATCGCAAGCTCGCGGGAGGGGGGGAAGAGGAAAAGAAAATGGAAGAGACTGAGGCCGCAACAGAGAGAGAGAGAGAGAGAGAGAGAGAGAAAAGAGGGAAAAGAAGGAGGGGGCAGTTGTGAGATTGGTGCTCAGGGCCACAAAGCGAATGGTCTAAAACACTGACCTGCTGAGGGAGTGGATGGCTCTGTCCCCTTCAGGCCTGTGCTAGCTTCTGAAGTAAGAAGAGGGGGGAAGGGTGACATGGATCCTGCACACAATGAGTCCCTGGGGAGGGTGGGGCCTTGCTCTGTGCCTGCGCTCTTTGCGCACCCTTGGTAGGGTTCCTGCAGGCTGCAGCCAAGCAGCATGTTTTCCACAAGTAAGTGAGCTGGGAAGGAGTGGAGGGGGGAAAGGCAATTCTGTGGGGGGAGGCAATGCCATGTACCACCAGCCAGGTGGTCATGTACCACCAGTGGTATGCATACCACCAGTTGAAAAGCCCTCTTAGAGGAGGTTTTGGAAATAGCCCCTAAACCTTTGCAGAAAATTGAGAAATTTGAAGAAGTGGCTGGACTGAAAATATATAGGGAAAAAACTAAAGTGTTAACAAAAAAATTAACTGATAAACAGAAAACTCAACTCGCCAAAAAGACAAATCTTCAAATAGTTAAAAAAGTTAAATATTTAGGTATCTATCTTACGGCGAAATATACATTACTAAAAGAAGATAATTATGAGAGACTAATAAAACAAATAAAAATCGACTTAGAAAAATGGGGAAATCTCCAACTATCCTTGCTAGGAAGAATAGCAACTGTTAAAATGAACATTTTACCAAAGCTAATTTTTTTATTTCAAACAGTTCCTGTAAAGCTGGGTAAGAATTTTTTTGACAATTTAAACACAATGATATTAAGATTTATATGGCAAAGAAAGAAAGCAAGAATTAAATGTAAACTTCTACAAGACTTGAAAGATAGAGGGAGTCTTGGACTTCCGGACTGGAGACTTTATTATCAAGCAGCTATTTTGCTTTGGCTTAACAAATGGATTTCTCTGAGAAATAAGCAAATTCTCTATTTAGAGGGATATGACCTTCAACTAGGCTGGCATGCCTTTTTATGGTATGAGAAAGCTAAAATACATAAGTACTTTCAAAACCATGCTATAAGAAATGTTTTACTTTCTGAATGGGAGAAAGTTAGACACAAAATGTATATGAAAATTCCTTAGTGGCTTTCAACGAAGGAAGCATTTGCTTACCCGAATTTGATTAATTATGATAAACTTGTTAGTTATAAGAACATAAGAACATAAGAAGAGCCATGCTGAATCAGGCCAAAGCCCATCGAGTCCAGCATTCTGTGTCACACAGTGGCCCACCAATTGTATATGGGGATCTTGAGCAGAAAGAGAAGGCAAAACCCTCCCTTTCCCTTGACCCCGAACAAATGGTACTCAAGGGAATCCTGCCTGCCTCAACCAACATAGAGGCGGCACATGGACATCCGTTTTAATAACCACCGATATACTTTGCATCCATGAATCTATCTAGCCCTGCCTTGAAGCTGTCAAGGCTGACAGCTGTCACGACCCCTTCAGGAAGTGAATTCCATAAATCAATGACCCTCTGGGTGAAGAAATATTTCCCTTTATTTGTCCTCACTTTCTTAGCTATGAGCTTTAGGGAGTGCCCCCTTGTCCTGGTATTGTGTGATAGACAAAAGAATTTTTCTCTATCCACCTTTTCTATCCCATGCATGATTTTATACACTTCGATCAAGTCACCCCTTAAACGCCGTCTTTCAAGGCTGAAGAGACCAAGGCGTTGCAATCTGGTTTCATAAGGGAGGCGCTCCATTTCCTTGATCATTCTTGTTGCCCTTTTTTGCACCTTTTCCAGTTCCATTATATCCTTCTTGAGGTGCGGTGACCAGAACTGTACACAGTACTCCAAGTGTGGTCTCACCATCGATTTGTACAGAGGAAATACAACACTTGCTGACTTATTTTCGATTCCCTTCCTAATCATGCCAATTTTTTTTTTTTTACTGCTGCTGCACATTGGGTTGACATCTTCATCAAGCTGTCCACCAAAACCCCAAGATCCCTTTCTTGGGTTGTCTCAGAAAGTTTGGTCCCCATCAGTTGGTAAGTATAATTGGGGTTCTTTGCCCCGATGTGCATAACTTTGCACTTGTTTAGGTTAAAATGCATTTGCCACTTTGTTGCCCACTCACACAATTTCGAGAGATCCTTCTGGAGCTCCCGACAATCAGTTTCACTTTTCACAACCCGGAACAATTTAGTGTCATCAGCAAACTTGGCTACCTCACTATTAACTTCTACATCCAGATCATTGATGAATAAATTGAAAAGTAAAGGTCCCCAAACTGAACCTTGGGGTACACCACTTCTCACTTCTTTCCATCCGGAGAATTGTCCATTTATTGCCACCCTTTGCTTCCTACAATTTAGCCAGTTACCAATCCAGGACAAGACCTGTCCTCTAATTCCGTGGCTGGAGAGCTTTTTTAGGAGCTTTTGGTGAGGAACTTTGTCAAAAGCCTTTTGAAAGTCAAGATATACAATATCAACTGGGGCCCCTTTATCTATGTATTTATTTACACCCTCAAAGAATTCTAACAAGTTAGTAAGACATGATTTGCCTTTGCAGAAACCATGTTGATTTTCTTTCAGCAATGCCTGTTTTTCTATGTGCCCTGTAATTTTATCTTTAATAATGGTTTCCATCAGTTTGCCTGGAACTGAGGTTAGACTGACTGGTCTATAGTTTCCTGGATCACCTCTGGATCCTTTCTTAAAGATCGGGGTTATATTTGCTTCCCTCCAATCCTCGGGTACAGTGCCTGATCTTAGAGAAAGCTTATATATATTTTAGCTAGAAGTTCAGCAATTTCACACTTGAGTTCCTTGAGAATTCTAGGGTGGATGCCATCTGGACCCGGCAATTTGTTGACGTTTAGTTTAGAAAGGCATGCAAGAACATCTGCCTTGTTTATCTCTATCAGGTTTAATTCTTCTATTTCCCTCCCTGGGAAAACTAATTCAGTGGCAGGCAAATGTTCTCTATCCTCCTCGGTGAAAACGGAGGCAAAGAAGTCATTTAGCCTCTCAGCAATCTCCTTGTCTTCTCTGATTATCCCCTTCTGACCATTGTCATCAAGTGGCCCAACTGATTTTCTGGTTGGGTTCCTGCTTCTGATGTACTTAAAAAAGGTTTTGTTATTATTTTTAATATTCTTGGCTATATGCTCCTCAAAGTCTCTCTTGGCTTTCATGACTATTGCCTTGCATTTGGTCTGCCAGAGTTTGTGATCCCTCCTGTTCTCCTCGGTAGGAAGAGCCTTCCATTTCTTAAATGAGTTTTTCTTCTTTCCAATAACCTCCTTTACCTCATTCGTAAGCCATACTGGTATCCTCTTGGACTTTCCAATCCTCTTTCTTCTTTTAGGAATGCATTTTATTTGAGCCTGCTGTAACGTATTTTTAAACAGTTTCCAAGCATTTTGGAGGGATTTGACTTTTTTTTTTACTGTTCCTTTTAGTTTCTTCTTTACTATTTTCCTCATTTTGTCAAAATTCCCTCTGTGAAAGTTTAAGGTCTCTGTGTTAGTTTTCACTGACAATTTGCTATCCATGGTTAAGTTGAAGGTTATTGTGTTGTGATCGCTGGTTCCTATGGGCTCAGTTACAAGGACATCATGAACCAAATCCTGTGCGTTAGTTAGAACCAAGTCCAGGATCCCCTTTCCCCTGGTAGGTTCCATGACCATCTGCTCAAGGGAATAATCGGCTAACATGTCGAGGAACCTTGTCTCTCTTTCATGTGTAGAACAAGAATTTACCCAATCTATTTGGGGATAGTTGAAGTCCCCCATTATGACTACCCTATTTCTTTTTGAGGCCTCCTTGAATTCATTTTCCAAATAGCAATCTACCTCTGGAGTTTGGTTGCGAGGGCGATAGCAGATCCCTAACGTCAGATTAGTTTCCTGTCCTGGGCTTTTTATCCACAATGTTTCTGTGGGTGAGTTTGAATTTTCTTGAATTTCGAGTTCATGAGATTCTAACTCCTCATTTATGTACAAGGCCACGCCACCACCATTTCTCCCTCTCCTGTCCATCCTATACAATTTGTAACCTGGAATCCTTGTGTCCCATTGGTTTTCATCTGTCCACCAGGTTTCTGTTATGCCGATAATATCAATATTATTTTCCTTCACCAAGCATTCCAATTCCCCTATTTTTGCTCGAATGCTTCTAGCATTCGTGTACAGACATTTATATGTAATTTTCTGGTGCACTTTCAACTTTGACTGTGGATTTTGACTGTAGAATTTGGTTGTAGAATTTGTAGATGGTCTACCATGTCCTTCTGCTTGACTATTACAATTTAGTTTTCCTGTTGACTCACCAATGTGTGCATAACTTCCACCCTCCATATTAGGCAGTGCGCCTTCTCGAACCGGAAGCTGCCCAGCTCCTGTCGGCTTGCCCCTACGAATCAGTTTAAAAGCTGCTCTGAAACCTTTTTAATATTAATCGCCAACAGTCTGGTTCCATTATGGTTCAAGTGTAACCCGTCCCTTCTGTACAGGTGTGGCTTGTCCCAAAATGTTTCCCAGTTCCTAATGAATCTAAACCCTTCCTCCCGGCACCACTGCCTCATCCACGCATTGAAGCTCCTGAGCTCTGCCTGTCTAGCTGGCCCTGCGCGTGGAACAGGTAGCATTTCTGAGAATGCAACCTTGGGGGTCCTGGACTTTAATCTTCTACCTAGCAACCTAAATTTGGCTTCCAGGACCTTCCACTTAGCTTTCCCAATGTCATTGGTACCGACATGTACCACAACAGTTGGCTCCACCCCAGCACTGTCTATCAACCTGTCTAGATGCCTCGTGATGTCCACAATCTTTGCACCCGGCAGGCAGTTTACCATGCGGTCAACGCTTCCATCACAAACCTGTCTCTCTATATTTCTAACAATTGAATCACCCACTACAAGAAGCCCCCCTCCCACCACCCGCGGAGAAGTATCCTCGGTGCAAGAGGATATCAGCACATCCTCCAGGGAAGGGGTCTCAACTAAGGGAGCCTGTCCCTCTTCCACAGATTAATGTCCTCCCTGCCAAAGATCTCCATTCTCCAAAGCAGCTGCAGAGCTGCTCAGCATGGAGTGGGACGCTCCTGCTGCATCCCTGAAGATCTTCTCCTGCCTCGCTATCTCTCTCTGCTTCTCCAGGTCTGCTACCTTGGCTTCAAGGGAAAGAACCTGTTCCCTGAGAGCCAGGAGCTCATTGCACCGATCACACACCCAAGACTTCTGTCCAGCAGACAGATAGTCATACATGTGACACTCAATACAAAACACTGGGAAGCTCCCCTCCATCTGCTGGCTATCTCCATTTCTTGTTATTATATGTTTGCTGTTATTATTATACTAATTATTATGAAAAAAAACACAGCTTTTTTGGGTTGTTCAAATTTTTGTTTTGGTCTCAGTTTACTTTTTGGATTTTTTCTTACTTGTTTTAGGATTTTATCGCGCGCCGTCAGGGGCGCGATGGCTGCTAAAAAAAGGTGAATTTGTAATTAAACAAGAAACCCCACAAACTTACCAGGGCTCAGCAGGTATTCTTCCCAAGGTTTCTGCCAAGATCCCTTCTCCCTTTTTATTTCCTGTTTTAATTCCTTATTTGAAAAAGCTCTGCCCAAGCAAAAGCAGCTGCCTCTCTGCCCCACAAGGAAGAGTGAGCTGCTTGCTCCCAGCTACCAGGGATTAGCCAGCAGGGGGGCTGCAGCAGAAAGCTCCACCCCCTCCAAACCTGTGCTGAGGGCAAACTTTAGATTCTAAAGTTTAGAAGAAAGGGGAAGGAGAAACCCCTTTTATGGCTGCTAAAAAAAGAAAAAAAAAGGTGAATTTGTAATTAAACAAGAAACCCCACAAACTTACCAGGGCTCAGCAGGTAATTCTTCCCAAGATTCCTGCCAAGTTCCCTTCTCTCTTTTTATTTCCTGTTTTAAGTCCTTATTTGAAAAAGCTCTGCCCAAGCAAAAGCAGCTGCCTCTCTGCCCCACAAGGAAGATATAAAGATATTTTGGACAAGGACAGAAAACTCAAAGACAGGCAAGCCCTTCAAGAATAAGGTATTGACTTAACATGGTGGTCCTATTTGCAAATTCAAACAAGATATGAAAAAGACATAAAAATAATGGGATTTTACAAAGAGCTGACCCCACTTGATAAAATACTTTAAACAACAGATGAATGTTTGATTAAGAAGCTTTATAAATACTTATTAAATTGGAAGATGGAAGAAGAACAAGTAAAAGAGACAATGATAGTATGGGCAAAGAACTTTGGATATTCTATAGAATTAGAAGACTGGCAAAAACTGTGGGATAAAAATATTAAACTTACTAAAGCAGTAACTTTATATAAGAAAACGTATATAAAATGTTTTATAGATGGCATATGACACCAGTTCGCTTAGCGAAAATGTTTAAAAACTTATCGGATACATGTTGGAAATGTAAGGAAAACCAGGGTACTTACTATCATGCCTGGTGGACATGTTCTATTGCAAAAAAATATTGGTCTAAGATTCATAGATGGTTAGAAAAGATTATGAAAATCCAGATAGAATTTAAACCAGAACTGTTCCTGTTAGTATATTAAGACCTAACTATGGCAAAAAAATGATTATTTAATATTACATGTATTAACAGCTGCAAGAATAGTATTTGCCCAATTTTGGAAAAATGAAAACCTACCATCAGACCAGATTATAATTTTGAAAATTCTAGATTGTGCAGAAATGGACAGATTAATGTTAGAGATGAAGGAGAAAGAAGATTCAATCTTCTATAAAACCTGGGGAAAATTTTATCAGTGGGTTGAAACACGTTAGAATAAAAAGAGATTTTAGAGTTTTACTATATTAAGTATTAAGGTTGATGATTGGAAATACAGTAGTTGTTATGCTATTAATTATGTTAATTACTTAAAGGAATATTAGTCTTTTACCAAATGTCAGTTGTAACTATATCGATTTATTCTTATAAATGTCTAGTATTATATAAACAATAATACTTAATATGAAGACCTGGATGAAAGCTTGTTCATTGAATTATGTATTTACTGTAGTTATTCACACCCTGTCAGTTTTATCCTGATTTTCCTGTACCCGCACCAACCCTACCTTTTCCCTACCCATATAAAATCTAATAAAATTTTTTTTTTTAAAAAGGAGGAACATGTCAATCTAGTCAGAGCGGTTTTAAAGAAACTATGAGCCATCCACCTATATGCCAAACTATCAAAATGCGAATTCCACCAGCAAAGGATAGACTACCTAGGTTATCGCATATCCCCACAGGCATTGAAATGGACCCAGAAAAGGTCAGAGCAGTATTAGAATGGGCACCACCTCACACAAGAAAGCAACTGCAAAGTTTCCTGGGTTTCGCAAACTTTGACCGCCAATTCATCCCCTCATTTGCCCAGATAGCCCTGCCCCTCACGGACTTACTAAAAATGAAGGGAGCATCCTCAGTAAAACCTAGCCAGCCACTAAAATGGACAATGGAATGCCAAGCGGCGTTTGAGAGATTGAAGAGACTTTTTTCTGCTGAACCAGTACTGAGGCACCCAGACATGGACAAGCCCTTCATAATATAGGTGGATGCAAGTGATGTGGCAGTGGGAGCTGTACTATTACAAGAAAACAATGAAGGGGTATTGCAACCCTGTGCATATACATCCAAGAAATTCACTGAAAAAGAACAGCACTGGCCTGTGTGGAAGAAAGAGGCATATGGGATTCAGTGGTCATTACTCATGTGGCACCAGTTCCTTGAAGGCAATAAAATCCCTTTCCAGGTGTGGACAGACCACAAAAAATTTGGAAGCCTTGAAAACACCCAGGAAGCTCAACCCCAAGCAAGTCCGCTGGTCCCAGCATTTTCACCAATTCCACTCTATGCTCAAGCATTTGCCAGGGGGAAAGAACTTCCTGGCAGATGCACAATCTCGCATGCCCCAATATAACAGCATGCAAGCCACCGACTCTAAATTGATGATGGTAGAATCACAACTGGCAGCATCAGTAACCACCAGAGCTCAAGCTAAATTAAAACCACAGCTGGGTAGCCAAACTGGAATTGAATTCCAGAAAAAATTGGAAACAGATGAATGATTATAGAAAAATAAACACATGTGCACAATGAAAGACGGGCTGTCTTGGGTGGGGGGAAAGTTATATATACCAACAACCCAAAGAGTCACATTCATACAGCTTTTCCACGACACAAAATCAGCAGGGCATTTTGGATTTGTAAAAACATACTTAATTAAACAGCAATTTTGGTGACCATCCATGAAAAAGGACATAGAAAGTTGCGTGGCCAGATGCCCAAAGTGGGCAACTGCAAAGAGGTTGCAAGGGAAATTGCCTGTTACAAACAGTGGCAAATCCCTCAGCCCCCTGGAGGGAAATAGCCATGGATTTTATAGTGGAATTACCAGAAAACAATGGGAATACTGTTGTCTGGATGGTCATGAACTTGTTTTCCAAACAGGTGCACTTTATCCCTTGCCAAAAGATTCCCACCGCAAAAGCCTTAGCGAAACCTTTCGTCCAGCGTATTTATAGATTGCATGGGGAACACATTATTGTTCAATATTTAGAAGAAAATAAATTACCAAAGATTCCAGAGACATTCAAAACTATGTTAGAAGAAAGAATAACAATGATGGAGACATTAGAGACTATAAAACGACAAAAGAACTGGAAAATACCAGGCCCAGACGGGCTACCGTCGGAACTTTATAAAAAGCTACAAGATATATTAAGCGAACCGCTGAAAGAGGTTTGCAATGGATTATTGTTGGAGGCCAAACTTCCAAATACATGGATAGAAGCAAATATTACTTTGATACCAAAAGAAGATTCAGACTTGATGTATATTAAGAATTATAGACAGATTTCATTACTCAATGTGGATTACAAAATTTTTACTTCAATAATGGCAGAGAGACTGAAAAGATACTTAGTTGAGTTTATACATCCAGATCAAAACGGCTTTTTACCGAAGAGACAAATCAAAAATAATTTAAGGGTGATAATGGACGTATTAGAATATTATGAATTACACCCAGGGAAACAATTAGCATTAGTGTTTTTAGATGCCCAAAAAGCGTTTGATAATGTTTTTTTGGCAATTTATGGTTCAACAATTACAAATAATGGATTTTGGAAAGAACTTTACAAATATGATAAAAACAATATATAGTAACCAGACAGCAAAAGTGATAGTGAATGGAGATTATACTGAGAGCTTTGAGATAAGAAAAGGCACGAGACAAGGGTGTCCACTATCTCCATTATTATTTATCTTTACTTTGGAAGTATTAAATAGAAGGATAAGACAAGATACAGAAATTAAAGGATTGAAAGTAAAAGATGAAACATATAAATTACAAGCATTTGCCGATGATCTAGTATTTATTTTGGAAGAACCTTTAGAGATGATTCCTAAACTATGGGAAAAGATAGAAGAATATGGAGAAGTGGCAGGACTAAAAATAAATAAAGATAAAACTAAAGTAATAGTAAAGAACCTCACAGATAAACAAAAAAGGCAAATACTAGAGAAAACAGAGGTACAAATAGTGAAAAAAGTTAAATATTTAGGTATTTACTTTTCAGCTAGGTGTTCGTCAATAAAAGAAGACAATTATATAAAATTATTGAAGCAAATAAAGCTAGACTTGGAAAGATGGAAAAATCTCCAACTATCAATATTAGGAAGAATCGCTACAGTAAAAATGAATGTGTTGCCAAAGATTTTATTTTTATTTCAAACGATTCCAATAAAACTTGAGAGAAAATTCTTTCAAAATTTAAATTCATTGGTTTTGAATTTTATTTGGCAGGGGGAAAAAGCTAGAATTAAGATGAAAACATTACAAGATGCTAAGGAAAATGGAGGTTTCGGGCTGCTGGAATGGACATTGTATTATCAAGCATCGGTGTTAACATGGGTGAAAGAGTGGATAACACTTAGAAATAAAAGGTTATTGTATTTAGAAGGACATGATTTACAATTGGGGTGGCATGCTTTTTTATGGTATGGGAAAAACAGAGTCCATAAGTACTTTCAAAATCATTTTATAAGAAATGCCTTGTTAACAGTATGGGAAAAAATTAAAGCTAAAATATATTTAAAAATCCTAGGGTGGTTATCAACGATGGAGGCATTTATACATCCGAATCTGATAGATTTTGAAAAAATATGGACATATAAAGATATTTTAGATATTGATGGGAAATTAAAATCTAAACAAAAATTGGAAAATTTAGGAATTAATCTGTCCTGGTGGGCACATTTACAGATACAAAGTAGATATGAAAAAGATGTAAAAATGTATGGATTTTACAAGGATCAAACTGTGTTTGATAAGATTTTGTTAACCTCAGATGAGAAATTAATTAAGAAAATGTATAATTTTTTGTTAATTTTAGATATGGAAAGTGAACAAGTGAAAGAAACAATGATAAGATGGGCAAAATTTTTTGGTTATAAAATAAAATTAGAAAAATGGCAAATGTTATGGGAGAGAAACTATAAATTAACAATGTCAACTTCATACAAAGAATATCTGTATAAAATGTTTTATAGATGGCACCTTCCACCAGCAACATTAGCAAAAATGTTTAAAAATATGTCAGATAGATGTTGGAAATGTAAACATAACATAGGCACATATTATCATATTTGGTGGACATGTGGTAAGGCAAAGGCTTTTTGGAAAAATATACATATGTGGTTAGAAAAAATATTGAACAAGTGGCTTTTAAACCTGAACTTTTTTACTAGGCTGAAAAGACTAATAAGCAGAAATTATATTTAATTCTACATATTACCATAGCAGCAAGAATAATTTTTGCACAATACTGGAAGAATGAAGGATTGCCATCAGAAGAAGAAATAATCAGGAAGATATTGGAATGTGCAGAGATGGACAGATTAACTATGAGGCTGAAAAACAAAGAAGATACAGACTACTATCAAATTTGGAATTTATTTTATTCTTGGTTAGAGAAAAGAACGAAGGATTAGGAATTGAACATGTATTAGCTTAGCAAACTTCAGACAACTTGTTGATTCGAAAAATTAACATATGTTGATTGAAAAAATTAATAAAAAAGATTGAAACACTATTCATTATAGGAGAAATGGTATACTTACCTACAAAATACCTAAAGTCCCTACAACCCTGTAAAAAACTTGGACCGAAATATATAGGGCCTTTTCCAATTAAAAGAATCATAAACCCACTAACAGTAGAATTAGAATTACCCAAAAATCTAAGACAAATACACCCAATTTTTCATTGCAGTTTGCTGAAAAGAGAGCATCTGTCACCTTTACGGCCAACCCCCACCACCACCTCCAATCATGGTGGAGGGCAAACAACACTTCGAGATAAAAGAAAATTATAGATTCTAGGAGATTTTGTGGAGCAACTCAATACCTAGTAGCTTGGAAACACCTCCCTGCCTCACAAGTGGGTCCATAAACGTCATGTCAGAGCCCCGAAGCTATTAAAGAAGTTTCATACAGAGAATCCTAACAAGCCAGACTAACTTTTATACCTGTTTTCTTTTCTTTTCAGGTGGATCTCTCTTATTTTTAAAGGGGGCAGGATGTCAGAATCCAATTATATTTCATTTCTACTTATCTACTCTGGGAAAAACCCATTTCTGCTCTCTCTGGATTCTGTCATACTATGAAGGGGAAGGGGGATGAGCAGGGGGGGTTTATGGCTCTCACTTCCTTCATTAAAACTTCAAAAGGACTGGATGTTGATTCTCACCAAGAGGACTGACCATAACAATATGGCCATCACCTTTCATCTACTCTCTCTGAAATCTCCCTTTTGCCGGCAGTAAGGAAAAAGGGGGGGAACAAGGATCGTCACCCAGAAGAACTGTGGGGTGGGGGCTGCTTGTGAATGCTTAAAACATTGAAGGATGGGAGAGAATTTCTCAGATTCTGTCTAGCACGCCTGCCATCATTTTCTCTTAATAAGGATGCCTGTTGGAAAAGATATTCCAAGAGTTCTGTCTTCTTAAGATGTAAAGTGAGGTGGGTCCTTACACTGCGTCTTCATATATTGTCAAAGCAAGAGCATCTGATGTTAGCACCTGGAACACTGCAGCCAATTTTGGTCACAATATCACAAAAAAGATGTTGAAAAAAAATTCAGAGAAGAGCAACTAAGATGATCAAAGGCCTGGAGACTAAAACATATGAAGAACGGCTGCAGGACTTGGGTTTGGCTAGTCTAAAGAAAAGAAGAAGTAGGGGAGACATGATAGCAGGATTCCAGTATTTGAGGGGCTGCCACAAAGAAGAGTGGGTCACATTATACTCCAAAGCACCAGAGGGCAGGATAAGAAACAATGGTTGGAAAGTGATCAAAGATAGAAGCAACCTCGAATTAAGGAAAAACTTCCTGACAATGAGGACAATTAACCAGTGGAACACCTTGCCCCCAGAAATTGTGGGCACTCCATCACTGGAGATTTTTAAAAAGAGGCTAGATAGTCACTGGTTTTCCTGCTTGAGCAGGGGGCTGGGTTAGAAGGCCTCCAAGGTCCCTTCCAGCTCTATTCTATTCTATTCTATTCTATTCTATTCTATTCTATTCTATTCTATTCTATTCTATTCTATTCTATTCTATTCTATTCTATTCTATTCTATTCTATTCTATTCTATTCTAGGATTGGGGACTGTGAGAAAAATATAATATCTAGTAATATTCTTGTTAATCTGATCCTGCATCTCCCTAATAGATAAAAAGGTTGGCTGTTAAAGTAAAAAGTCATGTTCATGCTGTTAGGACATTTAATCAAGCTTTGAACTGGGGCCTCTTGCAATATTATTGCATTATTTTGCATGCCTGTGACTACATATTTCTACATATCTATAAAATAAGGAAGCATAAGGTATGGGAAATAGGGAACTTCAATTTGTAACTGTATGTACTCTGTTGCAACAACACATGTTAGAACGGTAATGTGAAAAGTTGTGGTGAGAACGAGAACGAGAATGAGTGTGGAAAGTTATGGTCAGGACAAGAACAAGGAATTGACTCAGTTACTGTTATGACCCCAGAGATCATAAGTTCATCATAAGCTTGTGGTTTTAAGGTATAAAAATTGAACTCAGAAAGGGGTCGGGGCCATTTGGCCACTACCCTTCACTCTTTTGACTGCTTGTACATTTGGTCCTCATTGCAATGGGTTATGGTATGTAAGTACTCAATATGTAATCTAAATTGTAATAAACCTCTGCATCTGTAAAGCCCTGCCTCAGGTAGTGCTCCCAAGAAAGCAGAAGTCTTGAAACTGGCATTGTTTCAACAGGAACTTTTGTTGAGAGTTAGTGATAGCAGGAGAGCTAGGCAAGATCTAAATTCTTCCTGTGTGAAATGTTACATGAAAACTGCTCTTTCAAACCCCTCTCCAGTGTCCAACCATCCGGTTTGATTTTAGCCAATCCATAGATGTGAAGTTGTTATGGGAACCAGGTGATAAAGTGCAGTTCTCATGTTTTCAGTTTCTCTGTGGTCCCGTCTCATCCAACTGGAGGTAAGGCAGATGGCTGCAGGCACATTCCTCCCTCCTTTCACACCCAGAGAGGGTTACTTCAAAGAAGATAGAACAAAGCAAAGGAAACGCATCCTAGAGCCCGAAGAACTTTTCCCCCTCCCCACAGAGCAAACCTCCCCCTCCCAACAGAATGGCAGTTTCCAAAAATGAAATGCATGAATAAATAAAATGGGTAAAATGCAGTGAGGGTATACTGCCCCCCTAAAGAAAAGACAGATCCACCTGGAGAAAAAGAAAACAATGGGGAGAAAAAGAGAGTACATTAGTTGGGTTTATCAGGATAACAGTTATAAAAACATTTGAGTACTCTAGGGGCCCCAATGTGCTTCTTATTAACCCATTCATTTTGGGATGCTGGTAGGTACTTCCAGGCTATCAAATACTGGGTGGCCCCATGATATTTACATGAGTCTATGATTTCTTTAATCTCAAAATGCTGTTCACACTCTACCATAATGGGTTGTTGCAGGCTGTGGGGAAAAATGCACGTGCAGCAAACTGCTATGCTTTCCCCCCCACAAACCTCATAACCTTTTGATACCCTTTGTCCTAATGAAGCAGCCAGAAGGTCATACACTTTTGACTTAATGCCTCACCTACCTAAACAGAAAATATGCTTAAGTTACTTCCTATCTCTTCCTATAGATAATATGCTTAAGTTACTTCCTATCTCTTCCTGCCTTTGTTAGTTCCTTCTCCTGTTTGCTCATTACTTGGTCTTTGATCAGGTAATGTGTTACTAGAAAATTTTGTCAGCATCTAAAGGTAAAGCCTATGTATGTAACAAGTATATAAGAAGCAATAAACTCAGAGTTTGTCAAGCTGCGTCCTGCAGCTTCAAACCTCTGCTCAAGACATGACTGCATCTTTTTCTTAGTGTCATAGATCTGGCCCCTGAACTGGGACAGCCCCCCATGGAGCAACTGGGACAGCCCCTCCTTTCAAGGAAGCAACAGCCAACTTACTTACCAGCGTCTGGAATAGACCCCTAAGTGCACTTTCATCCTATGGGACCCCTCAGTGGTAAGTAAGGGTTGCAATCTATCTCAGCACCAGCAGAAACATGTACAGGAACTCAGATTCCTGGTACAGAAATCAGGCATGAAAGAGCCTGAGGCAGACATAAGGAAGCTGATGGATGAGGTAGGGAAACATTCCCCTTGATATGCTAAGTGCTGGACGCTTAGGTTACGAGATTGGGAAAAGATAGGGCATATTTTACATCTTGAATCTCGGACTTCAGTACAGATATTACATCAATGGCATCAGTGCCATCAAGCAGTGGAAAAATTTGGCTCAGATGCTTCAGCAGGGCAACAATTAACTACAAGCCCCAAAGCCCCACACCTGATTAGGATCAAGTAAAAACTGTGCCTCCGAAAGCATCTTTAATTGGATTTTCAGCTCCTTCTGAAGAGGCTAATTCTTTTGCCTCCTTATGGCCATCATACACTCCCATAAGGAAAATATTAGAGGAACAATCTTGAAGTAGAAAAAATATATATGGGGAATGTCAGAGGAATTTAAAGAAACAAATTAAATCAAAATGTACTCCTCTGCAATGTGTTTTGAACAATTGGGATGTTTTGAAACTTCAAGTAGCTGTTAAATTTAACCCTGTCAGACAATGTCTGATAGTGCTTCGTGTTGATGTGTAGAAGTATAAATAATATTTAACAAGACAACATTGAAACACTTTGTCTTTCCCCAATGTCTTTTGAAGTTGCTGGGATAAATTGGAAGTAACCATAAATGTTCCCCTCCTTTTTAGTTAAAAGGGAGGCCTGTTTTAGCCTCAAATCCCAAATTGATGTGTGTGTGTTTTGTTTATGTATATGTGTGGCCACCCAGAACATTATGCTTGGGCTTGGAATGGTGAGAAAAATAGGAGATGGTTAAAAACCACATGTTTGGTTGGAATCATCTCATGATTTTTCTCGCTTCTTGCAGAACAAGCCATATGTCTAAATAAATATTGTTTTAATAGTATTTGTATATGTATGTTTGTCTGTGTTGTTCTGTGTTATTTCGAAGACTTGGAAAAGGGTCAAAACCCTTTCTGATAACATCACACAAAAAGGCCTTATTTAAAAATAAATGGTTTGCCTGGAGAAAGTATGAAATGAAATATTTGTATCAATGGAGAATGTGTGAGAGAATTTATGGAAAATGCATGTGAATGAGAGAAAACTATTTTTTAGTGGTGAGAAGTTTGTAACAAAAAAAATTCCTCTTTTGTTTTTCAACTGGCTGTGTTGCTTTAAGAGCAAGAGAGACAGAAAGAAGGGGGGGGGGAAACTGTTTGTTTTAAACTTTTCCCCCTCTCTGCTTAGAATTCCAATTTGTGAATGGAGATGAAATTTAATGCCCACTCTTGCAGTTTCAGATTACAAAGTTTTACTCGAAAGAGGAGACAGTAATTGTTGGACAATTTTTTGGGGGGGGGGGAAATTGTTGAGTTTAAATTGTTTAGTTAGACCTATATATCTATCAACCAAAAGAAATGACTCTGAATTGTTTTGCTTAAGTTTTGTAAATGTTTAACCTACTTAATAGAAATTTGTTTCCATCTGAATGGTATTTGATTAACTTGGAATTTGACTTATTGACTAAAGGAAAACAACCTGGAGATTGTAGTTCCACTTGCAGCTGTCAGAAGTAAGTCTTCATCCTGGTTCATCCAAGCCGGGATAAATAAGCAAAATGGCAACTGCTTTGGGAAGAAGGTTACAGTTTATTGAAGAAGCAGAAAGATGGTCCTTGCAAGGAGCAGAGGAAAAAGAGAACTTGAGCACATGGGCAGTAGGTTTTTATACCCCCTCTAGCCTTTTGGAATAGTTTCCTGTTCCTGTGGCATGAACCTTGAGGCTATTTCTGAGTGTTTTTCTAGGCCTTGATATCTGTGGTTTAATCCTATTATCATATCCTGCTTCCCAGGTGATGGGGCTAATGACTCCTAGAGTTTGGGTGGGGCATGCAGATCTTCTCTTTGTCTTCTTGAGTGCCCTGGCTTCAGCTTTCTGGTGGTTCTATATCTGCATTCATATGGGGCTAGCTCTTGCTTGGGGCAGAGAGATAGATTTGGGGCCAGGTTTGGTTTTAAAAAAAATCCTTTTGAGGAAAAATATATTTTTCTGCCCTTTTAATATTTCCTTCTCTGGGCTAACTTCCTTCACAGCATTTACCACAGTTGAGCAAATTAAATACTTGAGTACTCAATTTGTGGACCAAATTCCACATAAAAATTGTCACTTAACACTTTTGATATTTCTTACTAGTAAGCTACTTACAGGAGTATTAGCTGTGTTAGAAGCGCAAAAAGTATATTGTATTGAATGGCTTTACTTATCCCATCCAAAAATGTTTTATCTTTTATCCAGGCTGTTGCTGAAATAATAACCTTAGGACACAATCGAGCTTGTCCTTGAAATGGGACTGATTTAATTAATATTGTTCTTCCTATCCCAAAAATTGATTTTCAATTTTATCTCTTCAGTGCTCTTTAACTGACTATATAGGCTGTATTTCAGATCATCTGCCTACACTGCAGTGCAATCCTCACCACAACGCTCAGAATTATCTGCTGCTATTTTAGCTTTCCACACCTTTTCTCAACAGACTTTTAACTTAATCTCTGACTCTCATTATGTGTTCCAACTTATTTTTAATTTTCCAGGTGCTTACATCATGCCCAGGATCGACCCCAATCTTATGGCTTTGTTTTTAACTTTACAGCAGCTATCCTTTGTTTCTCACATATGTATCGGTCCTTTAAGGACTGCCTTCACAAACAAATAAAAAAGGAGGGATCAAGGGTACCTAATTTGGCATGGATAACTCATCAAGTCAGTAGTTCTAATAACTTTAAATCCGCTAAATATTTCTTTTTAAAAAACTACTGCCTACCAGCGTCACTTTCAGAAGAAAACTGTGCTCCCTAATCCATTGGTATGTTATTGGCAATTGCCTGATAAAACCTGGTTAGATCCAATTCCCTTACTAACTTGGGGGCGAGGCTATGCTGCTGTGCTTTCTTCTAAAGGCCCTCTCTGAATTCCAACCCAGGTTGTGCGACCAGCCAAAGATGTCATGGCATCAAGTCCAGAACCCAATACTGGAAATGAAGCAGGTGACTCTTCAGATAGCACAATGTCCCTTTCGCTCTCGCCATCGCAGTTGACCAACAACCTGGGCGATGTGAAAAACCTAACATCCAAAGCATAGATGGTTTTATGGCAACAGGGAAAAGAACCTACACCAGAGAATTTATGCGCTGCCATATTTGTGGTTTTGACTGCAAATTCCTTAGTCGTTCTTTGCTTCTCTTTCCTTCTTAATTGCTGCATGGGGGCTCAAGCTCTCCCACCTAATCCTTTAGAATCACAGATGAAATATAATATTTGGGTGCAATTAGCTAATGTCACACAAGTGACAGACTTTTGTCTTTCTGAATCATATGATATGGAAAATCTACTCTCTACCTGTCTTATACCTGTGTGTGTTCCAGCTTCAGTTTTAAAAAATTATACTGGTTTAAACAATTTTCTATCAGACAATGAATTTCATTATCCAACTATGTCAAGCTGGGGTCATGCCTCTTATATGTTACCCCTTGATGCTATTGTTTTGCATACACCAATTGTAGCTGTGCCTACAAATCTTACTTGTGCAAAAATTGTCAATTAATTGTACTACTTCACCTAAAAAAAAACTTCATTGTATACATGTCAGTCAAAATTTTTTAGATTGTACCTCCTTTTAAGAGGTATCCTTTAATTATGCACATATATGGTTATTCAATGTCTTTTTTTCCTCTACTTTCAATTTTACACACTAAACTACTATTAACTTACCTCAGGAACAAGTTACGTTTTGTATAAACAAATGCAAAGTTATATGTCCCCTGACTAAGACCACTAACTACTCCAGCTTAGGATAATGTCCTCACTAATAAAATAGAGAAGAGTGAGATGTGGGGAAAAATGCATGCGCAACAAACTGCCATGCTTTCCCCCCCCACAAATCTCATAACCTTTTGATACCCTTTGTCCTAATGAAGCAGTCAGAAGGTCATACACTTTTGACTTAATGCCTCACCTACCTAAACAGAAAATATGCTTAAGTTACTTCCTATCTCTTCCTGTAGATAATATGCTTGTTATTTCCTATCTCTTCCTGCCTTTGTTACTTCCTTCTCCTGTTTGCTCTTTACTTGGTCTTTGATCAGGTAATGTGTTACTAGAAAACTTTATGTCAGCATCTAATAGTAAAGCCTATGTATGTAACAAGTATATAAGAAGCAATAAACTCAGAGTTTGTCAAGCTGTGTCCTGCAGCTTCAAACCTCTGCTCAAGACATGCCTGCATCTTTTTCTTAGTGTCTTACAGCAGGCCTTAAAGGTGAGATTATCTCGGGTTTTAATAAATTGCAATGAAATACAGAATTAGTCTTAATGTCTTGGGGAGTTCTAACTCCACTGTAACGGAGTTTATGATGAGTTTAATTAGGAAAGTTCCCTCAAACATTTGTCCTAACTTTTTTGAGGGGTGTAATGATTGCAGGGACCTGGTGGAAAGTTCCCCAACATGGAAAGGTTTAGGTTCCATTCTGTTTTTATCTCCTTGGCTTTATAGGCTGCTCTGGCTTCATCCAGAGCGTTTCTGACAACTGGCCATGTGTTTTGCAGTTGCTTTACCCATTCCTTAAGGGAAGGAATGGTGGGTCCATTAGTGAGCAGTTCGGACATTGAGTTGGTACAATAGCCTCCAGCCCTGTGGAGAGGGAAAGCCCCAGTCACTGCTCCAGACATGGCAGCCCAGATCGCCGTCGCCCCTCCAGAAGCCCAGATTGCTGCTGGCAAGACAAGAGCCTGAGCTGTCACTGGGACAGCCGAAACCCGGACAGATGTGCCTACCGGCCACCCAGCCCAAGGCCTCTACAGCAATGGGGGATGCCACAACCCCACAGCTGGGAGGCCAACAGCCACTGGTAGTGTAACAACAGCATTGGGGGTGGCTGCAGCCCCAAATGTGCAGCAGCAGCTGGGGACCTTGCAGCAACCGGGGATAATATAGCTGCCAGGAGGTCAGCAACAGTTGAAAATGCAGCAGCAGCAGTGGGGCTGGCCACTGTCTCTGAATGTGCAGCAACCGCTGAGGGGCCCGCAACCACTGGGGATCCCACATCAACCACTGCTGGGGCCGCAGGGGAGCCTACAATAACTGGGGATGCCACAACCACCTGTAGATCAGCAGCAATGGGGGTGGCAACAGCCCCTAAATGTGCAGCAACCACGGGGAGGCCTGCAGCAACTGGGGGTGCCACTTCAGCAGCCACTGAGGCCATTGGGGGTCCTACAGCAATTGAGGATGCCACAGCCACCAGAAAGACAGCAACCGCCAGTGGTGCAACAACAGCCATGGGGGTGGCAACAGCCCCTGAATATGCAACAACCACTGGGTGACCTGCAGTAACTGGGGATGCCGTAGCCACCATGGGGAGGCCAGCAACCTATGGGGGTGCAACATTCACAGTGGGGAGGCCAGCAACCACTGGGAATGCAGGCTCACTGGGGAGCCCAGCAACCACTGATGGCGCCTCCCCTTAGAGCAACTTTTGATGGAGACCTGGAGAAGCTGATTTTCTTCCTCAACTAGGTGCATTCCCACATGAACCACTGTGCCTATTTCTACCCAAACCCAGCCGCTATGGTTGACGTGGTTGCATCCAATTTGGAAAGGGAAGCATCCAAGTGGCTGAACAATTTATACAACAAGCAAGCATTTGAGTTGGAGGACCTCCATCTCTTCCTCCTAGGACTGAGAATAAGGTTTGAGGACCCATCCATTGCAGAGGAGCAAGTCCATAAGATAAGACAAGCTGGCAAGCCTGCACTGGAATATGTGTGAGAGTTTCGCAAGATAGTTGGCCGAATAGAGAGATGGCCTGAGCAATCCCTAGTTCATCATTTCAAGGAGGGACTGGATGACCACCTCTCCCAGACTTGTGTCTTTCAAGCAGTCCCCAATCAATTGCAAGAATGGTACCAGGCAGCAGTAAGGCTGGACTTCCAGCTTGCCTGCTATAAGAAGCCACCATCACAAGAAGCCAGGCCAAGGCCAGATCAACCCAAATGGCAACCCCCCTGAAAGCCTCCAACTGCTGGAGCCACAGAAAACCCCAAGCCACCTGCAGGCCCATCGAACAAATGCTTCAGATGTGGACAACAGGGACATCAAGCAGCGAGTTGCCCAGTCCCTTACCCTCAACAGCAGAATAGACTGGGACCACCAGCTGGGAAGAAACCAGCCCAGTAGCCGGTGAAAGAGAAATCCAACTGGATTGCACAGGAACCCATTGCCCAAGTCGTGTCTCCTGTGCAGGAGAGTGCTGAGGCCCAAACTGGACCTGCCCTCCTATGATAGCAACGACGAAGGAGAGAACGAGCCGATGGCGAGTTAACCCATTCCACCTTTCTCTTTGCCTGCCAAGCTCATAAACCCTAAGATGGGGGCACATAGATCTGAAAGTACTAGTGGATTCAGGATGCTCCCGGTGCATTATTAGCTTGCCATTTGCTCTAAAAATGGGCATATGAGCAAGGCTGCTCTCCAAACCCATGAAATTTGAGCAAGCTGATGGCTCCCTAATGGGAGGAACCTTAGTCACACAATTAACTGAGCCCATACACTTAGAAATAGGTGAGCTCTGGGAGTTCATTCGTTTCATGGTGGCTGTTCTGTCCCAGCCTATGACCGTCCTTGTTGCATCACAAGAACAAATCCCTCTTTAACAGTAGGCTGGAAAAACCAACCCCTTTTTATTTCAAAAACAGTCCTGATAAGGTTTCTCCAAAACAAAAACAACATAATACTTTCCCAACAGATAATTGGTTAAAAAAGCAAACAGAGCAGGAGTTAAACAAGAAATTCATTGGTAAAACAAACAGACCATGATCCCTGGAAGTTGTTTACAAATGGTTGCCTTCAGCAACCAGCACTGCCCACACATTCCCCTTTTGTAATTCATTCCTCAAGGCGTGGCTACTCAATGCCTTCTCTGGAGTTGCCCCATTGCCTCTCTCTGGTTTACTCTCCTAGCTTATTTTCGTTTGTGGGCATCTCTCATTTCTGCCAGCTGTGCATCCTCTGAGTCCGAACCAGCCTCCCCACCCAGCTGCATCTCATCCTGAACATGAACAGAAGGGCCAGGCTCCTCACTGAAATGTGAGTCTTGGAGCTCATTAGAGCCTTCCCCCAACTTTGATGGCTCTCCAGGCCCCTCCTCCTCCTCAGATTCCCCAGATTAGCTGTTGGGAACACAGGCTGGCATGGAATCATGACACTATCTTGCAACGCAGGGCCCTTCCCCTGGGTCTGCCGATCCAGATGCGGTCAGAATGGAAATTGTTCATGAAAGGCGGTCACCAAGGCAGGAGCATGAACGGTGGTCGCATCCTCCCAGGTCCATAGCCTTTCCATTCGATCAAGTACTGAAAGCGACCTTTCACCCAACAGGAGTCCCGAATGCTGGTGACCTCATACTCAGGAGCACTGTCTCCATCACATTGTTCCAGTGGGGGGGGGGTTCGGCTTGGTAGAGTGGACACGCTGGTTGCTCAGGAACCAACAAAGACCAGTGAAAGACCGGATGTACCCGTAGGGAAAGTGGCAGAGTTAAAGCAATAGGCGACTGGATTGATGACAGCCTCAATTGGGAACGGTCCTAAATATTGGTGGTCTAACTTTTTGGCTGGCCGGGTTGACAGTAGGTTCCTGGTGGACAGCCATACCCGATCTCCCACTGTTAGTGGAGGCATATCCCGCCTCAACTGATCAGCAAACCTTTTGTAGTCATTCGCTGCTGGTATCAGTGAGTCTAGTGGGGAAAGAGGGAAAAACGGGAGGTGATATCCCACATTGGCCAAAAACAGTGTCATCTGCATGGAGGTCTGCTGCGAGTTGTTGAACGCAAACTCAGCTACCGACAGATAGTCCGCCCAATTGTTCTGCTCCTGATTGGCATAGTAGCGCAGATATTGCTCAAGGATCCCGATGACCTTCTCAGTCCCTCTGTCAGTTTGGGGATGATGTGCGGACAAGAGGCAGATCTTGACATCCAATGCCTGCATCAACCCCTGCCAGAAATGGGCTGTAAATTGGGCCCCTCTATTGGACACGATCCTATCAGGGAGGCCGTGCAGCCGGAACACCTGCTGGATGAACATACGACAGGTGGTGCAAGCGGACAGCAAGCCATGACATGGGGTGAAATGCACCATCTTGGTCAGCATGTCCACTACCACGAACACTGTCATGAATCCAGAAGACGGGAGTAAGTCCATCAGGAAGTCCATGGGTGGGGCCCCCATTGCTGACTTGGCCTGCCTACGTGGGATACAGGACGTGATGTAGGCCTGGACATCTTGATGGACTCAGGGCCACCAGTAGGTACAGGAGACCAAGTTCAGATTCTTGAACAGGCCAAAATGCCCCGCCGCCGGATTGTCGTGACACTGGCTGAGGATGAGTCCCCTGAATGGCCCTCCTGGAACATAGAGCCAGTCATGATAATGGAGGAGTCCATCCGTGACTGTCCATGGGATATTGAGTCCCACCTCCTACTTTCACTGAGCCACCCACACATCCTGCTGCTGGGCCCCCTGAATCCGAGCCCATACATCTATCAGCTCCCAAACTGCAGCAAAAGACTCGATGGGGAGCATTTCCTGGGCAGAAGCTTGTCTTCTGTTCAGGAATATTCGGGCTTCCTGGAGAAGAGCATCCGCTCTTTGGTTGTGACTGCTGGGTATGTATGTTACACGGAAATTGAACCTCGCAAAGAAGAGAGACCACCGAATCTGGCATTGGTTCAATTTCCGAGTGGTCTGCAGGCTTTCCAAATTCTCGATTTGATGCCATGCCCCTTCCAGATGATTCCTCCAGGCCTCGAACACCACTTTAATTGCCAGTAGCTCCTTCTCCCAGATGGTATAGTTGCGTTCCACCGGATTCAGTTTCCGCGAGTAGTATGCGCAAGGGAAGAGGGCACTGCCGGGCCTCATCACCTGGAGTAACACCGCCCCAATGGCAATGTCAGAGGCATCTGCCTCCATGACAAACGGCCGTTGCAGGTCAGGATGCTTCAAGATGGGATCCTTCATGAAGGCTTCCTTCAAAGCCTGGAAAGCCCATTGTTCTGCAGTGTCCCACTGAAACCAAGTCTTTTTCTGCAGGAGCTGAGTAAGGGGAGCCATCATGGCAGCAAACCCGGGGATGAAAGCCCGATAGTAGTTGGCGAACCGAAGAAGTCGTTGTAGATCCTTCACACGATGTAGGGGTTGCCAACTCTGCAGAGATTCAACCTTACTCAGCTCCATGATGATGCCCTCACGAGAAATGCGGTGACCCAGGAAATTGATGATCATCTGGTAGAACTGGCACTTCTCCAGTTTGGCGTACAGCCGATGTTCTCGGAGCCGCTGCAGGACCTGACGGAGGTGCTGATGGTGCACCTCTCATGATGGGGAGTAGATCAGGATGTTGTTCAAGTAGATCATGACAAACTGATCTAACAAATCCCAGAAAATGTCATTCATAAAATGCTGAAACATTGCAGGGGCGTTGGTCAGGCCAAATGGCATCACTGTGTACTCGAAGTGCCCATACCAAGTACCAAACGCCATCTTCCACTCATCACTCGACCGAACTCTGACAAGGCTGTAAGCTCCCACGCAAGTCCAGTTTTGTGAAGATCTTCGCCTCCCAGAGCTGGTCCAAGAGTTTGGGGATGAGGGGCAGCGGGTATCAATTGCGCATTGTGATGACATTTAATTTCCTGTAATCGCAGCAAAGCTGTGATTCACTGGACTTCTTCTTGACAAAGAGCATGGGTGCAGACACTGACAAGGATGAGGGCTGAATAAAACCTCTAATATCAGATGCTGTAGAGATCCATGGGCAGCATCTGAAGGGCGTCGCTCAGTATTGCGGGATGCCTGACTCAAAATGCCCTTCAGATTGGGCTTGAGCCATTTCCCGACAGAGGAGCAGGTGGCTTTCTCAGAGCAGGCTCAGTGACAGACGCCCTTCGTCGCTTCTTGGGGCAGAAAGCAGCCAAATGCCCAGGGTCCCCACAGTAAAAACACAATCCCCCCGAACATCACCTGTTCATCTCTGCCACTGATAGGTGAGGTCTGGTAGCACCTAACTCCATTGGCTCCTCCCTCTGGACCGGAGTGTCACGCACAATGGGGGCTGCACGGGTCTCTGGGGTGGCACGGTGACTTGTTCGCTGCTGCAGCTGAGCGTCGATCTGCAGACAGAGATGGATGAGCCCATTGAGGTCCGGAGGAACATCAACATGGGCCAGCTCATCCAACATCTCTGACAATCCATCCTGGAAAGTGTCCACGAGCGCAGCCTCATTCCAGTCTCGGAGTGGCTCCCCATAATTAGCCTCATGGGTGCTGTGGTGAAAGTGGCTGAGACACCCCTCTGCAATGGACCCATCTAGCTGGCAGAATGATATCGGCTCTTTTAATGTCCTTAAGCAGATCCCCAACTTCCCCACTATGGTTGGACTTATTAAGCATCTCGTGCAACCCAAGTCCAGTAAGGCAAAGACTACATTCTTGTCCATGCCTGGAATTAGCAGTTCTATGGGCAATTGGCAATTGGCCCACTTACCAAGGATTCATCATCATAGTCACTATTGGACGTCTCAGGGTCTTTCTCTGGTGGGGTCAGATTTCCCCCTCCTTCAAGTGGGGACTGTCTCCATACTCTGCTGGAGCGATGTTGGTTTCAGGCTTGGTTGATCTCTGCCTCTTTGGCCAAGATGCGAGAATCATGGAGGTGGGCCAGGGCTCCTTGGGCAAGCATGATACAGGTCATTGTTTAACCCTCTTTAAAACAGCTCACTAGAATATCTTCTGGCCAGTTGAGGCGGCATGTCAGGTCTCGAAACTCCTTGGTGTATTCAGCTGGGTTGGCAGCCTTTCCTGACTATTCATCAATCTGTAATTCCTTGCAGGCTCCTACAAAGTTAGTTCTGTGATCAGATGTAAATACCTTAACTGGGCCTCTATAGGCTTGGAAGCTTGTTAGAGCATTGATGAAGCAACAAGTGTCCATGGATTTGATGACTTTGATGTGAATGGCTTGAATGCTAAGACATGTGAATAGGATGGCCCAATGTTTGCTGTTTTCTTGACTACCTCTGGTCTGACGAGCAGTCACAGAGCGGTCCTGGACTAAGGCGCTCGGGTGGCAGGTCAGCCATCAACTGGTGCGGTGTCATACCCCGTTGTTTGCAACAATGCAGGCACCTATACAATATGGTAGCAATGCACCTTTTGGCCCCCACAATCCAGAATACAGCAGCTCTGATGGCACCTTCTGTGAAGTGCCAGCCTTGATGGTGGATGGTTTCATGATAGTATTGGACCAGCAGGTGCGTTGCATCTTGACGAGCAGGAAGGATGATAGGGTGCTTGATGTTTGGGGATATTTTAGCCTTATCTAGATGCCCCCCCCACTCGAAATAAGTCATGGCTATCGAGGAACGGGTTCAACTTCAGCAGTGAACTAGACCCCGGGATAAGCTTCTTAGCTTTCAGGCACTTGAAAACCTCCAGGCATGCATCTTGTTGGACACTTCATAGAATCCCTCTCTCGGATTGGTGATAGCTGTCTGAGATGCTTATCTCGTGATGCAGAAAATGAATGATCACTGCTACACCCAGTACAAGAAGTCTCCATCTGGAGAAGCGTTCGAAGCAAGCCGGTTCTAGGGAATGGTTAGAGGGCGGTTTCTCTGTCTCATTGACTGTTGTTGACAAGCAGATGGTCTGGACGGTCATTTTCTTGTCCTGTCTGAGTGATTTGCTGGGTGCCTGAGGTTGAACGTCGGCATCTTGATCTCGGTCTAGAAGCTCATAGTGTTCTGGTCCCTGTGACATCAGACTGTCTGGACGGGCCAAGAACTCAGGATCCTTTACCCAGATTGATTCTGCCAACTGTGATGCAGGGATGGACCGCGTGGCCTGGTCCACTGGATTTTGATCTGTTGGCACATACTGCCACTGCTCAGGATTTGAAGATCTTCTGATCCTTTCCACTCTATTGCTTACATAGCCGTAGCTGCTTTGGTTGTGAACGTAGCCCAACACCACCTTGCTGTCCATGTAGAACATGATGGATTGCAGTTCAAGGTCTATCGTTTTCGTTATCAGGTCTGCATGTTCTACGGCCAGTATGGCACCATAGAGTTCAAGCCTTGGTACGGTGTGATCTTGTTGTGATGCTAATTTTGCCTTTCCCATGACGAAACCGATGTGAACATCACTCTCCCCGCCATAGACTCTGATGTATCCTACGGCTACTATTGCTTTCGTCGACGCATCTGAGAAGACATGCAATTCTTTCTTTGGTGCAGTGGCAGGTGAGATGGAGACATATGTGTGTTACACGTGGACACTTTGGAGACAACTTAGGGATGTATGCCACGTCTCCCAGTCTTGCTTCTGTTCTGGTAGAAGTGGCTCGTCCCAGTCTGTGGTGTTTTGGGAGAGCACGCGTAGAAGGAACCTCCCTTGCAAAGTTACTGGTGCAGCAAACAGGCTATTCACTGTGGACAGGACTCCTCTTCTTGTGAAGACGGTGTTCTGTGCTGGAGCTTTAAAGGTAAAGACATCTTTCTTCAAATCCCAACATAGACTGAGGCTGCATTGGATAAGAGGAACATCAGAACCAAAATCGAGGTCCTGTAACCCCTTAGTGTCTGGCGTCTTCACCGTATTTGGCTTCACCTACACGAGCAGTGTGTTGCAGGCCATAGTTAGTGATTGCGGGGGAAGAACCATTTCCAAAAATGTGCACTCGCATTCTGTATTCTGATATCTTTTGGTTGTGCTGTTCATCACTGAACCACAGGAAGCACAGGTAATTGCAATGATCTTCCCTGACATAGAATGAATAAAACATCTGTTGAATGTCAGCCATCACTGCTATAGCCTCCTTTCTGAAGTGGATAACCACACTGAGCAAACTGTTGGTTAGGTCAGGCCCTGTAAGGAAGACTTTGTTCAAAGAGGTGCCTTGAAATTGTGCTCTGGCGTCGAAGTCTACTCGTATCTGACCTGGCTTTTGTGGGTGGTACACTCCAAAGAATGGTAGATATCAGCATTCTTTATCTTTCTTCAGGGGTGGGGCAAGCTCGGTGTGTCCAGTTTGGATCATTTTATCCATGAACTCCGTTAGATGAGCTTTCATTTCGGGCTTCCTGTTCAGGATTCTCCTCAGACTGTTGAGGCAAGAGAGAGCTTGCTCATGGTTGTTCGGCAGGCACTGCCTGGATATGCAAAAGAGTAGTGGGGCTATCCAACTCCCTGTGGCGTGCTGTAGAAATTCCTTATCCATGAGCTGCAGAAATTCTTTGTCCTCTATTGAAAAGGCCACGTTGTTGTCATCTTTGCTGGTCTGGAACACTGTTGCTCCTAAAACGGGTTTGGTTGTTGAAAGCGTGAAGTGTTCTTGGCATGGTTTCAGGTGGGATGCTCTCCCATTACTAAGAATGGAAGTTGCTGAGACGTTCACTTGGGTTGCAGCTTGCAGACGATCGACACAGACCGTTTCTGTGATGACCCATCCAAGTTCTGCCTTAAGGGCAATCGGGGTGCCTGATGGGCCTCTGACCATTCCGTGGTAGACAAAGATGTCAGGGGCATCTACTCCCAACATAAGTAGGATTTTGGCTTCAGGATCTAGGGCAGGGAAGTGATCCGCCATGTGCGCCAGGTGAGGTACGGTGTGTGCTACCTCTGGTGTTGGAATTTGACTGTGATCATCTCGTAAGGCATCCCATTCTAGCAATGGCAGCAGTAGGAACCGTGAACTCCCATCTAATGACTCTGTGTGGAGTTCGGTGACTTTCCTCCCCGCTGTGCTCTGGGGGACAGTGCACATTGATATTGTGAAAGGCGTTTCTTCACTTGGGACATTAAAGAGGTCGAAGAATGCTGACCTAGCTAATGAGTAATTGCTTTGTGTATCTATTAATAAATACATCTTTATGGCTTCTTCTTCTTCACAGCTTCTTCCGTCGGATTAGACTTTAGCCAAACAGATGTGGTGGCATGAACGAGGGAATGGTGAGTTACCACATACTGACGTGCAATTGACACATGTGGTTGCCTTTGGCCATGCTTTGGAGCTATGCTGAGGCTCCTTGGTCGAAGGAGGAGTAGAAGTTGCTTGTTGTAGCTGCTCAGAGTCTGGATGCAGGGCTCCCAGGTGCTTGTCACTCTTGCATAGGTGACACTTCACTTTAGCTGCACAAGCTTTGGCCATGTGTTCCATAGACTCACAGCACTTGTAACAGACCTATCAAAGCTTTCCTTTCATCCAAGGACTTCTTTCCAAATTTTCTGCACTTGTTCAGAGAATGTGAGGATTTATGGAACAGGCAGATCAAGTCTTTCTGTATTTGCAGAGGTTTAGGTTGAGCTTTCTTTGACAGTTGCTTATTTGAATTCTTTGTGGGCAAGGTAGCGACCTTTGTTTTATGCACGGATACAAGGGTTTTTCCCTTTGCTGTTTGGAATGGACTTTTGGTTGTGCAAGTTCTGACTGGTCCTTTTGGCAGCTGGAAACCATTTTTCTCTGATGCTGAGCTGTCGAGGGTTATTGCACAGCCTCGTTTGGTGGGCAACAAATTCTACAAGAACAGCAAGGGGGGGGGTCTCTGCCTCTGTTCCTTGCCTGGTAAGCATCAGATAACTCGATCCATTTTTTACTTAACTGCTGTGGAAGTTTTTGAATGATAGGCTTTTGCATCCTGAACTGGTCAAGTCCTGGCAAGGTGGGATCTTTTTGTGCCATCCGCAGCTGTGTAAGGAGGGCAGAGAATTTCCACAGCTTGCAAGGTTCACTGATGTCAGGGAATTCATTGATACGATCCAAGAATGAGGACTCAATGGAGATGCACCATACTGCTGATCGAGCATATCCCAGCTTGCTCAAGGGCAGTGTCTGGGTTACCTAGTTGGGATGAGTAGATGTCCTTAACTATGTCTGTAGATTCTGGTCCCAGCCATGCTATCATATGCCCAAGCTCTTCGACTGGCTGCAACCCTTCATCGCAAACGGTATTCTTGAAGATATGCTTCCACAATAAGTAGTCCTTACCCAGCTTGTCAGAGAATTTCCGCACACCCCACGATGCCAAATCCAACCTTCTTCTCCAGGATGTTGGAAAGTACATTGTTGGAGTCGTTAGGAGCACGCTTAGTGGCTTTTCGTTGGTCCTCATAGGCATTGCTCTCAAGAGCAGGGGCATGTGCTAAAGATGGCTGGTAATTCTCTTCAGAGTGCTTACTGATGAAGGCATTTTCCCATGACCCAGATGGGGGTTGTTCTCACTGCCGATCCATTTTCGAATCGCCTTGAAGATTTGGCCGGAATTCCTCTGCCTTTGTGTTGAGCTTAGGAATCGCAGCTTCTTGTGTGCCCACCTGCTGGGGAGTCATTGTTGTTGCAGATGGACCAATCCAATTACCCTTTGCATCGTGGTTCATTGGGGTAAGTTTTGCAGATCCGGAGGGGAGGTCTCATGATCCAGATGGTGCGATGTCGACTTTCTGACTGGTTTGCACATCTGATGGTTGAGATTCTCCTTCCTGTCCACTTAGTTTTGGAAGATTTGTGGTCAACCGCATTGCTCCTTCCTGCTCTTGTCGTAGCACGTTCTGGTCGTCCATGTAGGCTTTGACGCGGTTATATGCGCTTCCTTTTTCTAGCACTTCCAAATTGTGCATGGAGATAGCACCTTCAACCTCTGCCTAGCTGCAACTCTTGCTATTATCTCTGCTGCCTCCCGTTCGCACTGTAGAATCTCAAGCTTGGCCTGAACTTTCGCCATTTCTTCTTTTTGCAGCTGTTCTGCTTCTGCCACATGTAGAACTGCTTCGGCCATTTTTTCCCTTTGCAGTTGCTCTGTTTTTGCCATACATAGGGCTGCAGTGGCCGCTGCGGCATCGATTCGTGCTTGTGCAACTTGAGCAGCAAAGCTCTCTACCCTGGAGACTTGGGACAAATGGCTATGACGAGAAGATGCTTTAGAGTGATGGGAGGCGCCTGAGACAGAAGGTTGCTGTGACACGCTGGAACACGTCTTAAACCATTATGATTTATGATGAAAAGACGAGGCTTTCTTAGAGGCATGAGAGGAAGACATATGTGACTGCTAGGATGGTGCATGTAAATGATGGGACACTTCGGACTCAGCCTTCTCTGGTGTGTCCTTTGCCTGCAGTTCAGCTTGGAGAGACTCTTTGCTGCTTTGTAGAAGTTTCTCATGCTCTCTGTTCATCAGCTTGAGGTATTGCATTTCCTCTTTGAATGTTGAATCTCCTAGCTGCGACTGGATGTCTATGAGGTGGCGTTCATAGTCTGTCCATTTTAGGAGAAGCCTGTCCATATCTTCTTCTAAAGAACAAATATGCTTGGGGGAAAGTTTATCTTTGGATGCATCATAGCATTTCTGCAGCTTCTCCCAGGATTCCTCATGATGCTGGTAGAAACTATCCCACTTCTCCACCAGGCTTGACTGCTTGGCTTCAGTGGGCTTTCTTTGATGCCTCAAGTCATAGATTTTCTGAGACGTTTCGGCCTTTTCCCAATTTTGTGCATCAGGTTCTGCACACAAATTGAGGTTAGTTGAAAGGACTTGCTCTTCTGGCATATTGGGACTCTCTGCCATGACTAGAGAAGTCCTGGATATTTCAGAAGACTTTAATAGAATTTTCTCTTTGACCACTAGGGTGCGCTGTATACAAATAGCTTAAATGCTGGCCTGTTTGCAGATTGGCCATCAGGGGGCTCTGCATCTAGGCCACTAGGGTGTATTGTATACAAATAGCTTAAATGCTGGCCTGTTGTTTGCAGGTTAGCCACCAGAGGGCGCTGCGTCTAGGCCACTAAGGTGCTTTGTATACAGACAGCTTGAATTAAGGCCTTTGTTTGCCGATTGGCCACCAGAGAGTGCTGCACCTAGACTATGCTTAGAATAGACTGGTTGCTGTCTGATCCCCTTTAATGAGCTGCAAAGCTTCTGGGCGTCCTCTTCTGCAATCTCTAAAGGTCTGCTTTCCTGAAATCGAGACTCCATTTGGACTGTGGAAGCTTGCCTTCTATAAAGGGGACTCAGTTTGCTATTCTTCCTGAAGTCAAAGGAATGGCTGAATGGCTGGCTTCACTTAATCAAATAGGCTGGAATCATCTTGTTTTCCCTGTGACTGCATTCCAATGGAAGAGATTTTTTGTAGGGGGTGGTGTCTTATGCATGCAAGTTGACCTGTCTCTTAGCAACAAATTGCTTTGATTTACAAGCTGGCTGAGTAGCAATCCCAACGAGGGGGATGTTTCTTAGCAACAAATTACCAAACGAGGGGGGTGGGCTGGCTTCCTGGGCTTGCCAGGCCAGTTCTGATTAATCTTTTAGACAAATGGAAACACAGTTCCTTGAGCAGAGATGCAGTTTTTCTACTTGGAAATGCTGAACTAAGCAGAGAAGAATCAAACACACATACATCTCTTCGTTTCTAAGTTGTCTTTTTACATAGGCAAGCAAGGAGACTTTAGGTATTGTAAATGTAAAAGAAGATTTCAATCTTTTTTCCTTTTACTGTCCTGTTTCAACAAAGAGATTGCTGGTGGATATTATTTGATACAGGCAGAATAACTCCAAGGACGGATTCATGCAATTACTTTATTTAACAGGCATCCTCAAGTCAATAACTTACAGTTACTGTAGAGATTCTTCTGGAATGTAGGTTGTAATTTAGACCCATCGTATAGGTAAAAGGAAAATAGGTTTCTCCATTCTAACAGAGCTACCAGCCCTGTTGGCTGGAATTCATGGAGATTGTAGACTGGCATGTAACCAGGCTATCCTGTAATAAAACACAAGTCCCTCCCAGTGGCCAATCCTAACACAGATATAACCAGGTAACATAAACTACATTACCCAGAAGGCTATCCCTTAAGGGAACAGTTCTTAATTCCTAAGCTAGCTATATGCTCTGACCAGATGGCTATATACCAGTGATGGCGAACCTTTTAGAGACCGAGTGCCCAAACTGTAACCCAGTGCCAGGTGGGTGTGGCCCATTGCCTGGGCATGGCCATTGCCTGGGCGTGGCTGTGGTGGTAATGGCAGACTGGGTGGGATTAAAAAGTTCAATCAATCAATTCCAACTTTGCAAGATTTTTTTCCCGCGAGAAGTTGAAATTGACTGATTGATTGAACCTTTTTTTTTTTTTGCACACAGCGGCAGAGGCCTAAAGTGAAAAGGTTTTATAAAACCCAGCTGAAGGCCTAGGACTGGGGTGTTGGCACGCGTGCCTACAGTAAGTGATACCATCCCCTTTGAATGCAGCACAGCCAGTTCTATATAACATTAAATCCATTTATTTAGCCCATAGAAGTCAGGAAATGAGGCTTGGCACCTAAGCAATAACTGCATAAAATGTAAGAAAATTTTATGCTTTCTGTAGACTGACATTTATTGTTCTACTCTTATGAATTCTTAGTATAAAATAGCTTTTACTGTATGAGTAGTACATAACTTGAGATAGAAATATATAGAAATATATTCGAGACCAGTAATTTTATCCTTTAATATAACCACTTTTTCTATTCATTATAATCAAAATAAATATTTTACATTAGGTGCTAATTATATGCATTTTATATAAGTCCAAAATGAATAATTATCTCTAGTTTTCTCCCTTGGATATTAGATGTTCAATCTTGAAAACCATGATATCTTTAATATGTGAGATTAAAAGTTTAAAACATAAAAAGGACTTTCTGTAGACTAAAAAATACTGTGTTGTCCCAGTAAGGAAAAGGAGAAATAATAGAATTTATATCTATTAATTATTATTAGGAAAATATGTACAATTGACAAAATTACTGATGAATTGCTAGAAGAAGATACCTCTCAAAAGCATTTACCAATAGGATTAATCATGATAGTGTGACTGAAGAGTGGAACATATTGTCATTGTTTATAACCAATATGATATGGCAATGGAAAAAGGATTAACTTCACACACATTGATAGTAGCACCCTATATCTCCAGTAAAGGCATCTCTCTCTTTCTCCCTCCCTCTCTCTCTTATCTCTATCATCTTGGTCACGATCTCAATTTCTCAATCTCTTGATCTCTATCTACCTATATCTATATCATCTAGATATCACATTTTGGAACTTCACAGAGGGAGGTTTTTACACAAGATAAGGTTTCCTCGGCTGTGGAGAGAAAAATATATAATTAGTTGCCTTATCATCAGTCTGCAATCAATATAAGACATATATTTTGTTTCTGATGATGATTTGGCAAAATTGATTTCATTTAGCCTCTTAGCTTGGCAGATTCAAGCTGACATAAGACTGGAGAACATTCAGAAGTATTTTACACATCACTGTCATTGGGTCATCCCACATTTTATATACAAGTAAAATTAAGAGGCTTTGCGGCCTTTGTGGTTTCTACTGTATCAGTACTGAGTGGCAGGGAAGGAGTAGAAGAGTTAAAGCTATCTCACTCAAGAAAAAAGCCTAATATTGTCAAAGAAGAACAAGAAATCAGGAGATATACAGTAATGGAATAGTTTAGGTTAAATATTACTATTTCTATCAATAAAACAGTGACTTTTTCCAGTGGCATTGAATACAATTAAAATATTGAGTTCCATAAACTTTTTCCATCCAACACATCAATATTTTTTCCAGTCATGTTTATGTAGGTTCTACAGTTTATTGATCAACTGCTTGTACATTAAGCAAATTAAACTCTTATAGATCTTGTTTTCTTTATAATTATATATCGGTACATCCACAGAGGCACATACACAGACTAGAATGCTTAGGCTGACTATTTGAAGAGCCTCAATAAATCATCTATTTGGGGTTTGGCTGAAATATGAACATAGTGCAGCTTCTCTCTTATGTCTTTGCTTCCTTGCTGTGCAAACTTTAATATCTTTACTCAAAATTATCCAAAATATGTCCAATTTGAAAACCAACAACTGCAAATCAAGTGAAAAATATGTGACCCTCCATATATTAATGAACAACAACATGTGCTTCACCCTTAATAATGCTGGCTGGGATTGCTATTTTGTTCAGTAAGAATTGGAGGTGGTTAATAAGTTCCTCATGCCCATTATTCAGTGTTAGGCTTTCTGAATTGAAATTGTAGAGTATCCATTTTCTGTCTTGAAGAATAGGAGAGACTTTCCAAACTAAAATTAATGACTGATAAGCTAAGTCTCAGACGAGATAAAGAAATAACATTTCTCTTACATCGGATTTGTGAAAGATTTAATGGGCAAATATTTTTCATTTTCCAGCTTTAATGACTGAATTCAATTATCATTTGTTATTTGAAAATAGGCAATTTATTGTCATATGATAATTGCAGGATTTATGCATCCATGGACAATAGACAATGATCAATAGAGTATATAAAAGAAAAGTACTAGATGAATACTAGGATATTCAAATTCATTCTGACATTCTTTTTTTAAAAAAAATTAACCCAGTACATGGCTTCAGAAAACATACATGGGAGGGAGGATACTCAGTATTCTTCTTCAGAAGAATCCAATATACTTCCATTACCCTTATATGAGGTACATTTAATAATCCAGTAAACCTGTATGCTGCCCAACTTTCAATGACTTTGGATGCCTCACACAATCAAGTAAATTACAATAAAATCAATAAAACATAAAAGGTAAAGATAAATGATTTCAAGCACCATGTAGTGAGGAGTCTCACTTCCATGCCCCAAAGGCTTGGATGAAGAATCAGATATTCATGGCTCTTCTAAACAACAGCATAACAGAGATCATCCAGATCTGTGAGACAACTTCATTCCAGGCACTGCTAAAAAGAAGGTAAACTTCCAGATTCAGGATAGAATAGAGCTGGAAGGGACCTTGGAGGTCTTCTAGTCCAGCCCCTTGCTCAATCAGGAAAGATGACATTGTTAAATTTAAGGAATTTAGAGTTTATCAATCCTGCAAGATCAAAGTAGCTGGACAGATGTTACTAGAGAGAGGTGTCTCTCACACAACCAAACCATATAGCATGTAGTGATTTATAAGTAACAACCAGCACCTTGAATTGCATCCAGAAGCAAATCAGTGCAATTCACAAAGCAGAAGAGTTACATGGACTTACTGAAGCATGCCCATTACTGCTCACACTGCTGCATTCTGGACTAGCTGATGTTTACAGGTAGTCTTAGAAGGCAGTCCCATGTAGGGGACACTGCAGTAACCAAGTTGTGAGGTGACTAGGGTGTTAGTGACTTCCTGAAGGGCCTTTTTGTCTAGGGAAAAATTGCCAGATAGATAGGCCTTCCTAACCATAGCTAACTCCTGCTCGAATGTCAAAGCTTTAGTGAGAAGCAAGGTGAAGACAGTAAATTAACTACCATTAGACTAAAATAATATGCATGAGCATTATGTCACAATCTGGATGGACTCTAAGGCAACACACATTATAAAAGTAGTATTGTATAATAATGATTATAATAACGATAACAGAAGCATTGTGGAACCAATGATTTCATTAGTAAATCCAAAAGTATTTGGAGAAGGCTATGAAAATTGGAGTACTAAATGCATTCCAGAGGAGGATAGAAGAAGTATCAAGCCTCCCACCATCGTATTTCATGATAACAGGAATCTTCACCAAATGTCTTTAGGCTATCTGGTTGGGCAGTCAGAATCTATAAGGAACAGACCATCCCTGAACTATGCAGACACCAAGCCTTTGGTGGCTTTATTATGATAACCAGCAATTTGACATACTTTGAAACACACTGGTAACCATTGCAAGTCCAAAGTTGCACTGTAAAGTGAGAGTAATGAGACCAATCAAGAAGCATTGGGTAAATTGCATTTTATAATAGCTGAAATTTCTGAAAGGTCTTCTAGAGCAGTCCCATGTAAAGTAAGCTACAGTAATCTGTTCGAATGACAAACGTTTGAGTTTCAAGGTAAAGTAACAAGTGGAGCAGCAGACAAAGTTGGGTAATGATCCTCCAGGACAGACCTTTCATCTATTTTTCTAGCATTCAGTATCTCCCCAGGGGACCAAGCCCCATTAAAATGAATGTTCTAAATGTTCTAATGTCCTAGAATCAGTATGATTTTGAATTGATAATTAGACCATTGCTGGGAAACTTTCACTGGGAGATGATCATTGACTCGTGAACATCTACACTTCCTCCATGAATAACTCCGCAAACAAACAACCCCCCAAACCATATACTACTGACCACAATCAACCACCCATAAGCATGGAAACTGTCCTTCCAAAACTGATGCAAACTGCTTCGATTCATGATCACTGATGCTCACAACTGGATGGAAAAATACCAATGTCATGGTTCCGATAGATGAAACCATTCAACACAAGGATTTCTTCCTTAAAGAACATTTTATTTAAGAAACAAGCTATCAAAGGTGAACCCAAGACTAAAATCCTCTCCCTCAGGCTACAAAGTAACAAGTTGCAGTTCCCACCCCAAATTGCTGTCATAAATCACATTCACCAATTATTTCAAAATGTGGGCTGTCCTCCCAGCTCTTCAGCCTGCCAAAACTCTTATCAGGACTGACCTGAGGTCGTGAACAAAATGGTAAATGGGTCTTCCTTCTTTGTTGAGTCGGGGCTTTCGGACTTGGAAGATAGGGGTATTGCAGGGAGAGGTACATTTGCACAAGACTCCCTGTTCCAAATATGCTTTTATAAGTTTTCTGATCAGCTCTATGGCTTCAACTTGTATTTTGTATTGGGGAATACAAGGGGGTGGGCTTGCCTTAACATGGATCTGGGCCAGGGTGGCTCCTTTTAGTAAGCCCACCTCGATAGATCCCATCCCCAAAGAGAGTCTGGTAAGCTTCTCAGGTCTGTGGATACCTGTTTCTCCTCCTCCCCTTGCTGCATGGTCAAAAGACAGGTGTGTTTAATTAGGATATCCAAAACCAGCCCCTTTCCTGTGCATTTGATGGTGGCTTTTAACTTGCAGAGCAGATCCCTGCCTAAGAGAGAAAGGGGTGATTGGGTGAATGTGTATTTTAATGAAAAGGGACTGATTTCAACTTTAATGTATTTTGTAAATGCTACAGGAATTACTTTCCCTCCCACTCTGATTATGTTATCATTGCAACAGGTGCCATGGATCTGTTGAAGGGTAGTTCGATAATGAGCGGTGAAGTGGCTCCTGTGTCAAGTAAACACTCGTAGTTTTTTCCTCCTATAGTGAGTGTAATTAAGGGTTATCCATCATGGCCATTCCTTAAGGGGACAGCTAGCCCGTGGAATGTGACTTGAAATTCCTGTAGCTGTCCTTCTAGTCAGGATGTTTCGTATCCTGCTGGTCCCATTGGGGTCGGGCTTGTTCTCTACCTCCGTCCCAGTGGTGTGGGGCTTCCATAGTGAAAGGGGGTCTTGGTGGGTTATGACGATTCCGGCTCTCCCTGTTTTGATTTTCCCAGCAATTTTTGCTAAAATGTCCCTCTCTCCCACACAGGAGGCAATGCCTGCAAAAAGATTTCCTGTTATGTTTGCATTGCTGGCATCTTTTCCTTTGTGGGAGGGATCGGTGTTGCCTTTGCCTGCTATCCTCATTTAACATTGCAAAGGCTTATAGGTCCTCCCTTCTTTCTACTCTATGTCTCTTTTCTTTCTCTGTCTCTTTTTCTGCTTCCTTTCTTTCCTTTTCTTCCTCGACTAATTTTTCCCTCTGGTCAACTCTGAGATTTCTAATGCCGACCAGTTAGAGACTATCTTATGAAAATGCCCTCGGATATCAACGAAGGCAGCGGCTAGAATTTTTTAGTCCTTTTGGCAGTTTAAATCTAAATGAGCAAATGCCACTCTGGCCTCTAGCAGGTGAACCCAGAAGGCATCTGGGGTTTCTTTATCTCTCTGGTTAAAGGTTTTTATACCTTTTCTTGGTTTTCAAAACTGTCATTTCTGATTCGTGGAGCAGTGTCTATTGATGGGTTAATTTATCAGATATTGCTCAGGAAAAAAGGTTAATCCTTGCCTCAGGAAAGGATCTGATGTGTTTCTATTTGTTATCTACTTGTTATTATGTTCTTTTTTTGTGTCCTTGTTCTAATCCTACCAGTCTTAATTGTTGATAGCCAGTCTCGCATTCAGGCAGTTAAGGTTATTTTAAATGTTTAAGCTGACACTTTGTATCTGGTATGTTGAGTGTTTGTTCACCTGGGGCTGCTTAGCTTGGATCTGAGTCAGACTGATTTTCTTTGTATTGGGTTTTTTTCCTGTATTGACTAATGTATTTTGTTTGATTAAGTTATATATTTTTTATTGTGGTGAAGGGGGTTTCTCATCATGTGGTTGCTACATTAAATTAACATTTTTTTAAAAAAAATGCCTGCCTAGAGCTTCCTTGCAAATATCATGTAGATGATCCCCAGACCTATTAAAAAATTTAACTTGCAAGATTTTATGAAGTATGCAGATTGCATATATTGATTTGCATGATTTCACTTTCCTAGAAAAAATATTCTCAACCCATATTTTGACATCTATTGTTTTCTCCTATTTGCCTCATACAAATAAATCAAACTTCTTCCAGTTATTATGCCTCCAAGCTGCCCTCTTTTTCTCTCTCTGGCTCAAATGAGGAGCTGTTAAATGGCAATCCTAATATGCATGAGAACGGAAAAGAATACAATAACATACATGTGAAACATACCCAGCAAAAACAAATGAATATCTTTAGAATCATAAAAACACTATAAATCTGTTCACTTAACTTTGTAAGGGGAAGCAGTGTGCAATTATATTTTCATCTACAAACCTCAGGGCATGAAATATAATCATCACATTTTGTTTCCATGGGTACATGCATATTAACATACCTCTAAAAGGTAAGTAATCATGCAAGTGAAGAAAATTAGATCCTTATGCTTGAAAATTATTTTTAGTCATTTAATTTGACACTTTAGTTCCCTAGTGACAACAAACAGATCACTGTCTTTATTGTAACTTATTATATTTAAGCCCCGTGTCCTCCAAATCTATCCACCCTATTCTTTTCTCCAAAATATATTTTAAATACCCTCATTTGTTTTCCACTGAGAAAATGCTGTGTAATAATAATAATAATAATAATAATAATAATAATAATAATAATAATAATAATAATAATTTTAATCCATGTAAATTTTGTAATAAGATTGCATGAAGCCTTTCTACTTCCAGCAAATGTGATTTGGCTAAAATATAAAAGCAATAAAACAAGTCTTGCTTATTGTCTTGCTGTTGAGCTGTTGAGCTCATGGCAACCCTAAAAAGTTATTTTACTTAAAATCACATTTGCTGGAAGTAGAAAGGCTTCATGCAATCTTATTACAAAATTTACATGGATTAAAATTATTATTATTATTATTATTATTATTATTATTATTATTATTATTGATCACCGCACAGTGAGCCAGATGTTCAGACTGGATTTGGCATTTTTGTCTATCTATCGAGCCCTTATCAAGGACCTGGGATAGGCAGATGTGGATGTTTGATGGTATTACAGATAGCGTCGCAGGATGGAAGCAGTTCCTAGTAAGGCTGCCTTTTGCAATTGACTAATGGCGAATTTGTCAATGCCAATGGTGTTCAAGTGGTGCTCCAGTTGTTTTGGGATTGCACCCAAGGCGCCTATTACTATTGGTACTACCCTTGCTTTCTTTTGCCACAGTTGTTCTATTTCTATTTGTACATCTTCACAGTGCTTTTTTCTAAAAAAAAAAAAAAAAAAGGTGCCAGAACTCACACACATCATACAACCCGACTTGCCTACCCTACAAGGTTCCATCCAAAAAAGGTGCCGGAACTCCGTTCTGGGCGTTCTATGAGAAAAAAAGCCCTGCATCTTCATATTTTGTTATCTGAAGGGCATGATTCATTATCATTATTTTTCTGGTCTTCCGATCCATTGCTTTTTAGTTCTGATTGAGTCCAGTCCACTATTCCAGCTGTGTATCTAATGACTGGAATTGCCCAGGTGTTGATTGCCTTCATGGTATTTCCTCCATTGAGTTTGGACTTTAAGATCTTCTTCACTCTCTTGATGTATTCACCTCTAATCTTTTTCTTGACTTCAGTGTGCTTGATGTTGTCAGCTTGAAGGATACCCAAGTATTTGTAATAATCTTCCTCATCCAGACTCTTAATGTTATTTTCGTGGGGCATCTTGATTCCTTCAGTTTTCACTATTTTTCCTTGTTTGATAGTAAGTGTGGCACATTTGTCTAAGCCAAACTCCATTGCAATATCTTGGCTATATATACGGACAGTGTTGAGCAACGATTCTATTTCAGATGATGTTTCAGATCTTCCATGTAAAGGAGGTGGGATAGTCTGGCAGATGTTTTTGATGTTTGATAGCCATGTCCTGAGTTATTCAGTATTGTTGACAGAGGAAACAGTGCAATAGCAAATAGTAGTGGTGATAATGAATCTCCTTGAAATATTCCTCTCTTTATATTAACCTCTCCCAGTCTCTCACCATTGACCTGCAACGGTGTCTTCCATTGTGCCATCGATCTTTGCACAAATTTTCTGATGTTTCTACTGACTCCTGTTATTTCTAGGCACTTGATTATCCAGTCATATGGCAGAGAGTCAAATGCCATGTAGTCAATCCATGCCACATTCAGGCTGGTCTTCCTTTTCTTGCAGTTTTCCAAGATCATTTTGTCTATTAGAAGTTGATCTTTTGTTCCTCTGCTATTGGGGTGGTTTCCTTTCTGCTCAGGTGGAAAGAGATTGTTTTCAACTAGATGCTGTTGTATTGCATCAGCTATCATAACAGTTAGCAATTTGAAAGTTGTTGGTAAGCAGGTAATTGGCTTGTAGTTGCCTGATGTTGCCCCTTTTGCTGGATTTTTCATTATTAGGTATGTTTTCCCAGTTGTTAGCCACTCTTCAATTTCTCCTCCTTGTAGTATATTGTTGAACTGCTTGGCAGTGAGTGGGTATATAACAGTTAGATGTTTCAACCAAAACCCATGCAGTTCATCTTCACCTGGTGCTGACCAATTTTTGATCTTCCTTGCTCCTTTTTCTACCATTTTGTTGTTATTACTAGTTCTTTCATTTCAACTTCTGTTTTATTTGTATCCACCTCTTTTAACCAAGCCACATCTTTGTTGTATTTCTTTGGGTTATCCTATATCTGCTTCCAGAACTGCACTGTTTCTTCCTTGTCAGGTACTGACTGATTCATTGCCGTTTCTCCATTGATGGATTCATAGAAACATTTCTGATTGGATTGAAATTGGAGGTTCTGCCTATAATTTGCAATTCGAGCTTCATATCTACTCATTTTCCTGCTATAGCTGTTATTTGCTACTTTATTATTTCCATTGCTTCCTTGATCTTCCTTGTTTCTAGGTGGTATTTCTTGATTAGGTATTCTTTGATCTTCTTGTTTTTCAGCTTCTTTTATTTCATCTGTTCTAGCTTGCTTGCATGTGATCTTAACTTGCTGATCTTATTTTCTAGTCTAACCTTCTATTTTTGTGGCACTCTGTTTGTTTTTCTTCTTTGTTGATTTTGCATCCCAGGTATTCAGTTATAACTGCAGCTGTGCTGTACATTAGTTGGTTTGTTTCTTGCAGTGAATTGGTGCTTATACTTGATATTGCAATATTTGCCTCTTTTAAGTCTTGTGCTAGCTGTTTCTTTGGAACAAGCTTCAATGCAGGCAACCTTATTCTGTTGTTTTTGTGCTGTTATTATTGTTATTATTATTATTATTATTATTGATTTAAACTTCAATTCAATTCACAGTCTGAGATTGGTAAAAACTTAACAGTTCAAGGGGCTTCCGGTGGCTCCGCCGGCGTCGCTAGAGTCTCCACTGTGAGGCTCCGTTCCCTGGGTTAGTAAAGCCGCTAAAAACAGCGCTCATCAGCTGTTTGTCGCGGCGGAAAAACCCCTCTTCGGGCGAAGAAGAGGTGTAGAGCTGCAAGAGTAAGGTTGAGCCCCTCTAAGATCTCTGGAAATAATTTTCAGAGACGGAGAGGGTGTGCTCCCTAGGCACTTGGAATGCTCCTGCCCAGAGACGCTTCTGTCGGCTGACAGAAATAGACGTCGCGACCGCCTCTGCTTTTAAGAAACAAATAATAAGGATCTTAGACAGACGGAGTGAATACAGGAGTTCTTTGAGTAACGCAAGTATTTTGCTACTTTGTTTCTGCCTATGTAACTATTACTTTTTAAAATCAACATAATCCTTTCAAGATGGCGATAGTTCTTTGTCCTAAGTGAAAGTGCTGGAAAGTGAAACTGAACTTTCTCTTCTTTTGCGGAAGTGAAGCTTGAGAAACCATTTTGACTTGAATTATTTACTAAATCACAACGTAACTGGAACTTAAAACTTAAAATAAATTAAAATAAATTAAGAAGGGAGGAAAATCTGGTAACTTAAGAAAAAAAATTTCTTTTTTAAAAAATGACGAGACAGAAGGCAGCTGTAGCGAAGGCGGCTATACCCTCCCCTGGGCAGCTAGCAAAATCACAATCTGCCCCTTTAGCCCCCGTATCGCTGATTCCGACAGAACCTCAAGCTTCTACAAAACCCCCTCCAGAAATGCTTACAATGAAAGATCTGCAGACTGCACTGGCCTCTGCATTATCTACAGCATTATCTACAGTAAATGACAAGTTGGATAAGCTGGAGGAAAAGATAGAAGAACAGAAAAAAGATTTTAAAGTCATGATAGAAGCTTATAATTCAGAGATAAGAGAAGATATTGTTGAAGCTATTAAAGGTGTATGGGACTATACTGTGGGAGTTGAAGAAAAGTTGGAAGGCGTGGAGCAACAGATGGAGGAAAAATTAGAGGAAATTAGAAGTGATTTACAGGATCAAACTGTCTTGACACAATATCACCAGATGCAGATGGCTGTTAGAATCAGAGGTTTTAGAGAAATGTCAAAGGAGACTCAAGAGGATTTAAGAAATTTTTTTGTTGAAGCTTTAGCAACTTTTTTGGAGGACACGGTTGAAAATGTGGCTTGGCAGATTGAGCATATATTTAGGATGAATTCACGTATAGCAGCACAAAGAAATTTGCCCAGAGACATTGTGATATATTTCAGTACAAGAAAATTTAGAAACTGGGTTCTTACTAAAGCTTATAATAAACAATTAAGTATTGCTGGTCAAGAAGTACAGGTTTTGAAAGAGATACCTCCCAAAATGTTGAGATCAAGGAAAGATTATGTTTTTTTGACAGAGGAGCTCAAAAAAAGAGAGATACAATACAGGTGGAAGGTGCCAACTGGACTTTCTTTATTTTTCCAGAATAACAGATATTGTTTGACATCAGTTGCTAAAGCGAAGGACTTTTTTGAGAATATATTGATAGGTGGTAAATTTGCATCTCCAAGATTTAAGAGGGCAGCTCTTGAAAAAGATATACAACCATCTCAACTTATGGATCTTCAACTAATTTCAACATCAGATATGGACAAAGAGGTAGCGGTGGATCAGCCAGTGCAGAGCATTGATATTTTTCAACCTCTGGTCGCTGAGAGGCCCAAGGAACAAAGGCATACACGTGAGGCTATCAAGACTACGGATCAAAGAGTCAACTTATATAAAACAAGCTGCATCGACATCTTCGGAAGCCATGGGAGCAAGGCCTAAGAGGAAGGAGGAGGTGGTTTCGGCTTTGCAGAAGCTTTCACAAAAAGGTCATGTCAAATAAATATTTGACATGGAATGTGAATTGTTTAAATTCTCCACAGAAGAGGAAGAAGATATTTCACTATTTGAAGCAATGTAAAAATGATGTAATTTGTTTACAAGAAACTCATATTAGAATTTCTGATCAGAAATATTTGATAAATAATAGGTTGGATACACATTTTGTGGCAGCATCTCTAGAGAAGAAAAATGGAATTGTTATTTATGTTAAAAATCATATAAAAGCTAAATTAATAGAAGCAGATAATCAAGGTAGATTTTTAGCTATTGAAATTTTACTAGATGGGAAGAAAGTTCTCTTGATGGGTATATATGCTCCAAACCAGCAACAAGGTACATTTTATAAGTTATTACATAAAAAACTAATACAATTGGATTACAGATCTTGTATTTTGATGGGAGATTGGAACGGTATTCTTGATGTTGGTTTGGATAAGAAAAAGATCTCATCTGTTCCTCAATCACGCTCTATCTTGCCTAAATCTTTTTTTGATATTAAGGATGATTTTAATCTGTCAGACATATGGAGAGAAAGACATGGTAGGGATCAAGAGTTTACTTTCTTTTCTGATAGACACCAATCATTCTCCAGAATTGATTTTATTTTAACTACTAGTGATTTTATATTAAGTTTAAAGAAAGTAAAAATTTTACCTAATGTATTGTCAGACCATAACTTGGTTATGATGGAATTAATGACTGGTCAGTTTACTAGAAGATCTTGGAGAATTAATGAAAATTTGTTTAAATATGAGGCAAATGTGGAAGAATGTAAAAAGGCCATGAAGGAATTTTTTATGTTAAATATGAACAGGGAAATGGCAATAGAAACTGTGTGGGACTCTAGTAAAGCTCATATGCGTGGAATTTTAATTGAAATGAATATAAGGCATAGACGTAAACAAGAGGAAAAAAGGAGAGTGTTAGAAGCGGAAATAAGGAAAAAGGAGTTATTATTAATAAAGAAACCAGATGATAGTAATATTAAAGAAGGGTTAAAGATTTTACGGAAACAATTTGATATGCTGATGGCTGACCAAGTTGCCAGGAATCTACAATATGCTAAACATAATACATTTTTTAATGCTAATAAACCTGGCAGATGGTTGGCTTACACATTAAGGAAAAAACAAAAATCCCGTATAATTGAGAAGGTAGAATATAAGGGGCAAGAAGTATTTCAACAAGAAATTATCAAAAAAGCTTTCCTAGAGTTCTACACCAAATTATACTCTGAAGAGAAGGTTCAAGAGAAAGAGATAGATGCCTTTTTAGAAAATCAAAATGTTTTGAAAGTTACACTGGAACAAAGAGATAGATTAAATGCACTGATTACATCAGAAGAAATTATTGCTGCAATTAAGCAATTGAAAATGGGAAAATCTCCTGGAACTGACGGTTTTACAGCGATTTATTATAAGTCTCTACAGGAAGAAATGGTTAAACCTCTGAGAGAGTTATTTGTAAATATCCAAGAGGGGGGTCGGGTACCACCTTCATGGAAAACGGCTTATGTCTCCTTGATCCCTAAAGAGGGTAAAGACAACGTTCAAGTGGAAAACTTTAGACCTATTTCGCTGTTGAATACTGACTATAAGATTTTTGCAAAAATTTTGGCTAATAGATTAATGACAGTTTTAACTCAAATAATTCATCCGGACCAAACTGGTTTTCTACAAGGGCGACAGATGAAAACTAATGTTAGACAACTTGTTAATATATTAGAACATCTGGATAAACATATTCAAGTGCCGGCAGTTCTTATGTTTTTGGATGCTGAAAAAGCCTTTGATAGATTGAACTGGTTATTTTTGAAAAGACTTGTAGTCAAGATGGGAATGGGGGACCAGTTTATCAACTCTATATCAGCAGTATATCAGAAACAAACAGGGCAGATTATTGTGAATGGTCAACTAACAGATTCATTTAATATAGAGAAAGGTACCAGGCAGGGTTGTCCTCTATCCCCTTTATTGTTTGTGTTAACCTTAGAGGTTCTACTGAACAAGATCAGAGCTTCAGATGAATTAAAAGGAGTTCAGATTAGGCAACATGATTATAGATTATGCGCTTTTGCAGATGATTTACTGGTGACATTAACGCAACCAATACAGTCAGCTCAGAGGTTGATGGAGATTATTCAAAATTATGGAAGAGTATCAGGTTTTAAATTAAATATATCCAAGACAAAAATGTTGGTTAAAAATCTAGGTGATAAATTAAAACAGGATTTGGAAAGAATAACAGGGTGTGAGATAGTTAAGAAAGTTAAATATTTAGGAATTTACATAGAAGCTTCAAATGGGAAATTGTATAAGAATAATTATGAACTTTTATGGAACAAAGTACAATTAGAGTTGGAGAATTGGAAAAAATTAAAATTATCAATGTTGGGAAGGATAGCTGCAGTCAAAATGAATGTATTGCCGAAATTTTTATTTCTATTTCAAATGTTACCAATACTTAAAAAGGATGGGAATCTGGAGGAGTGGCAGAAAGGTATTAATAGATTTATTTGGAATGGCAAGAAACCAAGGGTTAAATTAAAAATTATTCAAGATATAAGAGAGAGAGGTGGTTTGAAAGTGCCTAACTTTAAGCTATATTATCATGCAGCAGTTCTAGTAGCAATAAGTGATTGGATTAATTTAACTAATGAAAGAATATTGAATATAGAAGGGTACGGACTATTGTATGGGTTTCATGCGTATTTAGTTTATGATAAAAAGTTGGATAGGGGTTTTAAAGAACATTTATTGAGAAATTCACTGTTGCGTGTCTGGAAAAAGTATTCTTATAAGTTAAATGGTAAAATTCCTTTATGGACAGTCCCCAGGCATGCAATAGAGAGTATGAATAGACAACAAATCCAGGATGTGGTGCCCTATGAGAAGCTTTTAATTAAAGAGGGGAATAGTTTAGAACTGAAATAACTAGATAGGTTAAGGGAAGAAGGAATAGCCCATAATTGGTATTCACATATGCAATTTCAGGCTAGATGGCAAAAAGATGTTAAGATGGGTTTTTCTTTAAAGGATGGAAAATTAATCCAACAAGTTAGAGATCAAAGAATTATGCATATTAAAATATTATACGATGTTTTAATTGAAATTGATTCTGGAAATGAATTAGTTAAAGATTGTATGATTAAATGGGAATGTAATTTTGGACATCCAATTATGATGGAAACTTGGAAAAGGATATGGGTGAAAAATGTAAAATTTACACAAGCTCAGCATTTAAGAGAAAATTTTTATAAAATGTTTTATAGATGGCATTTAGACCCAAAAAAATTATCACTTATGTATTCAAATATGCAACCCAAATGTTGGAGATGTGATTCCATGGACGCTACTTATTTTCACATTTGGTGGACTTGTAAAAAAATTAAGGCTTTTTGGATAAAAATATGGTGGATTCTTCAAAATATATTGAAAAAGCGTATTGAATTTTCACCACAGTTATTTTTGTTACCGTAGGTATTATAAAAGATTGTACCACCATAGAGACTAAGTTGATTTTGAATTTGATTACGGTGGCAAGACTGTTGGTGGGGCAATATTGGAAGACATCTGAAACACCATCTATTGAAGAATGGACGTTAAAAGTTGTGAACTTGGCGGAAATGGCTAAGATATCTGCATATTTGAAGAACCACTCAAATGAACAATTTTTGATGGAGTGGAAAAAATGGATAGATTACACACAGAAGAAATATCAATTGAAGGAATTATATTTGTTTTATAGTTAAATAATTATGTATAAGTAGTTTAGCGGGGTTTCTTGCGTTTTTACCCTGTATTCACTCTGGGAAGCCTGGGGGGGAGGTGGGAGGGTTTTAATAATTGTTATCTTATGTTTTTTCAACTGTTTTGGGGATGGATATTTTCTTTTTTCTTTTTAGGTAGCAAGGGGTTGTTCGGGTGGCCTCTGGGCACCACATTGGTTGGAAGAAGAAGGAGGAGTGAAGGCTAGGCAAGTAGGAAGAGGGTATGAGGGAGAGGTCAGGACGGAGGTGGGAGGAGGGGATGGAAGTAGAGAAAGGTGTAAGTAGGTTGTTAGAGGGGAAGAAGAGGGGGTTAGTTTTGTTTTAGGAGGATGTGGTGGGGAGGGGGTACCGAGCAGTTTTGTTTGATTGTTTGGTAATTGTATATGTACATGATTGTTTACAGTTGAATTATTATTTTATCTTTTGTTAAAATTTTTATAAAAATTAATAAAAATACTTTAAAAAAAAACCTTAACAGTTCAAGTCCTAACCAAGGACCTAAGAGCTATTAAGGTAACATCAAAGTACATAGGCAGTTCCAAGTAAAGTGGTTTTTTGCAAAGTCAGAATATTCAGATCTGATAAGTTCAAAATTTCCCATGTATCTAGGCAGCCATTTGGGAATCGCTCCAAGGGCTCCTATTACTAGTGGTATAACCATTGATTTCTTCCTCCACAGTAATTCAACTTCAATTTACAAATCACAATATTTTGTTATTTTTTCTAGCTGTTTCTCTTCCATTCGTGCACCACCTGGTATTGCAATATCAATGAACCAGACTTTTTTCTTTTCCACAATAGTGATTTCAGGTGTGTTGTGGGCCAGATGTCTGTCTGTTTGGATCCAAAAATCCCACAGGATCTTGACTTGTTCATTTTGAAGAACTTTGTCAATTTGGGGTTCCCAATAATTTTTGCTGCATTCAAACCCAATATTGTGACAAAGCTTTCAATGTATAATTTTTGGCAACTCGATCATGACATTGTAGATAATTAGTCTGTATGATTTTGCTGCAACCACTGATAAGGTGATCCACTGTTTCACCTTTTTCATTGCGTAAGTGACATTTGCTGTTGTTGATGATTTTTTTTCTTTCATGGAATTGTTCTTGGGCAGCCCAAATGAAGCCTTCAGTTTCTTTTTTCAGCACTCCTGATCTCAACCAGCTCCGTGTTACCTTTCCTTTAATGTCCTTCAGGTATTGATTGTATATAGGCTTCTTTTTCCATAGGCTTCTTCTAAAAACATGATACTCAATTTTTCCTTCCAATATTCTGCTAGTCATTTATACCATATTTTTCTTCTTTCAGTTTGTATCACCTGTAAGAGACCTTTGCCACTCTGAGATCTTGGCAAGTACAATCGAATAAATAAATAAATAAATAAATAAATAAATAAATAAATAAATAATCAATCAACATCACTTTTTGGGTGCAGAGTATGGACTCCATCATCTTCAACCATTTTTCCTGTCTTAACAGCAATTGTTGCACATTTGTCAATGCCAAATTGCATTTCAATGTCTCTACTAAGCTCCTTAGGGCTTTTCAGCAGTGAGCTCAATTCAGCTTTTGTTTTTTCAAACAATTTAAATCATCCATGTAGACCAAATAGGAATTTTTAAACCCTTTTTAGTCAATACACAGCCAGTTTGTTTTGGTCAAAATGCTTGTTAGTGGTGCCATTGAAAGTACAAATAACAGAGATGACAATGAGTCATCTTGGAAGATTCCTCATTTGATTTCAACTTCGCCAAGTTGTTCTCCACAGTTTGCCATAGCTTCATGGGAGTCTTCAGGAATTTCTGGATGTTGCTGCTAATTCCAAAATGTCTAAGCATTTCTCAATCCAGCTGTGTGGAACAGAATCAAATTCTTTCTTATAATCAATCCAGGCCATGAACAAATTTAATCATCTTTTCTTTGAATTCTTCAAAGCCATTTTATCAATTATCAGATGGTCTTTGGTTCCATTTGAATTTTTGCAGCATCCTTTCTGTTTTACAGATAGCAAATCCTTCCTTTCTAGATATCCATAAATTTGGTTTGCAATAATGCCTGTAAGTAATTTGTATGTTGTTGGCAGGCAAGTGATTGGCCTGTAATTTTCAGGTTTATTTCCCTTTTCTGCATCTTTCTGAATCAAATTATTATTATTGTCATCATTATCATTATCATCATTATTATTGATCATCGCATAGTAAGCCAGATGTTCAGACTGGATTTGGCATTTTTGTTTATCTTACCAAGGACCTAGGATAGACAGATCTGGATGTTTGATGATGTTACAGATATCATTGCAGGATGGAAGCTGTCCCCAGAAAAGCCACCTTTTGAAATTGACTGATGGCAAATTTGTCAATACCAGTGGTGTTCAAGTGGTGCTCCAGTTATTTTGGGATTACACCCAAGGAACCTATTACTGCTCCCAATGACATTCCAAGCTTTAGCAAACAAACTATCGTCCGGGTACAAGTATTCAGTGGAAATAGTTAATATCATAAGTAACTGTGGTCAACAAAAATAGCAATAATTATAAGGCATATCAATTAGTCAATAAGTCAATCAATCATCTTAATAAATTAGAAAATCAATTTTCATTAACTCATTTTTCTAACCATTGATAAAACTTTTCCCATGTTTGAAAATAGACTGAGTCTTCTTTCTCTTTAATCTCTAAAGTTAGTCTATCCATTTCTGCACATTCTAGAATTTTCCTAATTATAATCTCATATGATGGTACATTTTCATTTTTCCACTATTGGGTAAATGCTAGTCTCGCAGCTGTCAATATATGTAATATTAAATACTCATTCTCTTTGAAATAATTAGATCCTAGTATTCCTAATAAAAACAATTCTGGCTTAAATTATATCTGTACTTTAGTCACCTTTTCCAGCCATATATGAATCTTGGACCAAAATTTCTTTGCACTAGGACATACCCACCAGATATGGTAGTAAGTACCTAGCTTTGGTTTACATTTCCAACAATTACTCAAAACATGTTTTGTTATCTCCATTTGTTTCTTAAGAACTTTCTTTTGTGGGTGAGCTTGTAACTCAACTTCCAAGTTTTTAAATTCTTCTCTCAGATTTAATGGTTTCTTTTCTTTATTCTTTTTAGCAGTATGTGTTATAGCCAAGCCTCTAAAACAGCGGTTCTCAACCTATGGGTTGCGACCCCATTTGGGGTCGAACGACCATTTCACGGGGGTCGCCAAACGCCGCCGTCCGCCATTTTTCCCCATTTTTCCCATTTTTTTAGGCCGGCACATGCGCAGAACCACGCATGTGCAGCGCGCACGATGACCCGATCCGCACATGCACAGCACAACATGCTGAACTGCGCATGCGCAGCGCAACCGGGCTGCTCACCTCCCACCGCTGCCTCAGAGACTCCGGCAGGCACACTGAGGAGCGGTCCGGAGCAGGCGGGCGCAAAGCTGCCTCCTTCCCGCTCCGCTCCGCCACGTCCCAGGCCCGGCCTCCAACTCGCCCTCCGGCAGCTGGCCAAGCAGTCGGGGCAGCCGGACCTCGAGGTGGGCCCGCACTTCACTGAGACCGGCCCGGCTGTGGTGAGAGGCGCCCGGCAGCCCGAGAGAAGCGAAAGGCGCCCGGCGGCCGCCTCCGGCCCCCAAGTCCGCGCTCCTCTCCTTGCCCTCCTCCCCGGCCGGCCCTCGCCAGCACCGCCCCCTTTTCTCCACGGCGGCCAATGGGGGTGGCGGGGCTCCGGCTCCCCTTCCTCCTCCCAGGCGCCATGGGGGGGCGGCCGGGTGTGCGGGGGCTGCCTGCCTGCCTGGCTCTGGCTCTGGCTCGGCCCTACTCGCTCCCTCCCTCCCTCGCTTGGCGGCGGCGGCCGAAGCAGGCAGTAAGGCGCCCAGCCAGCGGATCGGCAAGATGAACTACCTGGTGAGTCCCTGCCGGGCGTGGGTGGAGGCCGAGCCGGGGAGGGAGCCGGGGAGCCTGGCCAGATGCTCCCAGCCCGGCTGGCCGGCCCAACCCAAGCAGGACTGGTGCCGTGAGCGAGCTGGCCTGGGCAGGCTCCCCAGTCCTGCCGCCCGCCTACCTACCTGCGGCCGCTGCCGGCCCTGCGGAAGTTGCGGGAGTCCTGGACGAGCCTGGCAGGCAGAGCGCTGCGACCTGGACGAAAGTCTGGAGCGCGGACTTGGGGGCCGGAGGCAGCCGCCTGGGGCCTCTCGCCACAGCCGAGCTGGTCTCGGTGAAGTGCGGGCCTGCCTCGAGGTCCGGCTACCCCAACCACTTGGCCAGCTGCCAGAGGGCGAGTTGGAGGCCGGGCCTGGGACGTGGCGGAGCGGAGCGGAGGGGGAAGGAGGCAGCTTTGCGCCCGCCTGCTCCGGACCGCTCCTCGGTGTGCCTGCCGGAGTCTCTGAGGCAGCGGTGGGAGGCGAGGCCGGCCTGGTCTGGAGCCGGCCGGCCTGCCGGTTCTGCGCATGTGCAGTTCGGCGCGTCGCGCGCATGCGTGGTTCGGCCCGTCGCACGTGCATGTGCAGATCGGCCCGTCGCACGCGAATGCGCAGATCGGCCCATCGCACGCGCTTGCGCAGATCGGCCCGTCGCGGTCCGCCATATTTTTTTTGATATTTTTTTAATTTAATTTTTTTTTTTTACTTTTTTTGGGTGTGCGCGCGCGTGCGCACCCAGGTCAGGGTCGCGGCACGCATGGGCGGCACAAGTGGGGTCTCAACCTGAAAAAGGTTGAGAACCACTGCTCTAAAATATGCTTTGGCTGTGTCCCACACATTTTGGAGGGAGGTTTCTTCTTTCTTGTTTATTTTAAAGAAAAATTCCATTTCCCTTGTCACTAATTGTAAAAATTCTTTCTCTTTCAATATAGATTTATTCAGAGACCATCTTTGTTCTGTTCTGTGCGTTGGTAATGCATTCAGACGAGACAGGAGTAACAACAGTTGCTTCTTTATTCAAGCTTCAATAGAACAACACAAAATGCTATAGATCCCTTTTATACCCTTTTGCAGGGAACAGCCAATAAATGCAACATATTTTCCCGCTTTGCGCGTGCGCAATAGGCTGGAGACAGCCTATCTGGCCCAGGCAGCCACGTGGTTTGCTCGGGTCTCTCTGCAGTTTCCTGCACCTGCTCTGTCAATCACAGGCCCAGGACATAACACCCCTCCCCTCTTGGTTAAAAAAAAATAGACACTACTATTCTACAAGGTTACTCTTTTGAGTGTGTTCTTATTTCTAGGAAACCCTAGACCTGCCAGCTTACTGACAGGAACCTTACATAATCTTGTAAGTACTTTGGAGGGCCTCTGACCCGTTCTGAGTGTCTTGGAGCTGCTACCAGTACCCAGTCTGCAAGCTCACCTGCCAGGCTCAGCAGACCGGGACTTTGAGGCCCAATTGATGCAGGCAAACCCACATCTTGCTGGCTGGCCTGGTCCGGTAAACCCAACCCTTTGTCCATTTGACTTCGGCTAGCTCTTTTCGGTAAGCCCAGACCAGAGTTCCTTGGTGGGGTGGAATTCCCGATGTCAGCGAGAGACCCCGGTTGGGAGCACTGTCCTGTAGGCACAGGGCCTGCAGTAGGTGTGGCATGAAAAGTCGGTTGCGTGCAGTGTCCCATGGACCCAGTGCCAGAGTCAGAAGCCGCATTGTTGGCAAAACCCCTATTTGAAGAATGCAAACCCCCGCTTTCGCAGAGAGACTGAGATCCATGATCGTGATCATGGTCCTCCTCCCCCCCGAGAGCAGAGTCAGGAACAGAAGGGTGACTAGGTAGCCTCCATCGCAGCTGGTCAATGTGCCGACGCAGCATGCGGCCATCTCCCAAGGCCACTTCATATGACAGTGGCTCAGTGACTTTGCAGACCACTGCTGTCACCCAAAGATGTCCAGATCCATAGTTCCTTGCCCACACCAGATCACCCACCTGTAGTCTCCTCAGTGCCTGCGGCGGTGACACCTGTGAAGCCACTTGGTCTGGGTGCAATCTGTCCAGTTTGGTAATGAGATGGTGACCCCAGCGGAGTTCAGCTGGGCTCTTGCCTGTAGCTGTGCAAGGTGTGGTGCAGTGGCAAAGGAGAAAATCAGCTAACCTGTGGTGCCAGCTCCCATGAGTGAGCCTCTTCAAGGTGTCTTTGGTTATGCACACCATGCACTCAGCTTGGCTGTTGGAAGCCGGATGAAAGGGTGCCGAAGTAGCATGATGAATCATGTTAGCTTTCAGGAAAGCCTGGAACTCCGAAGAGGTGAATTGAGGACGGTTGTCGGAGACAAGAACATCTGGCAACCTGTGAGAGGCGAAGATGCCCCTCAGCACTGGATGGTCCTGGCAGTAGTCGTGGTAGACACTGGAACGACCTCTAGCCATTTAGAGTGACTGTCCACAACAATGAGGAAGAATTGCCCCTGAAAGGGGCCAGCATAGTCAATATGAACCCTCGACCAAGGAGCATGTGTGTCCTCCCACCTGTGCAGAGGAATCTGTAGCATTTCAGGCCTGGACTGTTGGCAAATGTGGCACCTCTGGACCTGGGTCTCAATCTCCTTATCAAGTCTAGGCCATGAAAGATAGCTGCACACAAGCACCTTTATCCAGATTATTTCCAGATGTCCCTCATGCAGAGACTGCAAGACTCTAGTCCTCAATGAGGTTGGGATCACTACCCTGTTACCCCACAGGACACAACCCTTAAAGGTGGAAAACTCATGCTTCCTTTTCCAGAAACTCTGGAAAATGGGTGTTAACAGATTAAAGCTCAACCCCGATAAGACAGAGTGGCTGTGGGTGATGCCTCCCAAGGACACTTCTATCTGTCCTTCCATTACCCTGGGGGGTGAATCTATAAACTCCTCAGAGAAGGTTCGCAACTTGGGTGTCCTCCTCGATCCACAGCTGACATGGATCATCATTTGTCGGCAGTGGTGAGGGGGGCATTTCCTGGATCGGGAGTCGCTCCTCACAGTCACACATGCCCTTGTCACCTCGAGGATCGACTACAGCAACGCTCTCTACATGGGGCTACCCTTGAAGAGTGTTCGGAGACTACAATTAGTGCAAAATGCAGCTGCGCGAGCAGTTGTGGGCCTTCCTCGTTGTGCCCACATTTCATCAACTCTCTGCATGCTGCATTGGTTGTTTATTGGTCTCCGAGCCCAATTCAAGGTGTTGGTTATTACCTATAAAGCCCTTCATGGCATGGGACCAGGATACTTATGGGACCGCCTTCTGCCACATACTTCTCTACGACCGGTGAGAGTGCACAGGGTCGGCCTCCTCCGGGTCCCGTCAGCGAAACAATGTCGTCTGGCGGGCCCTAGGGGGAGGGCTTTCTCTGTTGTGGCGCCCGCCCTCTGGAACCAACTGCCTCCTGAAGTCCGCGTTTCTCCCCGGCCTTCCAGAAAAACCTAAAAACTCATCTTTGCCGGCAAGCCTGGGGATGATTGTAGTTGATTGTTGCATTGAATGTGTGTTTTTTATTGGTTTTTAGATATCTTGTTTGGGTTTTTATATTGTATTTTTTGTTATATATATGTTGTTTGCCGTTCCGAGTCCCCGGAGAGGAGCGGCATACAAACCCAAATAAATAAATAAATAAATAAAATAAATTGGTGCCAGGACATGTGTCAGGCCATCCAGACAGCACCCGTGTCAACACACGTGTTAGCGTGTGATCAGTGACTGTTTCTGCAGCCACATCCCCTTCATTGAGGGAAGACTCAGGCAAATCCTGGATAACCAGGATGTGGTTAGCTGGAGCAGGATCTGATCCTACAAGCTGTAGAGGCAACCTGCTAAGGCCATCTGTATGGCCCATTTCTTTGGCTAGTTTGTGAACCAGGGAGTAGTCATACGCAGAAAGGAAAATTGACCACCTCAACATTCTAGGCCTGTTGATAGTCCTGAGCCAAATCGAGTTTGGCAAAAACTTGGCCTCCTTTAAGTGAGGCCAAAATGTGGCTCACCACAGGCACCGGATAAGAGTGCTGCTGTAATGCTTTGTTTAGTGTACATGTATAGTCAGCACAAATGAGGACTTTCCCGTTGGCCTTGAGTGGCGTGACTATGGGTGTTTCCCATGGACTGCTATCTACAGGTTCCAAAATACCTTGCTGTAGCAGTTTATCCAGCTCGGCATTAATCTTTTGCTTCAGTGCATAAAGCACTCAATGAGGCTTAATCCTAATCAGTGCAATGGAGGGATCTAACCGCAAAGCAATTGGAGGCCCCTTGTACAACCCTAGCTCTGGACTGAACACATCAGCAAACTCCTTGCAAACTTCTGCAAGCCCTGCCACTTGCAAGCTGTGTAGCCCAGTCACCTGAATCCCAAGTGCCTCAAACCAATCTAGTCTGATTAGACTCGTGCGGTCACCCTCAACCACAACAATGTCCGAAACCCTTTGAAATTCCTACTTTGCACTCTGAGCATGGCCTCCCCTTTCACACTGACTCAGGAATTCTGGCAGTCTGTTAAGATAAGATTTGACAGCCTGAGTTTAACTTTCTGGCCTCTTCTACAGCAAATCTGCTTGAGGGTGTTCTGGGAAATGATTGACAGAGCTGAACTCATGTCCAGCTCCATCGTTAAGGGGACCCCCTGCAATTTGACATCAATATGCAGCTTCTTCTTTAATGGCCGGTGGGCCTCTGTTCTAAAAATGCTCCTGCGGCACGCACAGAAACCCACCCTATTCTGGCTGGGAACTCTGATACCTTTCTGAGGCAATTCTTCCAATGGATGGTCTTTCTTGCGACCCAAACCGACGGTGGCTATGTGGCCTTGCCGGCCACATGCCCAGCAAGTAGCAGAGCAAACATGGCAGTCAGAGCGCTTGTGGCATCCTCCACATCTGAAACACCGAGGGAATAGAACCCTTGTCAGCTTGCTCTTGGGGCCTTCTCTCTGCTGGCTGCTGCAGACGGTTGACCTCATTTTCAGAATCCAGTTTGGATATCTCTCGAGCAACCTCTGGATGGACTGAGCCCGAACTCGTAGGGTTCTTGGAAAGCTGCAAGGCCTTAACAGCTCTTCCCGCTGCTTCATCGGCTGTGATCTCCCTTAGCACATTTTGGAAGGAAACATTTTCCTTTGCAAAAATCTTTTGCTGCAGCTCTGGGCTCCTCAAGCCACAAACTAGCTGATCTCATAGCCGTTCTTCTAAGTCTTTGAACTCACAGGGCCTTGCAGCTTGATGCAGAGCAGCAATAAAGTCCACAGCAGACTGTCCTGGATGTTGGTCCCGCTGCTCAAATGCATGACGCCATGCAATCACCCATAGCTTCAGTTCAAAATGTTCCTTTAACATTTTCTTCAGTTCTGTATAAGCGATGGATTCCAAAGGTGCTGGGGCAACCAGATTTTCAGCAATATCAAATGTCTCTTGCCCACAGACACACAGTAACATTACAGCTTTGAGCCCGTCCTCCCAAACTTGGTTTACCCTAAAGTAATTTTCTACTCTGGCAACTTATGAACTCCAACGTTCAGGTTGTGTTGTATCGAATTCTGACAAATGCCCTATCTTAGCCATTGTTCTTCTTGGGAGCCTTGTTCAACATCTCGTGCTGCTTAGGCTTGCGAAGGGGTTCCAGGATGAATCTTGTCAAGCTCTCCTCCAGCGTCTTCATACTGGCAGGCAGAGTCGCACAAGTTGGAACGCTGAACTTCCAAGCACTTTGGCCTCTGGTGGTGAGTCAGCCTAGTATTCTTTTGTTGTTTCCTTCATCGCCAATGTTCTGTTCTGTGCATTGGTAAGGCATTGAGATGAGACAGAAGTAGCAACAATTGCTTCTTTATTCAAGCTTCAACAGAACAACACAAAATGGCACAGATCCCTTTTACACCCTTTTGCAGGGAACAGTGTCAGCCAATAAATGCAACGTATTTTCCCACTTTGCTCGTGCACAATAGGCTGGAGACAGCCTTTCTGGCCTGGGCAGCCATGTGGTCTGCCCGGGTCTCTCTGCAGCTTCCTGCACCTGCTCTGTCAATCACAGGCCCAGGACATAACAATCTTGGCTTTTTCTTAATGCCTTTTCAAATCACTTTTATTGGATTATGGTCTGCCCAAACATTAGTTTCTATCTCGATCTCTTGTATTATCGTTTTCAAGTCAAAGGATGTCCATATCATGTCAATTCTAGACCATGATCTATGCCTATTTGAGTAGAATGTATATTGAGATTTATCTGGATTCATCTCTCTCCATGTATCTTGAATGGACAGTTCTTCTTTCATTTTTAAAAAGGCTTTAGGTAAAGTGTTTCCCCCTTTTCTCCCTTGTTTATGACTTTTATAGTCCCGGATTGGGTCTGCTATTGCATTGAAGTCTCCCAATTCAAAGATTTTGGTAGTTTAAGTCTACTATTTTATTATGTAGTTGATCATAAAATTGTTCTTGCTTATCATTATGTGCATATATTGTGACCATCAATATCTGTTTTTGGTCAATCATAGTTTCCACCATTAGTATTCTCCCCTCTTCGTCTGCATAAACCTGTTTAGAGTTCTCTTTTTTTACATATAGAGGGCTATGCCTCTTTTCTTTTGGGGTACAAGTGTGAAATAAAGCTTGCCCATTTTTGGTTGTTCTAAATTTCTAGCATGCTGTCTCTTAATGCGTGTAATCTTCTTCACTCTCTTGATGTATTCACCTCTAATCTTTTTCTTGACTGCAGTTGTTGTCGTTGTCGTTATTATTAATTATTAGAAGTTATTGACCAAATATGGTGCTGTTTTCTCTTTTTCCTTACAATAATAATAATAATAATCCCCCAGTGAAATACTACCTTGACGTGGTTGTGGGGCGTGTGTGCTCAGAGGAAGATGAGAGCTATGCCAGAGGTTCAATCATACTGGACAGGGAGTGTCTCTCCCAGAAAAAATATGGTGAGATGCAAACTTCAGAAAAACATACTGGCTTGGATGTCACCTGGGTTAACAAGGCCTGCGCTAGATGTTGGCATTCCTGCATATCTGGTGAAAAATGGGCTACAGGACTTAGGACTGTTGGATTGAGCACCCACAACCAGCAGCTGCAGAACTATTGGAAGAAAAGGTATTTACCCATTGCAAATATACAGTGATTGAAAACAAAGAAATAATGATTTGTTATTACAGATCAATAGCAATAGCACTTAGACTTATATACCACTTCACATTGCTTTACAGCCCTCTCTAATGGTTTACAGAGTCAGCATATTGCCCTCAACAATCTGGGTCCTCATTTTATTGACCTCGGAAGGATGGAAGGCTGAATCAAACTTGAGTCCCTTCATTGGGGGGACAGGTTTTGGCACATGCGACCCCGGTAGTAGCCAGGGTCCCTGCTCAGGCACCCTTAGTAGTAGTGGGTTTACTGTCTGGATACATCTTGGTGTGAGAGGACTGACTGCCACCTCCCCTAGTGGTCTGGTTCGATGGGTGACAACTTGGCCTATTTCCTGACCCAGGTACATGGAGCACCATGGAGTGATGAACCTGGATGAGTGTGCCCGGTTCAATGTTATTACATCCAATCTGGAAGGAAATGCAGAGGGTGTCTCTCCATGATGAGGGGGCTCTGGAACTGCAAGACCTAAACACTTTCATGCAGGCATTGCAGGACAGATTCAAGGACCCCACAGTAGCCCAGCATGCAAAGATCCGCATCTGCTCCTTATGGCAAAGCAAGTGGCCGGTGCAGAGTACATCCAAGATTCTGGTCTACCTATTCTGGGAGGGGCTAAACAAGAAGCTATAACACAACTGCCTGCCCCAGTGTGGTACAAGTTGGCCACAAATGTGGAGTTCAACCAGACAGAGTACTGTGAACATATTGCATATGAGGACTGGCCTTACTGAATGCTCAAAAGATGCCAAGCAACCAATGGAGGAAGAGGGGAAGTGACCCCTGCCAGGTAGAAGAAGCCCTGTAGGAGTCCAGGAGCATGTTTCCAATGCTGGAAGGAAGGCCACCAACAGCTGACTGCCTTGTGCCACCGCTGGCATTTCCACTGTGAGTTCTGGCCCAACAGAAGCCAAAAAACCCACACACGAAGCCAAAAAGGAAAACATGGGTGGCTCAACAAGTCATGGAGGTCTCTTCCCAATCAAGGAAAGGGGAGACAACTCCAACCCATAAAAAGCCTGGCTTGATCTTCTATGAGAATGACAGTGAGGGGGAAGATGACCTGATGGTAAATGGATCCATCATCCCTATGATGACCCAGGTGGAAATTCAGGTGTCCTCCTCAGGAGTAATGGAGGCCCTCACAGACCTGTTGGACTCAGGGTGCACTCAGTGCCTAATCAGCCTTCAGACAGTGGAGAAACTAGGACTGAGGCTGACTAAGTTAAGGCAGCCCATGGGGTTCTCCAAGGTATATGGATCCCTTATGGGAGGGGCACCAGCAACTTGCCTAATGGAACCAGTGGGCCTCAGGGCTGGGACACACATATAGGCTATTGTGGTTCCTGGAATGTACCTTGGTCCTAGGACTAGCCTGGTTGAAGAAATAGAATCCATCAGTAGATTGGAACAGCAACAAGTGGCTATTGAGAAAGAAAGTGGCTAGCCAGCAGAGGCCAGCAAAAGCATCTTATGCCAGCCACGAGTCTGTGGTTATCAAAGTGAAAGCTGAGTCAGTGAATACACTAAAGGGAAGCGAGGAGTTAGAATCACTGTTAAGGTTCCGACTGACAAACCGAATCAAGCAAACACCTTTGAGACATTTTGATCTCTTAATGTAAAACTTTATTGAGTACATCACTTTGGCACTAATAAAAGCAAAACTAGTTCTGGCAAAACCTCACCCAAGCCCTACATAGTGAAAGCATAGAATTCTCTCTCCTCCCTCTGGATCAGGTCACGATGCCCAATTAAATGCAACAATATTGTTATGAGAAAGTATCTCTGGGTCTGGCCAGACACCTAGTAAATGTCCTTGGTTCCCATGGCCTGCTTCCTTAATCTTTGAAGTCTGCATTCCACTCTGATTCCCTCCCCCCAGCCCCCGAGTTCGTTGACAAGCTGAGAAGCTATAACTATAGCAGCAGGGAAAAAATGCTTTAAAACTTGACAGTCACTCATTCCTAATGAATACCATGACCCTAGCAGAAGTGTTCAATGAAAGGGAATCAGATGTGCTCTTGCCCCGTTGCCCCACAGACTGTGCTATTGAGATCTTGCTGGACCAAAATTGCCAAAGCCAATGATGCTGAGGGAGATGGAGGAACTTTGGGGGTTTATAGACCAGAACTTAGCCAGGGGATTTATCCATCCAGTCAAATCAAGGATGTCTGTCTCTGTGCTTTTCAAAGACAAGAAAGACAGGTCTCTTAGGCTGTGCATGGATTATGGTGGACTGAATTGTATCTGCATAGAGAATATGTATCCTCTCCCCCTCATGAGGGACATGCTGGGTTACCTATCCAAGGGGAAGATTTTCACCAAACTGGACTTAAGGGAAGCCTATTACTGAGTGAAGATTAAAGAAGGAGATGAATGGAAAACTGCATTTGGGTTGCTACCAATTTCAAGTGATGCCATTTGGGTTGCAAGGAGTGTGAGCAGTATTCATGCAGTTAATAAATGAAGTACTGCATGAGAACCTGTACAAAGGGGTGCTGGAATACTTAGATGACATTCTAATTTATACCGAGACCGTGGAAGAGCACGTAAAACTAGTGAAGGTAGTACTTGAGAAGTTATGTAAAGCCCAGTTGTACTTTAGGTTATCTAAATGTGATTTCCACAAGAACAGCCTAGACTACCTGGGATATCACATTTCCAAAGATGAGGTGGAAATGGACCCAGGTAAAGTGAGGGCAATTCTGGAATGGAAGGTCCCTCAAACCAGGAGGTCCCTCAAACTATAGAGTTTCCTGGGATTTGAAAACTTTTACTGGCAGTTCACCCCCACATATGCCCAGATAGCCCTGCCCATCACCAACTTGCTCAAGACAGGAGGGGGGTGAAGCCCAAAACAAGTCAACCACTAAACTGATCCAAGCAATTTCAAGAAGCTAAAGTGGCTCTTTGCTGCAGAGCTAGTCCTGAAGCATCCAAACTCAGATGAGTCTTTTGTAATCCAGGCAGATGCCAGCAATGTGGCAGTAGGGACTGTTTTATTCCAGAGGAACAAAAAAGGGGAGCTGCAGCCCTGTGTTTACACATCTTGCATGTTATCTGATACTGAGAAGCATTGGGACATCTGGGAGAAGGAGGCTTATTCTGTCTGATGCTATCTTCATCCCTATGATGACTTGGGTGGAGATTTTGGTGCCCTCCTTGGGAGTAAGGGGGCCCTCATAGCCTTGCTGGACTTGGGGTGCATGGTGGCCAATTAGCCTTCATACAGTGGGAAAACTAGGACTGAAGCTGAGGAGGCTAAGGCGCCTATGTGGTTTGCCCAGTTATATGTTTTTTTATGGGGGGGCACCGACTTTCCTAACAGAGCCTCAGAGCTGGGACCCACATAGAGACTACCTGTTTTATTTTGGCTCTTGGAATGACTGAAATCATGGTCCTAGGACTAGCCTGGTTGAAGAAATGAAATCTGTCAATAGATTGGGACAGCAACTAGTGGTGAATGAGGAAGAAAGTGGCTAACCAGCAGAAGCCAGTGAAAGCACTGAACACCAGATATGAGCTGGCAATTAATAAAGTGAAAGCTGAGTCAGCAAATACACTAAAGGGAAGCAAGGAGTTAGAGCCAAATGAATACCACAACCTAGCAGAGGCATTTAGTGAGAAGGAATCAGATGTACTCCTGCCCCACCACCCCACAGACTGTACTATCTTTGGCTAAATTACCCAAGCCAAGGATGCATTCCATGACACCGAGGGAGATGGAGGAACGTCAGGGGTTTATATGCAAGAACTTAGCTAGCGGATTTATCCATCTAGTGAAATCATGGATGCCTGCCCTTGTGCTCTTCAGGGAAAAGAAAGACGGGTCTCTCAGATTGTGTGATGATTACCAGGGGCTGAATTGTATCTGCATGGAGAATATGTATCCCCTCCTCCTCATGAGGGACATGCTAGGTTACCTAGCCAAAGTCACTAAGCTGGACTTGAGGAAAGCCTATTTCTGAGTGAAGATTAAAGAGGGTGTAAGGTCTTGCCTTAGCTAGTCCTCCAAAGAAAGCAGAACTCTTGAGACAGGCATTATCTCAAAAGGATTTTTTTATTGAGGGACAGTGACAGCAAGAAAGCAAAGCAAGATGTAGTATCTTTCTACATGAAATATTACATTAAAGCATCTCTTACAGACCCCATCCCAATGGGCAAAAGTCCGATTTGATTTCATCCAATCCTCAGATGCAAAGTTGTGGAGATAAGACAGATGGTCCAGGGCACATTCCTTCTTCCATTTACAGCCCATACCAGCCTCCCCCTCCCAGCAGAATAGCAGAGCATACTCCTCCCCCCTCCCAACAGAATGGCAGACCTGAACATAGAAAGAAAACCCATAAAATAAATGAGGGTCTGACATGGTTCCTCCCTAAAAAAATGGAAGACCCATCTGCAGGAGAAAGAAAATAAGAAAATGGGAAAAGAAAAATAGGTAGTTAGCAAGTTTCATCAGGATAGTGTTCAGGGAAGCGTTTAAGTAGCATTGGGGCTCTAACATGCTTTTTGTGAACCCATTCATTTTGGGAAGCTGGCAAATCTTTCCAAGCTAACAAATATTGGATAGCCCATGCTACTTATGTGAGTCTAGGATTTCTTTAATCTCAAAGTTCACCTTCCACCATAATGGGCTGTCATGTTGTTGTTAGTTGCGAAGTCGTGTCCGACCCATCGTGACCCCATGGATAATGTTCCTCCAGGCCTTCCTGTCCTCTACCATCTTCTGGAGTCCATTTAAGCTCATGCCTACTGCTTCAGTGACTCCATCCAGCCACCTCATTCTCTGTCGTCCCCTTCTTCTATTGCCCTCAATCTTTCCCAGCATTAGGCTCTTCTTCAGTGAGTCCTTCCTTCTCATTAGGTGGCCAAAATACTTGAGTTTCAACTTCAGTATCTGGCCTTCTAAAGAGCAGTCAGGGTTGATCTCTAGGACTGAACGGTTTGATCACCTTGCAGTCCAGGAGACTCGCAGGAGTCTTCTCCAGCACCATAGTTCAAAGGCCTCACTTCTGTTGCACTCAGCCTTTCTTATGGTCCAAATTTCACAGCCATACATTGCAACTGGGAAAACCATGGCCTTGACTATACGTACTTTTGTTGGCAGGGTGATGTCTCTGCTTTTTAGTATGCTGTCTAGATTTGCCATAGCTTTCCTTCCCAGAAGCAAGCATCTTTTAATTTCTTGGCTGCAGTCCCTATCTGCGGTGATCTTGGAGCCATGGAAGATAAAATCTGTCACTACCTCCATTTCTTCCCCATCTATTTGCCAGGAATTGAGAGGGTCGGATGCCATGATTTTGGTTTTCTTAATGTTGAGTTTCAAGCCAACTTTTGCACTCTCCTTCTTCACCCGCATCAAGAGACTCTTTAGTTCCTCTTCACTTTTTGCCATTAGAGTGGTATCATCTGCATATTTTAGATTGTTGATATTTCTCCCGGCAAACTTAATTCCAACTTTTGATTTCTCATGATGTGCTCTGCATATAAGTTAAATAGGCAGGATGACAGTATACAGCCTTGCCGGACTCCTTCCCCAATTTTGAACCAATCAGTGGTTCCATGTCCAGTTCTCACTGTTGCTTCTTGACCCACATATGGGTTTCTCAAAAGACAATTAAGATAGTCTGGTACTCACAATTTGTTGTGATCCACACAATCAAAGGCTTTAGTATAGTCAATGAAGCAGAAGTAGATGTTTTTCTGGAACTCCCTAGCTTTCTCCATGATCCAGCGTATGTTGGCAATTTGATCTCTAGTTCCTCTTCCTCTTTGAAATCCTGTCTGTACTTCTGGAAGTTCTCGATCCACATACTGTTGGAGTCTAACTTGTAGGATTTTAAGCATAACTTTACTTGCATGTGAATGAGTGCAATGGTGCGATAGTTTGAACATTCTTTGGCGTTGCCTTTCTTTGGAATTGGAATGTAAACTGACCTTTTCCAATCCTGTGGCCACTGTTGAGTTTTCCAAATTTGCTGGCAAATTGAGTGTAGCACTTTTACTGCATCACCTTTTAAGATTTTGAATAGCTCAGCTGGAATACTGTCACCTCCACTACCTTTGTTGTTGCTCAGCTTTCCTAAGGCCCATTTTACTTCACATTCTAGGATGTCTGGCTCAAGGTCAGTGACCACACCATCGTGGTTATCAGGGACGCTAAGCTTGTTCTTGTATAGTTCTTCTGTGTAATTTTGCCACCTCTTCTTAATCTCTTCTGCCTCTGTTAGATCCCTGCCATTTTGGTCCTTTATCATGCCCATCTTTGCATGAAACATTCCCTTCATATCTCCAATTTTCTTGAAGAGATCTCTGGTTCTCCCTATTCTATTGTTTTCTTCTATTTCTTTGCACTGTTCATTTAAGAGGGCATTCTTATCTCTTCTAGCTATTCTCTGAAATTCTGCATTCAATTGGGTGTATCTTTCTCTTTCTCCCTTGCCTTTTTCTTTCCTCAGCTATTTGCAAAGCTTCCTCAGACAGCCATTTTGCTTTCTTGCATTTCTTTTTCTTTGAGATGGTTTTAGTTGCTACCTCTTGTACAATGTTGCAAACCTCTGTCCATAGTTCTTCAGGCACTCTGTCTGTCAGATCTAATTCCTTAAATCTATTTGTCACCTCTACTGTATATTCATCAGGGATATGATTTAGTTCATACCTGAGTGGCCTAGTGTTTTTCCCTACTTTCTTCAATTTAAGCCTAAATTTTGCAACGAGAAGCTCATGATCTGAGCCACAGTTAGCTCCTGGTCTTGTTTTTACTGACTGTATAGAGCTTCTCCATCTTTGGCTGCAGAGCACATAGTCAATCTGATTTCTGTGTTGACTGTCTGGTGATGTCCAAGTGTAGAGCCATCTCTTGGGTTGTTGGAAAAGAGTGTTTGCTATGATCATCGTATTCTCTTGACAAAATTATATCAGCCTGTGCCCTGCTTCATTTTGTACTCCAAGGCCAAACTTGCCTGTTATTCCAGTTATCTTTTGGCTTCCTACTTTAGCATTCCAATCCCCCATGATGATAAGGACATCATTTTTTGGTGTTGATTCTATAAGGTGCTGTAGGGCTTCATAGAACTGGTCAATTTCATCCTCTTCAGCACCTGTGGTTGGGGCAAAGACTTGGACTACTATGATATTGAATGGTTTGCCTTGGATTCGCACTGAGATCATTCTCTCATTTTGGGGATTGTATCCCAGTATTGCTTTTCCTACTCTTTTATTGACTATGAAGGCTACTCCATTTCTTCTGAGGGATTCTTGCCCACAGTAGTATACCTGATGGTCCTCTTAATTAAATTCACCCATTCCTGTCTATTTGAGTTCGCTGATTCCTAAGATGTCAATGTTCAGTCTTGTCATCTCTTGTTTGATCACACCCAGTTTGTCTTGATTCATGGATCTTACATTCCAGGTTCCAATGGAGAAAACATTTTTACAGCATTGGACTTTCCTTTCACCACCAGATGCATCCACGCTGAGCATCCTTTCAGCTTTGGCCCAGTCACATCACTCTTTCTGGCACTACTAGTACTAGCTCTCTACTCTTCCCCAGTAGCATATTGGACACCTTCTGACCTGAGGGCCTCATCTTCCAGCTTCATATCTTTTTGCCTTTTAGTACTGTCCATGGGGTTTTCATGGCAAAGATACTGGAGTGGGTTGCCATTTCCTTTTCTAGTGGATCACATTTTGTCAGAACTCTCTGCTATGACCTGTCTGTCTTGGGTGGCCCTGCATGGCATAGCTCATAGCTTCATTGAGTTATGCAAGCCCCTTCGCCATGACAAAACAGTAATCCATGAAGGAGGGGCTGTTACATAGAAGGTGCTTTTGGCCTTAAAGGTGAGGTTATCTCTGGTTTCAGTAAGCTACAATGAAATACGGGGTCAATCTGTCTTAAAGTCTTGGGGAATTCTGGTTCCACCATAACTGGATTTATGATGGAAAGGGACCTATAAATTTGGGTCCTAACTTCTTGGAAGGTTGCAGTGATTGCATAAACCTAGTAGATAAATAGAGTTTGTCCCCAGTGCGAAAAGGTTTAGGTTCCCTTCTCTTTTTATCTGCTTGAGCTTTATAAGCATCCCTAGCTTCATTTAGTGCTTTTCTGACTATTGGCCAGATATTTTGCCAACTGATTCCATTCCTTAAGGGAAAGGATGGTTGGCTCACTGGTTGGTAATTCAGGCATAGGATTGAACACATGTCCCGTGACAACTTGAAAGGCGGTGTATCCTGTGCTGGAGTAAATAGCATTGTTATATGCCACTTCAGGAAAGGGCAAGAGATCAGTCCAGTTGTCCTGCTGGTAATTGACGAAGCATCTAAGGTACTGTTCCAGAACTGAGTTCGATCATTCTGTCCCCCCATTTGTTTGAGGATGATGACTAAAACTGAAGCCTTGTTCTGTGCCTAATAGGTCCCAAAAAGCCTTCCAGAACTTAGAAGTAAACTGTACACCCCTGTCTGAAATTATGTACTGAGGGGCGCCATGCAACCAATAAATATGTTGGGGGCACATTTCAGCTAAGATTTTAGTAGTTGAGCTCTTTTGGCAGAAAATGAAATGGACTTGCTTTGAGAATAAGTCAGTTATGACCCAGATAACTGTATTTCCCAAACTCTCTGGCAAGCCCACAGAAATCTCCCTCCCTCGCTACTGGCTGCAAAAGACCAGGTATTTTTCCTTGCCTTCAGTTTGCTGCAGCACAATATGGCAGCTGGCCACATTTCTTTCCATGTCTTTTTTCAACAATTGCCACCAGAATTGCCTTTTTATCAGGTGTAGGGTCTTCACAAATCCGAAGTGCCTCCTGAGTTTTGAATCATGGGAAACTTGCATAGTTTTTAATCTTTGCATGGCAGGGACATATAGTTTTTACCCCACCCACCCTAGTCCATCATGCATTGTGCATCATGCATTGAACAGAGATTTTTATGTTTTGAAAACTCTAAAGCCCTCTGATTCACAGCACTCACCCTATATGAACATCAAGTGAAAACTGTATTGAAGGCTGTGAATTCCAGCAAAGCTGCAGGCCCAGATGGGCTGCTGGGGATAGTTGTAAAGAATTGTGCCAATCAATTAGCAGGGGTCCTGACAAGGATTTTTAACATCTCCCTGCAAACAGCCTGTGTTCTGTCATGCTTGAAAGCAGCCACTATTGTCCCAGTCCCGAAGAAAACAGCAATAAATTGCCTAAACGTCTACAGACCTATCGCATTAACGTCTGCCTCCTGTCAGACTTTGACAAACATCATTTTGCCTACAGGGGGAGTAGGTCGACAGACGATGCCATAGCTACTGCCTTACATTCTGTAGCAAGCCATCTGGAGAAACCTGGAAACTATATCAGGATGCTTTTCATTGACTATAGCTCAGCTTTCAATACTATTCTGCTGAGCATCCTTATCAAAAAGCTGACTGACTTGGATTCCCCCCCTCCATCTGTGACTGGATCAAAGACTTTCTGAGGGACCGGCCACACACAGTGAGGGTCGGGTCTGTCACATCCACCTCCCTGAAGCTTTGTACTGGCTCACCACAGGGCTGTGTGCTCAGTCCCTACCTGTGATGACCCACGGCCCCGAATGGAGGCAAAGCAATCAGCTGACAAGAGCAATAGTCTTTTTAATCACTGCTAATGTTCACCCAAAAGCCCCCACATATGCTGGCACGAGTTCAAACAAAACAGCCAGGGAAGTTTACACTGTTCTCAAGGCAGACAGATAACAAGGAAACATAGAGTCCTTTTAACTCTCAGCTTGCCTGTGAACTGCGAACTGCAAACTGCAGACTGCAAGGAGAGATCAAGAATGTAGTCCGTGGTCATGCAGCAGGAAACAAATTGGTCCAGAATACAAACTGTTTAGGTTACAAGAGCACATTATCTCAAGATTTCACGTTTGTTCCCGGCAAATGCCCCACCCCACAGTGTCTCCTTAAATCCTACTCCCCAGGTGTGCCTTGTGGAGTGGGGTGGGACGCTCTCCTCCTGAGCAAATGAGCCTACCTCCGTTGTTCCCTCCTCCTCTCTGCTCTCCTTGCTCTAGGATCAGGTGGGGAGGGGCCTTGATCCTTGCCTGAACTCTGCCTTCCCTGTTCCAAACCTGAAGGGTCCTGGCCTGCCTCAGCCTGCTCCTCCCTACAATCCTCCGAAGCCACAGACACCCCCTCCTGGGCCTCAACAGGGAACTCCATGTCTTCCTCGGAGTCAGGCTCGGATGGAGACATGACACTATCCCCCCTGCAGGACCTCCTCCCCCGGGACCATGCGGACTGGGACATTGCAGGAACCAGGTATGAAAGTAGTGGACCAGATGAGGGGCATGAACATCAGTGGCATCGACCCATGTGAAGTCTTCAGGTCCATAGCCTTTCCATGCCACGAGATACTGAAACCGGCCCTGCAACCGATGGGAATACTGAATAATGTCCACTTCATACTCCATATCTCTATGAGGGGTGGCCAGACCTGGCAGTGGTGGAGCTGGCCGATCATTGGCTGCGACTGGAACCAGCAATGACCTGTGGAAAACCGGGTGAATCTGCATGGTCTGGGGCAATGACAAGTGAAAGGCCACCGGATTGATCACCGCTTCGACCAGAAATGGCCCAAGTAACAGTGATTGAGTTTTTTCAACGGTCGTACTATAGGCAGGTGCCGTGTGGAAAGCCAAACCTGATTGCCCACAGATAATGGAGGGACATCTCGATGACGACTGTTGGCAAATCGTTTGTAATCCTCCTTAACTTTCTCCAGCTGGTGCCAAACTACTTGATGCACTGCCTTCAGCTCCTGGAGGAACTTGTCCACAGCCAGAACTGAGGAGTCCGATGGAGCCAACAGAAAGAGCCATGGATGAAATCTGTAACTGGCAAAGAACGATGACACACGGGTAGATGCATGCTGAGTGTTGTTATAGGTGAACTCCGCCACAGCCAGCAGCTCCGTCCAATTGTCCTGTTGGGTGTTGCTGAAACAGTGGAGGTACTGTTCCAAGATGGCATTCACCCTCTCTGTGCCCCCATTGGTTTCGGGGTGACAGGCATGCCTGTACCTGCAGTTCTGTGAGTAGGGTCTGCCAGAAGTGTGCCATAAATTGCACCCCCTGATCTGACCTGACTCGGTCCGATAACCCATGCAGTCAAAATACATGGGCGATAAACAATTGGGCCCTCATCCGTGCTGTAGGGAGACCCACACACGGGATAAAATGAGCCATTTTGGTGAGCATATTTACCACCACCAAGACAGTTGTGGCACCCTTGGACAGGGCAACTCGGTAATGAAGTCCAATGAGATTGCCCCCCAGGGTCTTTCTGGCATGGGTACTGGCTTCAAGAGACCAGGGGGCACACCAGTAGCATACTTGGCCTGTTGACCAATGTTGCATGATGCCACATAACTAGACACCTCGTGCCGGAGTCGCAGGCAACAAAACATTCTGGAGACAAGGTGCAGTGTTTTGAAGACCCTGAAGTGACCCGCTGATGGACTATCATGGCATTGTTTCAGAATGATGCCACAGAGGGGTCCCCCAGGAACATAAATGCGGTCTCGGAAATGCAACAGGTCATCCATGTACATCCAAGGTAGTCTTATCTCCTTCATCACCAGCTAATTTGAGCTGCCACAAACAGATCTTGATGCTGCGCATCATGAATTCTGCCCGTAGGTCCATGAGCTCCTCTGTGGCCACCAACCATTCCAAGCGAATAACCGTTCTGGGCATGATCTTGTTCTCCTTTTGGGTGAATTCAGGCTTCTGGGACAGTGTGTCCACACGCTGGTTCCATCCGCTCCCTAGGTCACCCGAAAGTCAAACCTCACAAAAAACAGTGATCATTGCACCTGTCACTGATTTAGCGTTCTGGCAGTCCGTAGATTCTCTAAGGTTCCAATGGTCTGTTTGAACCTCGACTTCGTGACGGGCCCCTCTAAGTGGTGCTGCCATATCTCAAAAGCGACTTTGACCACCAACAACTCCTTGTCCCATATTGTATAATTCCGTTCAGGGGCCGACAGCTTCCATGAATAATAGGCACATGGGAACAAGGTACATGCAGTAGCATAGGCTTACAGAAGCACAGCCCTGATGGCCACATCCGATGCATCCATCTTTACCACAAACGGCCTTAAAGGATCAGGATGCTTGAGGATAGGCTCGGAGGTGAACGTGGCCTTAATGACATTCAAGGCCCCCTGCTCTCAGCACCCCAGCAGAACTTCACCCCTTTCCTTAACAGATTGGAAAGGGGAGCGGTCAGGGTCATGAAGCGAGGAATGAATGTGCGGTAATAATTTGCAAACCCCAACAGTCGCTGCATGTCCTTGACCCTCTGTGGAGGCTGCCATTCCTGCAGCGACTTTACTTTCTCCAGATCCATCTCCACACCCTCGGGCGAGATGCGATGCCCCAGAAAATCAATCGTGGTTTGCCCAAAATGGCACTTCTCACACTTGGCAAAGAGATGGTTATCCCACAATCGTTGCAACACAAGCCGAACATGGTTCCAATGCTCTCATGGGGAGGACGAGTAGATCAAGATGTTGTCAAGGTATATGACCACAAACATATCCAACGGGTCCCTCAACATGTCATGCATAAAGTGCATGAATGCTTCTGGCACGTTGGTCAAGCCAAAGGGCATAACCGTGTACTCAAAATGTCGATAACGTGTCTGGAAGGCCGTCTTCCACTCATCTCCCACTTGACTACATTGAAAGCTCCCCATAACTCCAACTTAGTAAATATTTTGGCCTGGCGGAGCCTCTCGATGAGTTTGGAGATGAGTTGGAGTGGGTACCAATTACAGATTGTGATGGCATTCAATTTCCGGTAATCACAGCACAGTCAAAGCTCCCCTGACTTCTTCATAAAGAGCACTGGCACAGCCAATGGGGAGGTGGAAGGCCATATAAACCCCTTCCGGAGGTTCTTGTTGATGAAGTCCCTCAAGGCTGCCAATTCCGGTTCTGACAGAGAGTAAATCCAGCCAACCAGCAATTTGGCATCGGGCACTAAATCAACCAGGCAGTCATAAGACTGATGTGGGGGCAACTGACCCACCTCTTTCCCCCCAAAGACATCGGCATAATCCCCCAACTCTGCCAGTAGGTCCAGGTCCACATAGGTAGCCACATTCCCTGCACAGACATGGAGGTGATGGGTGGCACACTTCTTGCCAGGAAACTGCACTGTCCCAGACAACCAAATAATCTGCGGATCATGAGCCCTTAACCACTCCAATCCCAATACCACTGGAAAGTAGGAAACGGTAGCCACATAGAACACAGCTTCTTCCACATGCGGCCCAATACGCATGTGAAAAGGTCTGGTCGCACCAACCACTGGGGCGGAACGAAGGGGCCACCCATCAATCGTCTTCACCAAGACTGGCGGTGACAACTGCTGCTGGGGAATGGACCACTGCATGGCAAAAGCTGAGTCCATGAAATTGGCAGTAGCCCCTGAGTCCACCAAGGCCTGGACCTCCACCACTCCTTGACCAGGCACGAAAACAGTCGCTGGTAACACAAGGTGCTTAACAAGAGTCTGCTGAGGTGGAGGTACTGGATCCATTTCCAAGTGAGCCTGGCCTATGGAGTCCTCTAGGCTGGGCCCGGCCCGTTTCCCGCTGCTGCTTTGGGTGCCTTCACAGGACACTTGACCACCATATGGCCTGGACTGCCACAATACAGGCAAAGGCCTTTGTGGAGGCAGCAATCTTTTTCAGCTTGGGTCAGTCGAGGTCGTGGAGCCTCCAACTGCATTGGCTCATCTGGAGGCAGTGCCAACCTGTCTTAACAGGTGCGGGCAAGGCCTCCATCTACCATTGTGCCCGTCGCTGCTGGAGTCTTGCATCGATACAGAGACACAGGTGCATGAGCTCCTTCAAGGAGCGAGGGCATTCGGTGCATGCCAGCTCATCCAGGAGTTCGGACGTAAGTCCTTCCTGAAACTGGTCCATAAGCACCACCTCATTCCACTACAGTTCCTGACAAACCAACTGAAATGTAGCAATGTAGTCTGTCAGCGAACCACGCCCCTGCCGCAACTCTCTCACCCGACGGTTTGCAGTCTGGGCCCTAACAGGGTCCTCAAATATGGCCTTGAGTTGCCAGCAAAACTCTGCATAATTGTCCAGCAGCTGATTGGGTCCCCACCTTATCCCGGTCAGTGGGGAAGTCCTCAGGCCGAAGGCTCATACACAACTGGCACTGCCCAAAGAATGGTGGGAATTGTGCCTGTGAGCCATCAAACTTTTCTGGTACTGTAACAGGGCTTCTGCGGCATGGCCAAGCTGCTTGCATCTGTGCCATCTGTGCAGTCAGGAAGGCCACCTGCTGTTTTAACTGATCATTTTCCGCGTGGAGCTGATCCATGGTCACCCAACTTGGTCTGGAGGAGCAATTGGGAATGGGCCGGGAACAAATTGTTATGATCCACGGCCCCGAACAAAGGCAAGGCAATCAGCTGGCAAAAGCAATAGTCTTTTTAATCACTGCCAATGTTCACCCACAAGTTCCCACATATGCTGACACGAGTTCAAACAAAACAGTCAGGGAAGTTTACACTGTTCTCAAGGCAGACAGATAAGAAAGAAATGTAGAGTCCTTTTAACTCTCAGCTTGCCTGTGAACTGCAAACTGCAGACTGCAAGGAGAGATCAAGAATGTAGTCCATGGTCATGTAGCAGGAAACAAACTGGTCCAGAATACAAACTGTCCAGGTTACAAGAGCACACTATCTCAAGATTTCACGTTTGTTCCCGGCAAATGCCCCACCCCACAGCGTCTCCTTAAATCCTACTCCCCAGGTGTGCCTTGTGGAGTGGGGTGGGATGCTCTCCTCCCAAGGAAGTGAGCCTGCCTCCGTTGTTCCCTCCTCCTCTCTGCTCTCCTTGCTCTAGGATCAGGTGGGGAGGGCCTTGCGGCTCATCTGAACTCTGCCTTCCCTGTTCCAAACCTGAAGGGCCCTGGCCTGCCTCAGCCTGATCCTCCCTACAATCCTCGGAAGCCACAGACACCCCCTCCTGGGCCTCAACAGGGAACTCCATGTCTTCCTCAGAGTCAGGCTCAGACGGAGGCATGACACTACCTGTATTCACTGTACGCACATGATTGTGTATCGTCTGACCCATCCATTGTGATCATTAAGTTCACAGATGATACTACCGTATTAGGTCTTATTACAGGTGGAGACGAAATAGCATACAGGGGGGAGGTACAAAAACTATCCTCATGGTGTTTAGAAAATAACTTCCACCTGAATATCAGTAAGACAAAGTAGATGGTGTTAGACTTCCGGAAGAAAAGAGAGGAAACCACCCCACTTTACATCGGGGGAGCTGTGTGAAGAGGGTTTCCTCCTTCAAATTCCTGGGAGTCTACCTCAGGGAAGATCTCACCTGGAAAATCAATACAACCCAGGTGGGCAGAAAGGCCCAACAGAGACTCCACTTCCTTAGGGTCTTGTGAAAGAACAAAGTGGAACAATGACTGATGACCTTCTTTTACCGGTCCACTATAGAAAGCATCCTCTCACATTGCATTATGGTGTGGTATGCTGGCTTGATAGCTGTGGATAGAAAGACATTACAGAGGGTGGTGAGCACAGCACAACATCATGGGCTGTCCCCTGATACTACTAGACACCATTGCCCGCTGCCTTAGAAGAGTGAGGAAAATCCTCAGAGATGACTCACACCCTGATCAGCACTTCTTTTCTCTTCTACCATTGGGTAGGAGATATAGAAGCATAGCCAGTCGCACCAACAGGCTGAAGAACAGTTTCTACCCACGGGCTGTCTGACTCCTGAATGGGAAATAACTCCATGTATGATAGACTTGCGGGGCCGGTGCATTGTGCAATAAGTTTATGTGGTGAAATAAGATTGTGTGTTTGTTGTCACTGTGAGTTGTGTCGGGGGGTGTACAAAGGGAGGCTTAGCCAATCTCATTGTACACATGTTGTACTTTGACAATAAAGGTTGATTTGATTTGAACACAGTTGAGGCAGCATTGTCCAGTGGTGTGGGGCTTCTCTTCTGTGATCTCATAACTACTGAGGCCACTAGTTGCTGTGCTGGTAATAAAAGCTTCACTACATCAGCTTTGGAGCTGTTGTACTGTGGCATCCTGGCCAGGGCATCAGCTAAGAAATTCTTTCCCCCTGGCAAGTAGCGGAGAATGAAATTGAATCGATGGAAGTGTTGGGCTCACCATGCATGTTTAAGTGACAGCTTACTGGGCGTTCTGAGAGTTTCAATGTTTTTATGGTCAGCCCATGCTTGGAAGGGGATTTTGCTTCCTTCCAAGAAGTGCCTCCAGGTAAGGAGGGCCCAGTGCAATGCATAAGCTTCCTTCTCACAAATTGCCCAATGCTGTTCAGTTTCTGATAATTTTTGGGAGGTGTAGGCACATGATTGTAGTTGGCCTTTCTCATTTTCTTGGAGCAACACAGCTCCCATGGCTACATCGCTGGCGTCAGCTTGAATTACAAATCCCTTTTCTGGATCCAGGTGTTTTAAAATTGGCTCTGCTGAAAAAAGCCTTTTTAGCTTTTCAAATGCCATTTGGGACTCCATTGTCTATTTTATGAGCCGGCTGGGTTTCAGCTTATCCACCCCTTTTGTTTTTAACAGTTTGTGATAGAAAGGGCAATCTGGGTGAAAGAAGGGATGAATTGCTGGTAGAAATTCGCAAACCCCAACAAGCTCTGTAGCTGCTTTCTGGTGCAGGGAGCTGCCCATTCCAAAAGAGTGTGTACCTTGTCCGTGTCCATCTCCATCCCTTCATGTGAATTTCAGTAGCCCAGGTGGTCAATTTTCTCTTTGTAGAACTCAATTTTGATAATTTTGTATAAAGCTTGGCTGCTTAGAGTTTATTCAGGACCACCCTAACCAATTTTACATGTTCTACCTTTGTTTTGATATAGATTAATATATCGTCCAGTACACCAAAAACCCCTTATATAGGTGCTCGTGGAGCACCTTGTTGATCAGCTACATAAACAGAGACAAATAGAGCCATCTTTTTTTCTACCTGGGATCTGGCTGGCTGGATAAACCCACAGGCCAGTTTTATCAATGAACTGACACAGTTCATTCAACTCCCTGGGAGTCATGGAGTACAGTTTTGGTTTTGGTAGTTTAGTCCCTGGGATGATTTCAATGGCACAATCTGTGGGTCGATGGAAGGGCAGTTTGTCCGAACTCCTTTCATTGAAAACCTCAGACAAATCCTGATATTCTCTAGGTATGGCTCGCAGGGCTTCACCACTTAAGGTAGCCACTATTTCCTGAATTTTTCCCTTTCCTGGCTTGCATTGATTACTCACCAAAGGGGTTTTCTCTTCGTGGAATTTCAAACGTCCCATTAATGGGTTCCAGGACAAGAGGCCATTTCATTCCAAGAACCACAATGAAGGTTAGAGTATCTGAGTGGCTTCCCATGGTTAGGCCCAGGGGTTCTGCAGCTAACATGGCTGGGACGCCCCCTGTGACAGACCCGTCAAATTGGCAAAACAAAATGGGATTTTTTAACCTTCTCTGCCCAGGATTAACAGTTCTATGGGCATGGGAGGGCCTTCTCTGTTATGGCGCCCACCCTCTGGAACCAACTGCCCCCTGAAGTCCGCGTTTCCCCCACTCTCCCGGCCTTCCGGAAGAATCTAAAAACTTATCTATGCCGGCAGGCCTGGGGATGACTGTGATTGTGTGTGTATGATGAATGTGTTTCGGGGGTCTTTTAAATGCTTTGTAGATTTGGTTTTTGGTTTTTTTAAATGCTTTGATGTTGTTTTTGTTCATGTTGTTATCCGCTCCGAGTCCTTTGGAGAGGAGCGGCATAAAAATCTAATTAAAATAAATAAATAAATAAATAAATAAATAAATGGTCATTGGCATGATCAACCTACTTACCAACGGGTTGTCATCATAGTCACTTTCTGGCACCCCTCAATTCATCTTCTGGTGGGGTCAGAGTTCTACCCTCTGGCTTTGGGATTGGACGTAACTCCATTACCTCTGAGCTCCTCAGGGCTGTGTTTTTCTGGTTTTTGTTGGGCTTGATTGGCTCCCACCAGCCTGCCATTTGCCTCTTTTGGTTGGGGTTTTGCTGTGGCACTTTATGGTGCACTCATCTTCCTTGCCACACTTAAAACAGGCTGCTGAGTGTGAGGCTTTAGCTGTTCCTCTTTTCTTCTCCGGCAGAGACTGTTTCCAGGCTTTACCAGAGTGGTATGGGTTGCGGTTCTGGACGGTCTCCACCTCCTCATCCAAGAGGCGACAATCATGCAATCATACCAGGGTACCCCGGCCATGCATGCATTGTACAAGTCATTATTCAGCCTGTCCTGGAAACAGCTAATCAAGATGTCTTCAGGCTAGTTGAGGTAGCATGTCAGGTCCCTGAACTCTTCCGTATACTCAGTTACTGATCAACATCCCTGCCTCATAGTCTTTATGTGATTGCATGCCTTTTGATCAGCCAGGTGGTCCTCAAAACCCCATCTCAGGGCTGTCATGAAACAGTTAAAGTTTTAGAGCTCTGGCACATTGTTGTTGTGCAGGGTAACCATCCACCAAGCTGCGGTTCCTTCTAGGGCTAGGGTGATGATCCTGATTCTGGCTTCCTCACTGTGGAGGGTTCTCCCATATACTTGCATGTAGGTGAAGATGTGAGCCAGGAAAAAGCCCAGTTGCTGGGGGTCCTCATTGAATTTCACCCCAAGGGAAACCAGCTTCAGTTCTTCCAGTGGGGCTCTCCCTCTGGGGATTGGTGGAGCATTTCTCCCTCCAAGAGCTGCTGGCTGCTGTGTCACCAGGGCGGCCACCATAGTTTCAGTAGAGCCTCTGCCTCTGTCATGGCTTCATTAATCCCTGACTCAATCCCACCACCCTCAGTTTCTTTTTTCTTTTTAACAAGTTTTATTGATTTTCCATTTTTACACACCTTCGGGTATTTAGGGAAGCAACATGGTGGCTGGGTAATACATAGTCCAATAACACGCTTATCCATACATATATCAGTTTACATCATCAGAAATTTCCTCTCTGTTTTTCTTAGTTATTACATCAAATTCAAATTAGTAGTTTGCTAGTTATAACTCAATCATTTAAAACATTTATAAACTACTTTTAAATTATATATCTCCTGTTTTTAACTTTTATCTGGTTTCAATTACAATGTTCCAGTTAGCTTACTGTCCAATAATATATAAGTTTTGGATAGCCCCCAGTTCCCTTAATTCATACAAAATAATATCATGTCTAAAATACACTTATTATTTGTTCTAATAAATTCTTAATTTATTTCACAATCATATTCTAATTCTCATTTTAATATCATCGCTTACTCATAAAATGACCTTTATCCTCTAAATTCATCTTCTGTTTATAATTCAAAACAATTATTTAAGTAACTAATTTATTTCCCTTATAAATATAGACCTAACTATTAAATCCAATAATATCTTTTAAACATTCCTTGGCTCATTACATAGAATTTTAAGCTCTTCCATTAGGTACCACAAAAGAAAACGATTTTTTAAAGTCTAACTCTGGTCTTCCTTTTATGCCAAGCCGGCTTCCATAAAAGAGCTTTTAGATCCTCAAGTGGCTCTCCCTTCCTTCCTGCATATATCATTTGAAACAGGGGAGACCATCCAGTCATCAGCCTATCAAGGAAGCCAGTCTCTTCATAGTTGTTGAATTGTTGGCCAGATGGTTTAAATCTCCATATCTGAGTTAAAATATTTATCATACGTTCAGGCTGATCTTCTTCTGGTTTCAGCTGGATTAGATGAGCAGTGATGTTCGATGTTGTAGTTGTTTTTGAATCATTTAAATTGTCTAGAATCTCAATGTGTTGGCATAAATCCTCTGCAGGTTCCATCTTAGCATTGCTTTGTTCAATTTCTGTTGCTATTGTAGTTGTAAAGTCTTTAAGTGAAGTCAAGGTTTGGGTGTCAAAGTTCTGAGTAGATTGTTGCTGGCATTTTTTAAAATCCACTTTTTTATTAGTTCCTTCTGTTGCTTTTTGAAGTGTAGATTCCTCTAATGAGGTTAGAGCTGGATTTTGTGGCTTTAAAGTGGCACATAAGTTTTTCATTCTAGAATTCATTAGCTCAGTAGCCTCTAGAGTTTTTTCGAGTATAAGTTTAACATTTAGCTGTGGGTGGTGTTCCTCCATTTCTGTAATGTTTACAAATAGTCCTTTTTAGTGGAGGCTATTTTTAATAAAAGTCAATAACTGTCTACCACCACTATAAAGAGATATTTTCACCACCCAGCTGTTTCAAGTTCTTATCTTTTGGTTATTGTCAAGGACAAATTTTAGTCTCAGAGGTCTCCCAGTCAGAAAAAAAATATTGCACTTGCTGTACCAAATTTCACCACAAGATGTCCCCAGTAACATACAAAATAAAGCTTTTGTCCGGTTCAAGAAAGGGAAAAAAAGAGTATTCCCTTTTCTTTTCTCCCCGAGTTAACAAAAGCGTAAAGTAGTAAGTTTTTGTAGAAGTATATATAAAATTAGTTTTATAATTATAAACAAAGAATCAAATTAAATACAACTCAACTTAATACAATCTTTTTAAACTTTCTCCCAGACAAAACAAAACATACATTCTTTTAAAAACTTGCGTAAAATACTTAAAATAACTATGGGTGTTGCTCGGCACCACATCCCCCTCTTCCTTCCTCCCTATCTCGTACTTCCCTCCCCTCTCTCCCTCCCTCACTCTCCACCCTCCTCTCCTACAACCTGCCTACTTCCCTCCACTCCTTCACTCCTCACTCTCCACCCCCACCAGATGTGGTCCAGAGGTACTGCCCGAGCAACCCCTCTTATATCAATAAATATATCATTCTTATATATTACAAGTATTACAGTTGAGTACATTATTAGACCCCCCCAGCCCACCCACCCCCGACTTCCCAAAGTGAATAAAGGGTAAAACAGAAGAAAACCCACTAAATTAAACAAAATTATTATATAAATCCTAATAAAAACTTAACTATATGCTAAATACAATTTCTTAGATTGATATTTCCCTTGAATATAGTCTATCCATTTTTTCCAGTCCAACATATATTTTTCATTTGAATGATCTTTCAAATATGCAGATACTTTAGCCATTTCCGCCAAGTTTATGACTTTCAAAGTCCATTCCTCGATGGATGGTAATTCTGCCTTCTTCCAATATTGTCCAACCAACAGTCTCACTGCTGTAATCAAGTTCAAAATTAAGTTTGTCTCTATGGTGGTGCAATCTTTTATAATACCTAATAAAAACAACTGTGGTGAAAATTCAATACGTTTTTTCAAAATATTTTGAAGTATCCACCATATTTTTATCCAAAAAGCCTTGATTTTTCTACAAGTCCACCATACATGAAAATAAGTAGCATCCATACATTCACATCTCCAGCAGTTAGATTTTAAATTAGGGTACATACATGATAATTTCTTTGGATCCAAATGCCATCTATAAAACATTTTATAAAATTTTTCTCTTAAATGTTGCGCTTGTGTAAATTTTACATTTTTCACCCAGATCCTCTCCCAAGTTTCCATCATAATTGGTTGTCCGAAATTTTGTCCCCACTTTATCATACAGTCCTTAACTAATTCAGTTTCCGAATCAATTTCTATCAATACATTATACAATCTTTTAATATGCATTGAACTTTGGTCTCTAATTTGTTTAATTAAATTTTCATCTATTTGAGATAAACCCATCTTCAGGTCTTTTTTCCATCTAGTCTGCAATTGTAGATATTGAAACCAAGTAAGGGTTATTCCTTCCTCTCTTAAAATATTCAAGGACTTCAATAATAAAAGATTCCCTTCTTTAATTAGGAGTTTCTCATAAGGCACCACATCTTGTAATTGTACTCTATTTATATTCTCTATTGCGTGTCTGGGAACTGTCCAAACAGGTTTCTTATCATTTAATTTATACTGATATTTTTTCCAAACACGCAGCAGAGCATTTCTCAATAGGTGCTCTTTGAAACCCCTATCGACCTTTTTATCATAAACTAGATATGCATGCCAACCATATAATAAACCGTACCCTTCAATATTCAATATTCTATCATTAGTTAAATTGACCCAATCACTTATCGCTACTAAAACAGCAGCGTGATAATATAACTTAAAATTAGGCATTTTCAAACCACCTCTTTCCCTTGTATCCTGAATAATTTTTAATTTGACACTTGGTTTCTTGCCATTCCAAATAAATCTATTAATACCCTTCTGCCACTCCTCCAAGTTCGCATCCTTTTTAAGTATAGGTAACATTTGAAAAAGAAATAAAAATTTAGGCAATACATTCATTTTAACTGCTGCTATCCTACCCAACATACATAATTGTAATTTCTTCCATTTCTCCAACTCTATTTGTGTCTTATTCCACAAAACTTCATAATTATTTTTATACAACTTCCCATTAGAAGCTTTAATATCAATTCCTAAATATTTAATTTTCTTAACTATCTCACATCCCGTTATTTTTTTCCAATTCCTGTTTTAAATTAATATTTAAATTTTTAACTAACATCTTTGTCTTAGATATATTTAATTTAAACCCTGATACCCTACCATAATTTTTAATTATCTCCATCAATCTCTTGGCTGACTGTATTGGTTGAGTCAATGTCACGACCAAATCATCAGCAAAAGCACGTAATCTATAATCTTGTTGTCTAATCTCTATACCTTTTAAATCATCTGCTTTTCTTATCCTATTCAATAAAACTTCTAAAGTTAAAACAAACAACAAAGGGGATAATGGACATCCCTGTCTGGTACCTTTCTCTATATTAAATGAATCTGTTAAATCCCTATTCACAATAATCTGTCCTGTTTGTTTCTGGTAAATCACCAATATAGAATTAATAAACTGATCCCCCATTTCCATCCGAGCAATCAATTTTTTCAAAAACAACCAATTCAATCTATCAACTGCTTTTTCCGCATCCAAAAACATAAGAACTGCAGGCACCTGAATATGCTTCTCCAAATATTCTATTATATTAATAAGTTGTCTAACATTAGTTTTCATCTGCTTCCCCTGTAGAAAACCGGTTTGATCAGAATGAATTGTCTGTTGTAAAACTGTCATTAATCTATTGGCCATCACTTTTGCAAAAATCTTGTAGTCCGTATTCAACAATGAAATAGGTCTAAAATTTTCTGGTTGAACATTATCTCTTCCCTCTTTGGGAATTAAAGAAACATAGGCTGTTTTCCATGATGGTGGAACCTGACCACCCTCTTGTATATTAACAAATAGCTCTCTAAGAGGTTCCACCATTTCCATTTGAAGATGCTTATAATAAATTGCCGTTAACCCATCAGTCCCAGGAGATTTTCCCATTTTCAATTGTTTAATCACTGAAATTATTTCTTCTGATGTAATCAATGTGTTTAATCTATCTCTTTGTTCATTGCTAATTACTGGTACATTTTCATTTTGCAAAAAAGTATCTATCTCATTCTCTTGTATCTTCTCTTCAGTGTATAACCTAGAATAAAATTCTAAAAAGGCTTTCTTAATAATTTCTTGTTGGAACACCTCTTTCCCTTTATACTCTATTTTTTCAATTATTCGGGATTTTTGTTTTTTCCTTAATGTATAGGCCAGCCATCTGCCAAGCTTGTTGGAATTAAAAAATGTATTATGTTTTGCGTATTGTATATTCCTAGCAACTTGGTCTGCCATCAACAAATCAAATTATTTCCGTAAAACCTTAATCCCCTCTTTAATATTTTTGTCATCTGGTCTCTTTATTAATAACTGTTCCTTCTTTCTTATTTCCTCTTCTAACTCCTTCCTTTTTTCTCTTGTTTACATCTGTGCCTTTTATTCAAATCAATTAAAATCCCATGCATATACGCTTTACTTGCATCCCATACCATTTCTATAGTTGTATCCTTATGCAAATTTAGCATAACAAATTCTTTCATAACATTTTTACATTCATTCACATTTATATCATATTTAAACAAGTTTTCATTAAGTCTCCAAGATCTTTTGGGTCTCTGTCCTTCCGTTAATTCCATCCAAACCGGATTATGATCTGTTAAAACTTTAGGTAGGATCTTCACCTTCTTTAAACTAAAAAGAAAGTCACTTGAAGTTAATATAAAATCAATTCTAGAAAATGACTGATGTCTATCAGAAAAGAAAGTAAATTCTTGCTCTTTACCATTTCTTTCTCTCCATATATCTATCAAATCAAAATCATCCTTTATATCAAAAAAAGATTTAGGCAGCTTAGAACGTGTTTGAGGAATTGGTAATATCTTCTTTTTATCTAAGCTGATATCTATGACACCATTCCAATCTCCCATTATAATACAAGACCTATAATCAAATTGTATTAACGTTTTATATATTAACTTGTAAAATTTTCCTTGTTGTTGATTTGGTGCATATATACCCATCAAAAGTACTTTCTTCCCATCTTTTAAAATTTCAATTGCTAAATATCTACCTTGTATATCAGATTCTATTAATTTAGCTCTTATATGATTTTAACATAGATAACAATTCCATTCTTCTTCTCAGCAGCCACTGCAACAAAGTGTGTGCCTAATTTATTATTTATCAAATATTTCTGATCAGTAATTCTAATATGTGTTTCTTGTAAGCAAGTTACATCATTTTTACATTGAATCAAATAATGAAATATCTTCTTCCTTTTCTGTGGAGAATTTAAACCATTGACATTCCATGTCAAATATTTATTTGACATGACCAACTCGAGAAAGCCTTTGCAAGACCAAATCAACTTTTTCATCCATTTTCTTCTTTGGTCGAGCTCCCATGGCTTCCAGACTTGTAGATACTGCTTGAGTTGTACGTTCTTGTTGTTCCTTTATTTCTTGTTGTTCCTTGCGTTTAGTAGTTACCCGTGTTTGCCTTTGATCTTTAGGCATCTCTACTTCCAAAGGCTGAAAAATATCAATGCTCTGCACGGGCAGCTCTGTTAGAACTCCTTTATCAACTCCTGTTGCTGCAAGAGGTTGTGACTCTGCAAGCTGTACTTGTTCTTTTTGCTCCTTATCTCCTTCTTTTGGTGGTTCTGTACTTTTCGGTGTTGAAGATGGGGGTTTACCAGCCTTCATCACATTCTCAAAGAAATCTTTTGCTTTCCAAATAGAATTCAAGCGGTATCTGTTACCCTGATAAGATAATGATAATCCAGCTGGGGCCTCCCACCTAAATTGTAAACCACGTTTTTTAAGTTCAGCCACCAAAAATGCATAATCTTTTCTTGCTTTTAACATCTTCGGAGGAATCTCCTTCAAAATCACAACCTCTTGACCAGCCACAGTTAATTTCTTGTTATAGGATATTGTAAGCACATGATTTCTAAATCTCCTTGTAACAAAGTAAATCAAAATATCTCTAGGTAAATTTCTTTGTCTTGCAATCCATGAATTAACTCTGTAGATCCTATCTATCTGCCAAGAGACATTTTGTACCCCCTCATCTAAAAATTGTGCCAAAGCTTCTCCAAAAATTCTTCTCAAATCCTCCTGATTCTGATTTGCTTCCTCTTTCAGTCCTCTTATTCTGACAGCCCACATCATTTGATTATATTGTACCATAACAGCTTGGTCTTGTATATCACTTTTGATTTCTTCCAACTTTTCATCAATTTGTTGCTCCACCCCTTCCACCTTCTCTTCCACTCTCAAAGTATAGTCCCAAACCCCCTTGAAAGCTTCCACAATATCTTCTCTTATCACTATATTATGAGTCTCAATTATTTCTTTAATTTTCTCCAATTCATCAGTTACTCCTTTAATTTGTTCCTCAGCATGAGTTGCAATCTTTTTCTCCATATTTTCCATATTTTTCTCGATACTTTTCTCTATATTATCAGTCATTATTGATAATGCAGCCTGCAGGTCTTTCATAGTCAACATTTCTGGAGGGGATTGAGTAGGCAGGGGGGCTTGAGGCTGTATAGATGTTGAAGAAGCTGGAGGAGCAGAAAAACTGCTTGTTTGTGATTTAGAGGGCTGAGCCGGTGAAGATACTGCCACCTTCGCAGTTGTTATTTTAGTTTGTCTGGAAGCCATTCTATAATCAGTCCACTTTTTATAAAAACTCTCAAAAAGTTACTTTAAATGAAAAGTTTTTTACACATGTATTGCCAAAATTTTCTCCTCTTCTTTTCCTTCTTATCTTCTTTCAAATCCTAGATTTAGTTGAAATTTATAGGATTTTAAACTTTAAGTCTAGGCGATCGCTGTGCCTTTGTTCTAAGAAATTACTTTCTCTTTACAGTCACTTTCACTTTGCAGTCAAAAAGTGGTCGCCATCTTAAAGTCAATGTTGATTGTAAAAACAGTTGTGGTCAGAATTAGAATATAAAAAGTTACTTGCAATGTGGATCTCTTGCATTCACTCCGCCTGCATATAGATCTCTCTTAGATACTTATCTTCCGCAGGGGTGGTCGCGGCGTCTTTTTATGTCTGCTGACAGAAGCGTCCCGGGCTGGAGCGTCTTCAAGCGCCTGGGGAGCTCTCACTCTTCCCCCTGAAAACTTTTTCAGGGGATTTTTAGAGGAGCTCAACCCACGCCCGATGCTCTTCACCCCTTCTTCTCCCGAAGGGGCGATTTTTCACCGCAAAAAACAGCTGATGATCGCTGTTTTGCGGCTTGACAAATCCCGGGATAACGGAGCCTCCGAAAGAGGCTATAGCGATGCCAACGGAGCCACCGGAAGTCTGTAATCATTTAATCTTATTGTTCCTTTTTTTGTTTCTTGGTTTTATTTTCCCTAAGTAAGCAAAAGCCATGGAATTAAGCTGGGGGAAAAGGGTATTTCAAGAGTTTTCACAGGAAAGTAATTGGGAGGGAGAAAAGGAAAAATGGGGTCTCACCCAACTCCTTCAGTTGCTTCTTCATGCTTAGTTAGTGCTTTGGGCTTTTTGGCTGGTTCGTTAGTGCTTTGGGCTTTTTGGCTGGTTCGACTAAGTGAGCAGCCATGTTAATGGCCGCTCTTTTCCTCTTTGGTCCTGAGGAGTTACCGCAGATCAAATGGAGAGGATACCACCCCTCCGCGATCCAGTGAGAGTCCTCCCCAACAGTGGTTACCCCGAAGGAGAAAAACTGGACAGCGGGGAGAGCAGTCTCTTTGCACATCCGCCAGCATCAAAAACTGGAACTGGAAGCCTCCCTCAGTTTCTTTCAGTTGTTCTCTCCTTTTACTCTTGCATCAATCAGATTTCATCTTCATCTTCTAACTCTGCCTGCACAACACCAAACCTTAAGGACAGATACATACAAAGCCAGAATAAGTGCCACCTATGCAAAGAAGCTGAAGAAACCATGAACCACCTAGTAAACTGCTGCAAGAAGATCGCCCAGACTGACTACAAGCAATGGCATGACAAAGTAGCAACAATGGTGCATTGGAAGATCTGCACGAAATAGATCTGCAGAATAAAAGAGAAACAACTGGAAAAGATAACGAAATATGAAGACATACAAATAGAAATAAAACAACTGTGGCAAAAGCAAGCAAGGGTAGTACCTGTAGTAATAGGTGCCTTCGATGCAATCCCAAAACAACTGGAGACCACTTGAACACCATTGGTATTGACAAATTCACCATCAGTCAATTTGAAAAGGTGGCTTTTCTGGGGACAGCTTCCATCCTGCAATGATATTTGTAACATCATCAAACATCCAGATCTGCCTATCCCAGGTCCTTGGTAAGGACTTGATAGGTAGACAAAAATGCCAAATCCAGTATGAACATCTGGGTGACTGTGCAATGATAAACAACAGCAACAACTACTATCATTATCATCATCATTATTAGTAACATTTTCTAGCTTCATTTAGGTAGGGACTTAGAGCAGAGGTCCCCAATCTTTTGAGCACCAGGGACTGGTTCCATGGAGAAAGGTTTTTCCGCGGACCAGAGAGTCCGTGGTTTTGAGTGCTGCCTGCATCCCATGGATGGGGTTTGCTTGTTGGTGTGGACTGGTTCATGGCATGCCGCAGCCTGGTACTGGTCCACAGATTGGGGGTTGGGGACCACTGACTTAGAGGACAAAATGCTAAATTTATTTTAAAAGCTTCTTTGATCAATTCTGATGTTTGGTCAGTACTGGATATTCAGAAGTTACAAAGTTAGCATTAGGGGGAAAAAACTCTTCTACTTTTTTCAGGATCATTGCAAGCCTTATATGTGGAGAACTAATAAAGGAGAATATTTGTAGCTCAGGGTTGAATGGGGGTCCTTGTGCTCTCTGAGCTTGCTTGTTTTCTTGCAGACATTTCATTGCCCAAAGCAGGTAATGAAGTGCTGGTGATGCTACCTAGTTTCAGTAATGAAACATCTGCAAGAAAACAAGCAAGCTCATTGAGCACCAAGGACCCTCATGTGGAGAACTATTGCAAATGCTCAGCAAATGGTATTTATCTGAAACAAACCCTGAATTTAAGATGATTCTATCTCACCTACTCCCATCATCTGTCTCCAATACTATGTTTTGTTTGCCCTTGTGTTAGGATGAACTTCCTATCATTGTAGGAAATCATGAATAAATGATGCCATTGTAATTCTACTCTTAAGTACTGGGAAAATGACCTTCACCTGACCATCCTTCTCCCTTATCAAATGTAATGTTTTCTCCTTTCTGCAGGCATAAGTGAAGCAGTCCAGTCTCCCTGCTGAACTTCCTTCCATTTTACACAAATATCTGTATTCCAGTGGTGCATTGATGTTCTCGAGGCACAATTCTCCAATCACTGTTCTCTGCTTTTAATGGTCACTTCATATTTGGCCATTGGGTTTCCTATTCTGAAAAGCTGCACCATTCCTCTCCCCATGCTCAGATTTGAACAGTACAATGGAACAGTAGCTTGTGTACTATTTTATTTTAATTCGTCAAATTGCCATGAGTTCTGCCTAAATTTCTCTTTCTAGCCTGAACAAGTTAACTGTAAATTGTCCATTTTTTCCATATTAGTCTGCAAAAGATGTGATCAAGGAAAGGAAAAGACAGCAATTGAGACTTGCTTTGTCAACATAGGGGAGAAAGGAAGGGAAACATGGGTGACACCTAAGCTAGCTATTATTATGGGAAGGATTGAAACCCAGAAGAATGGATTCTTAAACTCGTTTCATTTTCCATTTTTATTATGGAATAGTACACAGGAGATGAGTAGCTGAAGGGCTGCAGTGCTCCTGGGTTGTATCATTAGTACCCCTGCCTCAAATTTGAATGAATCAAAATTTTTAGGTTATGAGACTTTTGTGCTGTTTTCCTGATGCACATTCTTAATATTCTATTATTTTCTCTTCTCTGATTTTTCCTTCTTTCAAATTTGTCTTTATTTATTGCTAAACATCACTTAGAGTTGTTGAGGCAATTAAGGCAACTTATCAATTGATTAATTAATTAAATTCCGATGTAAAGATTCAAATCACAGACATTTACCATATACATATTTACCTTGAGCAATCTATCCATGCAGGCCTGTCTATTACAAGTGCTTAGGATACCTCACATTATTTAGGAAGAACTAGTGGAAACATTTGAACAAGAAGACATGAAATAAAAAGAAATCTGAACAAAGTTCCTGTCCACCAATCATGAATGTTTGTAGGGTTTGCATGACTACTTTAATATACATGCATAGCTCTGCTGGAATAAAATCCCTTTTGCCAGCTTCTGAAGGGGAAATAGTAAACACTCAAAAACTGGTATGATGAACAAATTATTAAATTAATATATATATTCCTCAAGTTGTTTTTAAACTTTTTTAAGGCACAATGAATGGGATAACTGATAATATTGTAACTGAGAATAACAGTCAGTGAAAACAATATCTACTATCTCAGGGGCTGCCACAAAGAAGAGGGAGTCAAGCTATTCTCCAAAGCACCTGAAGGCAGGACAAGAAGCAATAGATGGAAACTAACCAAAGAGAGAAGCAACCTAGAACTAAGGAGAAATTTTCTGACAGTTAGAACAATTAATCAGTGAAACAACCTGCCTCCAGAAGCTGTGAATGCTCCAACACTGGAAGTTTTTAAGGAGAGACTGGACAGCCATTTGTCTGAAATAGTATAGGGTTTCCTGCCTGAGCCGGGGGGGGTTGGACTAGATGACCTCCAAGGTCCCTTCCATCATCATCATCATCATCATCATCATCATCATCATCATCATCATCATCATCATCATCATTAATCTTTCCATTGCCCTCTCCACCAAAATGCAACATTCTTTTTTTCTGTTTTTTTAAAAATATTTTTGAATCTTGAAGTCTTCTTTGCACTGAAAGGAATAGCTTCTCTATTAAATGTTGGTCATGGAACTTTACAAAGGATTTTAAATCAGGAATAAGGGCAAATGAAAGCCAACCATTTGTCCTTGAGAGGGTGAAAAACAATCTAGGCTAGCTTTCGGCTTTGAGATGAATTGTACCCCAAGACTTTTATTTAATAACAGAATGGCTTCTTTTGTATCTTTCAAATCATCATTAATTGCTATATTTCATTAGCATATTTGAGCAAACATAGCTTACTTTATGTTTGCAAAATGTAGGAAACTAATTACATAGCTATCTTTGTATGGTGTTATTATGAGATTTTGATATTGACAGAATGGAAGCTGATTATGTTGCAACTTCGTATGTCCCCCATCCCTCTGTTCCCGACAAGAGATATTAATGGAATGTACCCAAGGACATTATACTCTTTTCCCATTTTGCATGCCTTTGAAACACGTAAGTCCTTTAAAGTATGTCCTAAGAAAACATCAACTTTGAATCATTATAGTAGTTAATATTCTACTAAATCAATATGCATTCTTCTTTCTGAAAATATAAATGAGTATAGCTGGGTTCTTCATTTATATATATATAACCACGAACGCAAAGCCAAACAGCTATACAGTTCACCATCTCTAATCCCCTTGTAACACTGACTAACCTGAGCACAACAAAGCCCCCACCCAAACAGAACACTCCCCCATCCAATCAGAGCACAGCCAACCCCCCATCCAATCAGAGCACAGCCAAGCCCCTAACCAATCAGAACACACCTCCACCCAATCAGAACACAGCTGAGCTCCCAGCCAATCAGTTCAAACCCCCACTGGCAGTTAAAAGGAAGAAACAGCTAAAATCTCACATTGCTCCTAGAAGCAGAAGCCGAAAGCACCAGCCTGAAGATGACGAATGAGACTTCGTCGAAACGTCGCCAAGACACTTCAAATTCTACGTGGGAGAAAACCCGAAGAACCAAAGACCTACATACAAACACCCGCGAAAACCTCAGAAAACAAATACACACACACACACACACACACACACACACACACACACACACACACACACATTAAAACCGTTACTTGAAGATCTACAGTTAGTATCTATCTATCTACCTATCTATCTATCATCTATCTATCACAAATATACTTTGTGATGGACAAAGTGTGAGTAGAAAAATTACATCATCTATTCCTGCAACTGAAGAAATAATGGATCTGCCTTAAATATTTTTATTCTGAAAGAAGCATCATATCTTAAAAATCATAACAGTCTAAAAAGCTCTAAGAATATCCTATGTTTGAAGTGCTGTTTTTTTTAATTCAAAACAATTTTAAGCCCTTCTGAAAAGATTTTCTGAAGCTGTTTCACTCTAATCTAGTGATAGTATCCAACTATCTGTAGAATTTGACATGTCCAGTTCCTTCTACAGGTTAGTTGCTGTATTTAAGCGGCTATTTCATCTGTTGCTATATTCTCTGTTGGCTGGCTTCTGTGGGTGGATTACTTTCATCATCCCAGGTTTCCCACCCCTTTTAAATGGTCTTTGCTCTACTGAATGTTTATATTTACTAATAGGCACTTTTCTGGCTTCTGCCCAAGTATAGTGAAGTGTCAACCTGTTCATTCTCTTCACATTCCAACTTTAAATTGCACATACTTCAGAACTGAATTAATAAAATTAAAGATGCTTTGCTTCTATTGAGCTGAATCTTCCGTTCTTCTTTGCCACAAAGTTTCTATAGACTTACAGTGCTGTACAGGAGCTGTTCCCCGTTGCTTTGATTACTGTAGCATCATAGCAATGATGGATGGATGGAGGGAGGGAGGGAGGGAGGAAGGAAGGAAGGATGGATGTTTGTGTCAAAGGAGAGAATATGGGGAGTTGGTGTGAAAGTATCTAAGACAGGCAAACATCTGGGAAAGCAAAAGAGAGTCATGAAGAACTACACAATCAGCAAGACTTGCCTTGCCTGAATGGGCAGGAAAAGCAAGAAGTTGGGGAATCACCAATTATTTCCTGCATTGGCCAGAATGTAGGCTGACATCAGTCTAGCCCCATTGCAAATCCAGTAGATTCCCTGTTGGAATGTAAAGTTCACTTTGAAGAACGGCTAAAGTAGCACAGGAAACTACTGTGCAAAATTATCCTTAATTTTTTTTTTCAAATGGTAAATTTAAATTTACTTACTAACTAAAACAAGATCTAGAGATATAACTTAGAATTTCTCTGATAGTGAAGGACAAGATAAATGCTGTTAAGATGAATTTAGTTACAAGGTTGATCTATATTCTAAAAGACCTTTCTATTTTTATTCCTTCACATGATTTTTAAGCAAATTTATGAGCATGGACATGTCAATGTAGTCATTCATAAGTTGAGTTATCTCAGGAGAGTCTTTACATTTTTAAAAACTGTTGTTTCCCAGGATCATTCTTTAAGATTTTCATTGCAAAAAACTACCATTGTCTATTGGAAAAGATGGATGTAATTTTCAGCCCTTTTAGAGTTACCATTGGGTATAAATATATTTTATTTTTGGCCACAGGTTTGAATAAGGAATTTGGTTCTGCACCAGTAATTAAGTATTTTAATTTAAAACATAATTAAAATTAATTCAGAGTTTAGCTGTGTTGCCTGGTTGTCAAACAAACAAACAAACAAACAAATAAATAAATAAATAAATAAACAAACAAACAAGCAAGCAAGCATTTGATGGAGGGTAGAAAAAGATTATGTAACTTCTGTTAATCCCATCCCTGCCATCAAAGAACTGAAGGCACATTTTTCTGTGCCACTTTTTTTATTATGCTGTTTTTAATGTCCTGCTCATCTAGGCCAGAACACTTCAGTTGGTTGCTGGCTAATCTGAGCAGTTCATTGCCTAAGTTGCAGTGGAAAGACCATCCTTTCAATTGAAAAAAATGGTTTCCATAGTCCCCAATATGCCTCTCTTTGTCAGCAAAGCCCAAATGGGCTATCTAGGAACTGAGAGTGAAACTCTTATATGTTAAGAAATTGGCAAAATGGACATTTCAAAAAATGAAGGCAAAGTAGATACTAAGAAAAATCTATATATATATATTTAAAAAATCTACAGGGTTTTGAACTGCCAATCTGCTATGCTACGTTTGTCTGCAAACAAACCAAGCTCACAGAGTGCTAAGGATTACTCAGTTCAACCCTGAACTACATATATTCTCTTTTCTTAAAACTGCACTAACTATACTACATTACACTGACAGTTTGATGTACTGATTAAAGTGCTTCACTAGAAACCAGAACGTCTAGTTCTAAATGAAATCTGGTTTTCACTTAGTTACGGAATCTGACCATCTGACTTTCAGCCAGGCACTTTTTCTCAACCCAACCCATAACATGATTGTTAAGTTGAAAATAAGCAGAAGCATTGTTTACCATGTCTTAATTTATACAAAGTAATGGTGGGATATAAATCTAATATTAATATCAAATTATGATATGCTGCACTGAAATATTAAGTATTTCAAAAATGCTAGTAAATAGAAACAAGGACTTATTAAAATGCATTATGGAAAATGGAGTGGGTTTTTTTTATGTTTACCTGCATACTTGATTATTTAATGCTGCACACAAAGGAAGACAATTGGCTTTCCTAGAAGAGAGTTGCAGTAGATCACAGCAGCAAGGAAATGATCCATTGGGAGGTTAAGGTAGCTTTCAATTCATATAGACTTTTTTCCCCAAACTAATCTGGTTGAAAAACCTTAAAACCTGGTATTCAAGTTTGTGATAGGCTCAGTGTCTGTTTTTGTTCTATAAGATCCAATAATGCTGAATCGCAACAAGTTGTAATGGTTGAGGAATCATAAGCCAATGTAAACAGACACATCTTTAACTCTTCCAAATGGAACTGATCTGCATATTGCTTAGCATGGGGGTCTGTTTCCTGGACTCACAATATTTTCTTGTTTGAATAGTAGATGGAACCTGTGTCCTGGAGGCCTTTACACCCTTAAATATTATGTAGCACTTGGAACTATGTCTATGGGGAAGTTGGCTTTGCTTTTGATCACTCATATACCTGTCACTTCAGGGCTAGACTAGTACAATTCACTTCACATCGGACTCACTTCTAGAGATCATTTGAAAGTTTCACTAAGTTTAAAATTGCATTCAGAAATTGCTTGTTAATTGCTTTTCAGCTATTAGGATTGTTATGTGCTCCTGGCTACTTTCCTTCATGACCAGAGGCAAGCTCGCCTGACCAATAACCAGCCAAGACACAGTGAAGGCCTTTTGTTTCGTTTATTGCAATAAGCGGGGAGAGAAGCTATCAAAGCTTGGTTTTCTCCAAAGTTTCAAACCAAAATATTCCCTTCTTTATACATCCCTCCTCTTTCCCCATTGGCTGAGGTACTATGAGGTTACATTCCTTCTGACCGCCTCCTAGATATTTCCTGCTACATACTACATACATCACATGTACATTAAAATTAAGAGATAATTTATGCAAGGTGTGTCAGTTAATATTAATCAACTAATTGCACATGCTCAGTTGTTTGAGTTCTGCCCCCCCTTTTTATGAACTCTTAGAAAAATAGGTTCTTTCCTGTTTTGCTAGTTATCTTCTCTTATAGCTCCTTTTCCCATTCTGAAGACCCAGATAACAATTTTGCCTATGTGTTTCTCTTACATCCTTCCTTTATGCTCTCCTTTCCTGGTTCCTCTCTATTATAGTTGCTTCTCCACTCAGTAAATTTCCACTGCAGCAAATTCAATTTTAAATTTCTCTTTTAATGTTAAATTTTTGAAGACATTTCCTTTACTTCTATCAAATCACCCTTTTAATTTTTATTACTCTGAAATGTCTTCATTATCATGCTTAGAAAATCTTATAACCATTAACTGTATAACTTCTTTTCCTAAGGCTTTCCTAAAGCTTTTCCTACAGCTTTGGTTAAAGTATATGCACACAGAGGAATACAGTGCAGACATGCACAACACATAAGTCCTATAACCACTAAAAAATTTAGGCAAGAAACATTTGTCTTAACCATTCAGTATTGGGAAACCAATTAGTTAACCAATCCTAATCGCTCCATATATTTTCATACTTTTGTCAGGTGCTTTAGCCACTTTCCTGATTCCTTTTGCAATATCCATTACTGCTTCATGATTGTCATCTACCTTTAAATCCCACAAACAAATTTTTACCTTTATTTCCCAGGCTGCTCTGGTGTGTGTTGTCTTCAGTAATATTAGAATTAGAATCCACCCCCTCATGATTATTACACAGTATTTTACACCCACAAATTGATCTACAATAACAGCAAAAGCAATAACATTGACAATAACAAAAATATACATTTACTACTGTGGGAAGTCAGCCACCCAGAGAAGGAAATATTAAAAAGGCAGAAAAATATATTTCCTCAAAAGGATTTTAAAAGCAGAAACCAACCTTACCCCTAAGTCTCTCTGTCCCAAGCAGAAGCCAGCTCTGTGCAAATGCAGATGTAAACTGTTATGTCCTGGGCTGTGATTGACACAGCAGGTGCAGGAAGCTGCAGACAGACCCGGGCAGACCACGTGGCTTCCCGGGTCAGACAGGCTGTCTCCAGCCTATTGCGCATGCACAAGGCGGGAAAGATACGTTGCATTGATTGGTTGATGCTACTCCCTGCAAGGGGGCATAAAAGGGATCTGCGCCATTTTGTGTTGTTCCGTTGGAGATTAAATAAAGAAACAACTGTTGTGACTCCTGCCTCGTCTCAATGCCTTACCAATGCACAGAACAGAACATTGGTGATGAAGGTGGGATCGTGCTGCAAGAAAACAATGAAAAGAAAATAGGCTGACTCACTATGGAAGGCCCGAAGTGCTTGGAAGTTCAACGTTCTGATTTGTTTGACTCTGCCTGCCAGTACGAAGACGCTGGAGGAGAGCTCGGCGAGACTCATCCTGGAACCCCTTTGCAAACTGGAGCAGCACAAGGCATTGACGAGGCTGCTAAGAAGTAATAATGTCGAAGATAGGGCGTTTGTCCGAATTCGATACAGCTCACCCTGAACATTGTCGCTCATACTACTTCCGAGTAAACCAAGTTTGGGAAGATGGGCTCAAAGCTGCAACATTACTGTGTGTCTGTGGGCAAGAGACATTTGATATTGCCGAGAATCTGATTGCCCCAGCACCTCTGGAATCCATCGCTTACACTGAGCTGAAGAAAATGTTAAGGGAACATTTTGAACCAAAGCTATCGGTGATTGCCTGGTGTCACATATTCGAACAGCAGAACCAAAGGCCAGGAGAGTCTGCTGTGGACTTTATTGTGGTGTTGTGACAAGCTGCTAGGCCCTGTGAGTTCAAAGACTTGGAGGAAAGACTTTGAGATCGTCTAGTTTGTGGTTTGAGGAGCCGTGAGTTGCAACAAAAGATTTTTGCAAAGGAAGACATTTCCTTCCAGGATGCACTAAGGGAAATTGCGGCCAATGAAGCAGTGGGAGGAGCTGTTAAGGCCTTGCAGCTTTCCAAGCATCCTACAAGTTCATGCTCTGTACATCAAGAGGTTGCTTGAGAGGTAGCTGATCCTGATTCCGAAAATGAGGTTGACCGCCTACAGCAGCCAGTCGAGAGGAGGCCCCAAAAGCAAGCTGACAAGGCCATTCAATTCCCTTGGTGTTTCGGATTTGGAGGCCGCCACAAGCGCTCCGATTGCCGTTTCTGCTTTGCCATTTGCTGGGCATGTGGCAGGCAAGGCCACATAGCCGCTGTCTGTTTGGGTCACACGAAAGACTGTCCTTCAGAAGAATTGCCTCGGAAAGGTATCAGGGTCCCCAGCCAGAATTGGTGGGTTTCTGCGTGTCCCGCAGGAGCATTTTGAACACAGGGGCCCACAGGCCATTAAAGAAGAAGCCTTGCATTGATGTCAAATTGCAGGGGGTCCCCTTAACAATGGAGCTGGACATGGGTTCAGCTCTGTCAATCATATCCCAAGACATCCTTAAGCAAATCTGCTGTAGAAGCGGCCAGCAAGTTAAACTCAGGCCGTCAAATCTGGTCTTAACAGACTTTCAGAATTCCTGAGTCAGGCCATGCTCATGGTGCAGTGTAGGAAATTTGAAAGGTTCCTGGACATTGTTGTGGTAGAGGGCGACCGCACGAGTCTAATTGGACTCGATTGGTTTGAGGCACTTGGGATTCAAGTGACTGGGCTACATAGCTTGCAAACGACAGGCCTTGCAGAAGTTTTCAAGGAGTTTGCTGATGTGTTTAGCCCAGAACTGAGGTCATACAAGGGGCCTCCAATTGCTTTGCGGTTAGACCCATCCATTGCCCCAATTAGGGTTAAGCCTCGTCAGGTGCCTTTTGCGCTGAAGCAAAAGATTAATGCCGAGCTGGACAAACTGCTCCAGCAAGGTATTTTGGAACCTGTGGATAGCAATCCGTGGGAAACATCAATAGTTATGCCACTGAAGGTCAATGGGGAAGTTTGCAATTGTGCGGACTATAAATGCACACTAAACAAAGCATTACAGCAGCACTCTTATCCGGTGCCTGTGGTGAGCCACATTTTGGCCTCGCTTAAGGGAGGCCGAGTTTTCGCCAAACTTGATTTGGCTCAGGCATATCAACAGCTATTGGTTGATGAGGCAATGGCTGAGGCCCAGACAATCGTAATGCACCGGGGAGCTTTCAAAGTCAAAAGACTACAGTTTGTGGTTAACGTAGCCCCTGGCATTTTCCAAAACGTTATGGAGCGAATGCTCTGTAATATTCCGGGAGTTTGCCCTTACTTTGATGATGTCCTCATTGCAGGGGAATCTCCTGAAAACGTGGCTGAGAGCCTTCGGTCCGTTTTGCTGCAGTTCTGCGAAGCAGGGCGGTAGCTTAGGCAAGACAAATGCAAAATTGGAGTCATGTCCATTGAATTCTTGGGGTTTCGTATAGATGCAGTAGGCATCCATCCCTCTGAATGTAAGCTCAAGGTGATTCAGCAAGCCCCAAGCCCCAAGTCAAAGAGCGAGCTTCAAGCCTTCCTGGGGCTTCTAAATTTCTATCACTCTTTTCTACCTCACAAGGCTGCAGTGGCAGAGCTATTACACCAGCTCTTGGACAAACAGGATCCATGGAAGTGGACACAAGTCCACGAAAGGAGTTTTGCAGAGGTCAAGGCATTGTTATCTTCAAATGCTGTTCTCGCTCATTTCAATGAGCAGCTGCCAGTGTGTATAGCATGCGATACATGGGATCGCGGCTGTCTTAAGTCACCTGAAGGCTGATGGGACACAAGTCCTGTAGTCTACTATTCAAGGACTCTGTCATCTGCTGAGTGTAATTATGCACAGATAGATAGAGAAGCCTTGGCCATAGTGTATGGCATAAAAAAAGTCCATGGCTTTTTGTATGGTCGCCACTTTACGGTCTATACAGACCGTAAGCCAATGCTGGGGTTGTTTACAACCAACAAGCAAACCCCACACATAATTTCTCCTAGAATGTTGAGGTGGTCTATTTTCCTTTCTGCATATGACTACACACTGGTCCACAAACCTAGCAAAGAAATGGACCATGCAGATGGCCTTAGCAGGTTGCCTCTACAGCTTGTAGAATCAGATTCTGCTCCAGCTAACCACATTCTAGCTATTCAGTATTTGCCTGAGTCTCCACTCAATGCAAGGGATGTGGCTGCAGAAACAGCCAATGATCATACACTAACACGTGTGTTGACATGGGTGCTGTCAGGTTGACCTGACATGTGTCCTGGCACTACCTTCCAGAGTTTCTGGAAAAGGAAGTATGAGCTATCCACCTTTAAGAGTTGTGTTCTGTGGGGAAGTAGGGTAGTGATCCCAACCTCATTGAGGACTAGAGTCTTGCAATCTCTGGATGAGGGACATCTGGGCATAGTCCGAATGAAGGATCTGGTGCGCAGCTAACTCTGGTGGCCAGGGCTTGATAAGGAGATTGAGATTCCTCATTGTTGTGGACAGTCACTCTAAATGTCTAGAGGTCATTCCAGTGTCCACTACGAGAACTGCCAGGACCATCCAGGTTTTGAGGGGCATCTTCGCCTCCCATGGGCTGCCAGATGTTCTTGTCTCTGACAACGGACCTCAATTCACTTCTTCTGAGTTTCACGCTTTCCTTCAGGCCAACATGATCTGGCACACTACTTCGGCACCTTTCCATCCAGCTTCCAACAGTCAAGTTGAGCGCACGGTGCGCACAACCAAAGATGCCTTGAAGAGGCTCACTCACGGAAACTGGCATCACAGGTTAGCTGACTTTCTTCTTTGCCAATGCACCACACCTTGCACAGCTACTGGGAAAGGCCCGACTGAACTCCACTGGGGTCGCCGTCTCATTACCAAACTGGACAGATTGCACCCAGACCAAGTGGTTTCACAGGTGTCACAGCCGCAGGCACCTAGGAGACTACAGGTGGATGATCCGGTTTGGGCAAGGAACTATGGACCTGGACATCTCTGGGTGACAGCAGTGGTCTGCAAAGTCATTGGACCGCTGTCATATGAAGTGGCCCTGGAAGATGGTGGTGTGTTGCGTCGGCACATTGACCAGCTGCGCTGGAGGCTACCCAGTCACCCTTCTGCTCCTGACTCTGCTCTCGGGGGGAGGAGGACCACAATGACGATCGTGGATCTCAGTCTTCTTGCGGAAGCAGGGGTTTGCACTCTGCACATAGGAGTTGTACCAACAAGGTGGCTCCTGATTCTGGCACTGGGTCCATGGAAAATCGCACACAACCGGCTGTTCAGGCCACTCCATCTGTTGGCCCTGTGCCTATGGGACATTGCTCCCAAGAGGGGTCTGTCGTGGACCTGGGGAATTCCACCCCACCAAGGAACTCTGGTCTGGGTTTACAGGACCCAGCCAGTCAGCCTGATCTGGGTTTGCCTGTACATAGTGGGCATCCAAGTCTGTTCTGCTGAGCCTGGCAGGCGAGCTTGTAGACCAGGCACTTGCAACCGCTCCAAGAAGATCAGAGCGGGCCAGAGGCCCACCAATGTATTTGCAGGACTATGTGAAATTCCTGCTAGTAAATGGGCAGGCTTAAGTGTACTTAGAAATAAGAACATGTTCAAAAGAACTGAAAGGGTATTAGATTTGTAGTAATGTAAAATAGTAAGTTCTATGTGTTTTGGAGCTAAGAGGGGAGGGGTGTTATGTCCTGGACTGTGATTGACACAACAGGTGCAGGAAGCTGCAGAGAGACCTGGGCAGACCACGTGGCTGCCTGGGCCAGAAAGGTTGTCTCCAGCCTATTGCGCATGTACAAGGTGGGAAAGATACGTTGCATTGATTGATTGATGCTACTCCCTGCAAGGGGGTATAAAAGGGATCCGCGCCATTTTGTGTTGTTCTGTTGGAGATTAAATAAAGAAGCAACTGTTGTGACTCCTGCCTCATCTCAATGCCTTACCAATGCACAGAACAGAACATAAACCATCGGAAAGGCTCCAGCTAGGAGATCAAGAAGACAAAGACACCTAAAATCTGCATACCTCATCCAAACTCTAAGAGTCTTTTAGCCCCAGTTCCAGGGAAGCAGGATATGACCTTTGGGACATAATAGGATTAACCTACCACCATCAAGAATATCAGAAAGGCATACCCAGACACAGGTCAAAATACGTGACACAGGAAATACAAAGCCTGAAACAGGAACAGGAAACTACTCCAAACAAAAGGCTTCAGAGGGTATAAAAACCTACTCCCCACATGTGCTCAGCCCTTTTTTCTCTCCTCTTTCCTGCCAGAACCATCTCTCTGTCTGGCTTTTCAATAAACTTCAACCTTCTTTCTAAAGCAGTCGCCATGTTGTCTATCCCTGGCTTGGATGAACCAGGATGAAGACTTTTCTTTCAACACTACCTAATTCTTACAATTTACAATTCTATGTTTTCAGTTTCTAATGGTGTGACTTCTGTCTCAGTTATTGGTTTTATTTGTAACAAACCACTTTTACTTCTCTCATAATCATCACCAACACCTTTGTTCTTCTTCTGGGGTCACCTGAAATTCTAATAGAGATATTCAAAATAGGTAGAGGTTCTGGTCCACTACCCATTCAAGTCCTTTTAAACATGGCTTTCAGTCCTTCGGTCCTTTACTTCTATCAGGAACCTTTGGATTGATAAATCATAGATTTAAAATTTATTTTTTTAATAAAGCAAAAGGATGATTAAAACTTTAATTTAAAAAATTACAAATAAATTAAAAGTCCAGGAAAGATTGAAATAAGATTTTAGAATTAATTACAAAGAATTCTTCCCATGGAAAACAGTTTTGGTTTTGAATTCTTAAAATGAAAAAGGTAAGACTTTAAAAATCTTATTTTTAAAAGATTTTTTAAAAAAAGATTTTTAAAATAGTCAAAATAAGTCTGTTTCCCATAAGAAACTGTGACTTTTTATAGTTAATTCCAAATCTTATAGTAGAAATTAATACTCCAAAATTATGCGGATCCTTAGTTGATTTATAACTATGTCATTAAAAAATATATTTTTGCTCTTTATTTTTCAAATATTTAGAATTAAAGATAAAAATCACCCAATGACTTCTCAAATTTGTCATTCTGAAAGTCTGTAATAACTTTGAGAAAGTCAATTGGCAATTTCTGAAAGTGATTAAAAAATGAAGTTTGTAAACTTAATGTTCAATAAAATACGCTGCAGTTGGGATAAAGATGGCTAATCCCTTCATCTCCATATGTTCAAACCCATAGAAACTGCTGTCCTTCAATCATCTTGCAAGAAGCATTTTTCTGGAAGGCATAAAGACAATCTCCCACCCTCTTCTTATCCAGAAAGGATACAAGGAACCAGTTTGCTTTTTTGGCCTTTGTCGAGGTCATCACCTCCACTTTTGTGGAGATGTTTTTAGTTCACAATGCCTCCTCCAGAAATCCAAATCAGTCTGCTCAGTGAAATATAATATAAAGGACTTGCTTAGGCTCCCAACTTGGATGGAATGCCATCTTCACTTGAATATTCCCAGGGTAATCATCTATCTGTCCACCCCCAGATATCTGAATGGGAGCACATCCTCCCTATTAGTGTTCTGAAAACACAGTTCTTTAAATGAACATTGCTCAGAAATACTGCTGCCTAAATTGTGACACTTCTTCTGATTTATGATGTTGATATTTATTCTTCACTGACTGTTTATAGTTTTATATTTTAATTTTATGTTGCTATTTGTAAACTGTTTGGAGTCTTCAAAAATAAAAGGCAGAAAATTCTAGGTAAATGAAGAATATATCATTTTTCTCACTTTCTTTGTTAATCATGTTGGATTAGACTCCAGATATTTATTAATTCTGATCTGACATTCTAATATTTTCAGTCAAATTTACCATATTTCTAATCAGTTTGGTTTGTGCTTGCATTTCTCCAAACATACTGTATTTTTTTTGTTTGCTCTTTTATTTGTTGTGTGCATTTTTGCAAATAAATTTCCAAATGTGTAAGTTACTTTAATTTATGTATTTTTGCACAAACTTTATTTTAATGTAAACTTTTCATATATTTCTTTATTGGGGAGTTGCACCTTGAAATTAAAATTATATTCATTTACAAAGACTTTTATACCACCTCAATCTAGCTGATTAATTTGGATTTTAATTTATGATATATTTGTAAATTTAAATGGCAATAAAACCAATTTCTGCTAAATTTGTAATAATATATTAATAACAATAAGTAAACAAGTCATAGATTTGCTTTATAGCCTAGTTGAGTAGAATTGTGCAGAAAATAGACAAAGTATTGCAACAAGAAAAATGCAACAAAATTGTTATCTCTTTATCTAACAGAAACAAAACATTCTGATTAGGGAAGAAATAATTATAATTAAAATGAAACAGAACTCAAATGTCTCTGGTGAAAATCAAAGCAACAAAAATAAAGCTCATAAAGGAAAATAGAACAAGGTATGTAGACACAAATTTGCTTAAAAAGAATGCTGCTCTCTGTAATTCTTATTGGATAAAGGTCATAGATGAAAGAATGGTACTCCCCTCCAGATCTGCATATCATGTTTGAACTTCATCTAAAGGTTTGGTTATATCACACAAGTATATGAAAGAATTACTGTAGGGGTGGGAGTACAAAAAAAACCACATCAAGAATCTATGAAAGCTATTCATGAAAGAACTTCATAAATAATAATCACTCCAATTAATATTGCAATATATTACTCTCATTTTGCTTTATCTAATGTTTCATAAAATATATATTTTTAATTTCTTAAGGCTAGAAATAACAATGATACTGTTTTTCTTTCCTCTGAACTAATGTAAGCCATTTAATCTGTATGCCAAATGGCTGCTATTCCCCTAACATATAAACAAGTTTAGGTCTATTCTACAGATAGACTGTTGCATGGATTCCAGGCTATGCAAGCAGTTTGGAGAAACTTGTGGGTTCAGCTCAGTTGAGACTCCGTGTGAAGTTGTGAAATCAATATGTCAAGTGATGAACTCTTGACAATTGGAAGACGATGGGAAGACAATGGGAAGAGAAGCAAGAAGATGCCTGGAGGGAGATGTTTCAAACATCTGAATAGATACCACTGAGCTGGCAAGAACTTTTGACATTTTGCAGGGGAGTAACTTCCACATTGCCTGCAACTGTTTGCCAGTCCAACTGGGTCAAGGGACATGGAAAGGAAAGGAAAGGAAAGGATATCAGTTTGTATATTTCAAAAAGATGTAACATGGTATAGTCGTAAAATGAGACAGGAGCAGTGGGTGACTTATTGTAAGCATTTTTTAAAAAAAATGAAAATTCCTGTTTTGCACCATTAAAGCTCTATATGGCATGGAGCTGGGTTGAAGGATTAACACGTGCTGTCCCATCAGGTCTGGCAGAACAGGCCAGAAGACAGGTCTTTTCTGCTGTAGCCCTTTCCTTGTGGAACATTATCACCTGTGCAATGATATTTGTCCCATTCCCCGCAACTTTCCAGAAGTTCTTCAAAATGTGGCTGGGTCAATAGATAGGAGATCTCAAGGGAATGGTGGCTACATCTAATATAGCCTTTTAATAATAATAATAATGTTTTAATTGTAGCATGCTTTTTAAAAGTATTACAGTTTTTATTCTACAATGTCCAGAGTTCTGTTTTATGAGATTTTGGCCATATAAATACTGTATAATAAACAAACAATAGAAATAATTGTAGCCATGGGAAATCAAAACATTTTGCTAAAGAAAGGAAGAATTGAACATACTTTTTGTTTGTATCTTTCTTATACAGAATTACAACAATGAAACAAAAATGCTGACTTTTAGTGATTTATGTTTGGGGATATCCTATACCCTCAATTAAAAACCCGACACAGGAGGAATTTGATAGGAGTGAAATGCTTGTTCTGCAGAATATATAGCTCTGTAGTTCACCATGATCCTTAAAGTCCTCTGGGTATTCTCATGGCAATGTTCCTCTTCAGAGACATCATTAGTTTTAGGTATCCTTCACAACTGCAACTGCACAGTTCTATTATATAACAGGATGTGAGATGGTATAGGTTCTCCTGCTTGAGCAGGGGGCTGGACTAGAAGACCTTCAAGGTCCCTTCCAGCTCTATTCTATTCTAATTGTTATAGTTGTAAATTGTTAAACTAAAAAGAAAATCCAAGAAAGATCAACCAAAGAATTGGTTCTGCTATTTTCAAGTCTATCTTACTACAGGATCTTATTTAAAGAATTGTGAAAATATTCATCATGTTAAATTGAGTTCTTGCATTTGTGACCAAAGAAATGTAGCCACTGTCTCTTTTTCTCATTTTAGTTTTCCCCCCTCAATTAATCAGTGAGAGAGATGTCAAGGTTGACATAAACAACAATATTTCAGAATAATTGACTATCATCTTCTATATATGGAATGTGAAATCAGTGATGTGGTATTATAGCCAATAGAATCCTGTACTACAGCTGTAAGCAACTAACAGTTGCTTACTATATTCAAAGTAAAAATATAAATGACCAGATGAATCAGGTACATTTTGTAAGACTGATTTACCAGTTATTCTAACTGTCAGGAAATTTCTCCTTAGTTCTAGGTTGCTTCTGTCTTTGGTTAGTTTCCATCTGTTGCTTCTTGTCTTGCCTTCAGGTGCTTTGGAGAATAGTGTGACTCCCTTGTGGCAACACCTGAGATATTGGAACACTTCTATCATGTCACCCCTCGTCCTTCTCTTCATTAAATTAGACATATCCAATCCCAGCAACCGTTCCTTATATGTTTTAGCCTCCAGTCCCCTAATCATCTTGGTTGTTCTTCTCTGTACTCTTTCTAGAGTCTCAACATCTTTTTTACATTGTGGTGACCAAAGGCATTGTAAAGCCCCTACATGCTGCCACAACTAGTGCATCTTAGTTGAGAAAGCTCAGATTGACCAAGCCCGAAATCAGCACTGCTTCATCCAGACATGGAGATGGTCCCCACCAGAGAGGAAGCGAGAGGCTACCAAACCTCCAGCAGCCCCACCATGCTCCACTGCCTGCTGAGTGCCATTTGAAAACTCCAGTGAGGAAGGGAGACTGACCGGGGGGCATAAAAAACCCCCAATGCCCCATGGAGATGATGCTGAAAAGTGTTGAGGTTGTGGAGTTTCATTCTGCTGCAAAGCCAGGAGGAGGAACTCTGACCCCACCAGAGAAGGACCCGGAGACATCTGATAGCAACTGCGATGACAAGCCTTTGGTAAGTGGACCCATCACACCAATTACCATGCTTATAGAACTGTTACTCCCAGGCAGGGAGAAGAAGATAGCCCTGAAGCCTTACTGGACTCGGGCTGCACAAGGTGCTTAATGAGCCCAACCCTAGTGGTGAGATTATTAACTCTCAATAAAAGTTCCTTTTGAGACAATGCCAGTTTCAAGAGTTCTGTTTCTTGGAAGAACTAATTGAGGCAGATCATTACAATATGTTTACTAATTTCTATTCTTTACCGGCATAAGACCAATTGGCAATAGCTGTCTGCATCAATTTCAGTAACATCAGTTTCTCATAATCAATGTCTACATATCATTTTGCCACTTAAAATTCATCTGTAAAGAAAATAGCAAATTTTGGAAAAAAATATTAATGAGTTATGGATATGGAGATTCTCCATCATCCAGGTCATGGTTGTCCCAAAGGTGCTTTTAAAAAGGCGTCCAGATTTTCTTTGCTTTTTTTCCCCCTTGAAGACATTTCTCTTCTCATCTAAGATAGAAGCTTCATGGATGAGATTCCCTTAACCAAATGTAAGTAATAACTGTTATTGATGCTAGATACTCTATCTGAAACATATCTTCTTCAGTAGTTCTCAGGGAACTGAGATTGTAAATTATGTTTTATGTTGTGGGAAGTCAGCCCCCCAGAGAAGGAAATATTAAGAGGGCAGAAAAATATATTTTCTCAAAGGATCTTAAAGAGGCAGAAAAGCATGCCCAGTTTTCTTAATAGCTCCAAGTCTCCCTCCCCCAAGCAGAAACCACCTCTGTACAAATGTAGATGTAAATTGTGGTGTCCTGGGCCTGATGAGGGAACTCAACAGGCCCAGAATTGTTGCAAATGGTCCCGGGCATTCTAAAAGCTGCCCGGGACCAGACAGAGTGGCGCCGGCCTTGTGTGCATGCGCAAGGCACGAAAGCGCTCAGTTCCTATTGGCTGACACTGTCCGGGTTTCTGGTCATATAAAAAGGCCTGCGTGCCTTTTGCTCTTACTGGGTTGTGTTGGTTGTGAGAGACAGAGAGAGGAATAAAGAACTGTTGAAATTACAATGGGTCTTCATCCTTGCAAGTGAACCAAGAACGTAACACTAGTGACGAAGGTGGGATCTTCTGCAAACAAAAGGAAGAAGTTTTGAGAACTTACCTAAAGAATCTGCAGAGGGAAGACGGCATCTAAATCAGCATTCCAGTCTGCCAGTACAGAGTCACTTGAGGGTGAGTTCGCCTACAAGACCCTTTCCCTTAAGAAGGTTTGCAGAGGAGCAAGTGGTGAAGTTTGTAGCTAAGAATGACAAAGATTGGGCAGTTGTCTGACTTTGATACCTCACACCATGAAAGATGGAATTCTTATGTAGCTAGGGTGGAGAATTATTTCCATGTAAACCAAGAGAAGATGGCTTGAAGGCTGCAACTTTGTTGTGTGTGTGTGGACAGGAAGCTTTTGAAATTGCAGAAAACCTCCTGCACCTCTGGAGTCAGTGGCATATACTGACTTGAAGAAGCTGTTGAAGGAACATTTCCAGCCAAAGTTGTCTGTCATTGCTTGGAGGCATGCATTTGAACAGAGGGATCAGAAGCAGGGAGAATCAGCTACCGATTTCATTGCGGCCTTAAGAAGAGCAGCCAGGCCTTGTGAGTTTAAAGACTTAGAAGAGAGACTGCGAGATAGATTCGTGTGTGGGCTAAGGAACAGAGACATGCAGCAGAAGATTTTTGCTAAGGAAGAAGTCTCATTCCAAGATGCGCTATGAGAGGTAACAGCTGAGGAAGCAGCAGTCGGGGCTGTGAAAACCTTACGGCTCACCAGAAGCTATACAGAAATAGCTACAGTCCATCAAGAGGACGCTCGAGAAGGATCAGACACGGATCCTGAAGAAGAGGTGAATAGACTTACCCAGCCAGCTAAAAGGAGGCAGAAGGAACATCCGGACAAGGCTTTAGCATCTCTTCAATGCTTCGGGTGTGGAGGTTGTCACAAGCGAGCAGACTGCAGGTTTCGTTCCACCATCTGCAGAGAGTGTGGCAGGCAAGGCCACATAGCGTCCATCTGTTTGAGTCAACAGAAGGCCCAACTTCATGAAGAATTGCATCTGAAAGGTACCAGGGTCCCCAGCCAACATAGGGTGGGCTTCTGCGCATCACGCAGAAGCATATTAAGGACAGGAACACATAAGCCCCTTAAAAAGAAATTGTCCCTTAACATAAGGTTGCAGGGGGTTCCCTTATCCATGGAGTTGGACACTGGGTCCACTCTCTCCATTATTTCCAGTGATACCTTCAAAAGAATATGCAGCAGCAGTGGCCTTCAAGTTAAACTCAGGCCATCCAATTTAATACTCACAGATTTTCAAAATTCTATGGTGTGTGTTAAGGGGGAGGCCACCCTTAAAGTACAGTATAAGGATTTTGAGGGTCCCCTAGATGTGGTGGTTGTTGGGGGTGAATGTACGAGTCTTATTGGACTCGATTGGTTTGAGGCTCTAGGAATCCAGGTGACTGGGCTACACCATTTGCAAACGTTAAGTCTTGCAGAAGTTTGCAGGGAGTTTGCAGATGTGTTCAGTTCAGAGTTAGAATCCTACAAGGGGCCTCCCATTTCGCTGCGCTTAGACCCAACCATCACGCCCATCAGGGTTAAACCGAGGAGGGTACCTTTTGCCCTAAAAGGGAAGATTGATGCTGAGCTGGACAAATTGCTCCAGCAAAGCATTCTGGAACCTGTGGACTCAAGTCCATGGGAAACCCCCATAGTGATGCCTTTAAAGGCTAATGGGGACATACGTATATGTGTAGATTACAAGTGCACACTGAATAGGGCATGGCAGCAGCATGCTTATCCAGTACCTGTGGTGAGTCACATCCTGGCCTCCCTAAAAGGGGGGGGGGTAATTTTGCAAAGCTTGACTTGGCACAAGCCTATCAACAACTACCTGTTGATGAGGCAACTGCAGAGGCTCAGACTATTGTAACCCATAGAGGGGCATTTAAGGTCAAAAGACTGCAATTTGGGGTAAATGTAGCCCCTGGCATATTCCAAAGTGTCATGGAAAGCACACTTCGAGGTATTCCTGGGGTCTGTCCATACTTTGATGATGTCCTCATAGCTGGGGAGTCATCTCAAAATTTAACAGAAAGATTAAGGGCTGTCTTGCTTCGTTTTCGAAAAGCAGGCCTTAAACTAAAGAAGGATAAATGTAAGATAGGAGTCGCTTCTACTGACTTCTTAGGATTCAGGATTGGTGCTCAAGGCATCCACCCTGCTGAAAGTAAATTGAAAGCTATCCAGCAGGCCCCAAGCCCTAAGTCTAAAAGTGATCTGCAAGCCTTTTTAGGGTTATTAAATTTTTACCATGCATTCCTCCCACACAAAGCTGCTGTGGCAGAACCTTTACATAGGCTTCTAGACAAGCAAGTTCCTTGGCAGTGGACTAAGGTCCATGAAAAGAGTTTCTTTTTTTTCTTTTTTTAAAAAGTTTTTTATTGAATGCAGAAAGAAAGGATTAAAAACAATGAACATGGTAAATCGTCTTTGACATACATCTCAGTCCATATTATACATTATTTACACATAACTTATCTATATATAAACTATACATTTCTAATCTCTATTTTTTATTTTGTCTCATCATTTGTGACCTCTATCTTTTTTCCCCTCCATCTATAAAATTTGTTCCATATCAAATAAAATTCTGTATCTTCCTGGTTTTTTAATCTTTTAGTTAATCTATCTAATTCTGCGCAAAACATAATTTTCTTTATTAGATCTTCTTCACTCGGTATTTCCATTATTTTCCATTTTTGAGCAAATAAAATCCTTGCCGCCGTAACCACATGAATGACTAGATATGTGTTCTCTTTATTAACATTTTTTTTCTAATATTCCTAATAATAATGCCTCAGGTTTGTATAGCATGTTTTGGCTAGTCATTTCAATTACCCATTCCCAGACCATATGCCAATACACCTGTGCTTCTCTACATGTCCACCATATATGAAAAAAGGTGCCCTTTTCTTTTTTACATTTCCAACATGTAGCAGAGTATCCTTTATACATTTTAGCTAGTCTGGCCGGAGGAAGGTGCCATCTGTAAATCATTTTATACAAATTTTCTTTATATGATGTCGCTAAAGTAATTTTATTGTTTCGCTCCCTTAGTTGCTGCCATTGATCCATATTTATATTATATCCTAAATCTATTGCCCACTTCACCATTGTTTCTTTAACCTGCTCCTCATATAGTTTATGTTCCAACAGATGTTTATAAATATTCTTTATTTGTTTTTTATCTGGGCCTAGCAGTATCTTATCTAACCCCGTATCTTGTCTATTAATACCCCATTCTTGCTTATCCTTCATATATTTAGCTTGTATCTGTAGATAAGACCACCACTCCAAGTCTATTCCTTGTTGTTTTAACTCTTGTTTTTGTTTTAAATAACCTTCTTCTGTCAAAATGTCTTTGTATATAATAGCCTTATCTTGTTTTCTGAGGTTTTCGCGGGTGTTTGTATGTAGGTCTTTGGTTCTTCGGGTTTTCTCCCACGTAGAATTTGAAGTGTCTTGGCGACGTTTCGACGAAGTCCCATTCGTCATCTTCAGGCTGGTGCTTTCGGCTTCGTGCTTCTAGGAGCCTTATCTTTCCTATACAAATTGGGATAAGTGACTGCCTCCAATGGCGTTAGCCAAGCCAGAATCTTTGTGTAATATCGAAATTTAACTAAATTCCAGCTTTTTATTAATTCTTGCCGAACCTTATGTCTTAAAAAATATTGATGATTTCTACTTTGCCCCATCCATATATGAGCATGCCAGCCCTGCTGGAGATCATAACCCTCTAAATGTAGACATCTTTTATTTTCTAAGGTTATCCAGTCTCTAATCCAAGTTAGGGCTGCTGCTTGGTAATATAGCTCCCAATCTGGGAAACCTAAACCTCCTTTCTTTGGCATCCTGTAAAGCCTTTAATTTTATTCTTGCCTTCTTACCGGACCACACAAATTCTAAGGTTATTTTATTTAACTCCTTAAAAATTTCTTGTCTAATTGGATTGGGATGTTCTGAAACAGGAATATCATTTTAGGTAAGATGTTCATTTTCACGCAGCAATTCTCCCAAGTAATGAAAGATGCAAATTTTTCCAATGGTCTAAATCTACTTTTATATTCTTAATCAGTTTGCCATAATTGTCTTCTTTAATTGATGAGCAGTGTGCTGAAATAACTATCCCTAGATATTTTAATTTGGGGACTACTTGTATGCCTAATTTTGCCTCGAGATTTCCTATTTGTATATTAGTCATATTTTTTGTTATAATCTTTTTTTGTTTCTGTTTATTTCATGAAAAGAGTTTCAACGAGGTTAAGGCCTCGCTCACTTCCAATGCTGTTTTAGCTGTTTTAGCTCATTTCAATGAGCAACTGCCTGTTTGCATCGCATGTGATGCATCTCCTTATGGAGTGGGAGCTGTACTCAGTTGTACTGCAGAGTAATGGGACACAGGTCCCTGTGGCTTATTATTCAAGGACTCTGTCTTCTGCAGAGCTAAATTACGCTCAAATTGACAGAAGCTTTGGCTATAGTGGCTGGCATCAAGAAATTTCATGATTTCTTGTATGGCCGTCATTTCATGGTCTATACTGACCATAAGCCTCTGCTGGGGTTGTTTACCACTAACAAACAGACCCCACATATCATTTCTCCTCGTATGCTGAGATGGTCCATTTTCCTGTCAGCATATGACTATACATTACTTCACAAACCAGGAAAAGAGATGGGCCATGCAGATGGCCTGAGCAGATTACCACTGAACTATGTAGAACCGGATCCTGCTCCAGCCATCAATATTCTGTCTATTCAGGAGTTGCCTGAGTCTCCCCTCAATGCTAGGGATGTGGCTGCAGAAACCGCCACTGATCACACGCTTACACGCGTGCTGACATGGGTGTTGTCAGGTTGGCCTGACAAGTGCCCAGATACTGAGCTCCAAAGCTTCTGGCACAAGAAGCATGAGTTGTCCACTTTTAAGGGTTGCCTGTTATGGGGTAGCAGGGTAGTGATTCCAGCCTCATTGAGGTCTAGAATCTTGAACTCTCTGCATGAGGGACATCCTGGTACAGTCAGGATGAAAGCGCTTGCACGTAGCCATCTTTGGTGGCCTGGACTCGATAATGCCATTGAGGCCCAGGTACATGGGTGCCAAGTGTGCCAACAGTCCTGGCCTGAAATGCCTCAGGCCCCAGTACATAGGTGGGAAGAAACTCAATTTCCATGGTCTAGGGTGCATATAGATTACGCTGGGCCCTTTCAGGGGCAATTCTTCCTGGCTGTTGTTGATAGCCATTCCAAGTGGCTAGAGGTTCTTCCTGTTTCCTCCACTACTACTGCCAGAACCATCCAGGTGTTGAGAGGAATTTTTGCAGCACACAGCCTTCCAGATGTTCTGGTTTCTGATAATGGTCCTCAATTTACCTCTTCTGAGTTCCAGGCTTTTCTTCAGGCTAACCAGATCCGCCATGCAATTTCGGCTCCCTTTCATCCATCTTCCAACGGTCTGGCAGAAAGGATGGTGCGCACAACCAGAGATGCCCTTAAGAAACTGACTTATGGTAACTGGCATCACAGGTTAGCAGATTTCCTTCTTGCACACCGCACCACACCATGCACAACCACAGGGAAGAGCCCTGCTGAACTGCGATGGGGTAGCCGCCTCATCACTAAATTGGATAGGCTGCACCTTGACAAGGTGGCTTCACAGGTGTCACAACCGCAGGCACCTAGGAGACTACAGGTGGGCGATCCAGTTTGGGCAAGAAACTATGGGCCTAGTCATCTCTGGGTAACAGCTGTGGTCTGCAAGGTCTCTGGGCTACTGTCATACGAAGTCGCCTTGGAAGATGGCCGTGTTCTGCGTAGACACATAGACCAGCTGCATTGGAGACTGGACTCTCACTCTTTCGCTCCTGGCTCTGCTCTGGGGGGGGGAAGAAGGATTACAATATGCATTCTGGGGACCAATATCACTGGCCTGCACCAGACGTTGCTGAGGCCATCGGGGATTCATCACAAGGTTCCACAAGTGCTCCTGACAGGAATTCATGGGATAGGGGGTCATCCCAGACATCCAGCATCACTCCAGACAGGGAGTCACACTGGGGGTATCCACAGTATTCACAAAGAACAGAGAGTGCTCCAGACAGGGTGACTGACCGGGGGTATCCTAACAATCCACAAACTACAAGAGAACAATTCCAACAGGGGCGCTTGTCCGATTATGCAATTGCCCCAAAAGGAGGTCTTCAACAAGGGGGGTTGCCAGAGAAGTGAATCCTGACTCTGGCACCTCGGCCGCAGGGGACTGGGAGTACTGGGGCACCCCTGCAACGCAGGTCATGTCTGAGACTGGTCACAGGCTTGAGGGACTAAGTTCCCTGGAGCCACCCAGAGTAGTAGGGGAATCTCAGCCACTTCAGAAAGTTGAGAAAATTCAGCTGCCCTTATGGAGTCTGGAAAGAACTCTGGCAAATCTGCCAGTATGCCCTACCAGGGGTCACCTGCAAAATGTGTGAATAAAAGTCCTGGTCTAGCAAGCCCAACAAACGGGCTGGTAGGCCAGGTGCCCTTAAGGACAAGTCCTGGTCTGTCCAGCCGGGCAGGTGAGCTGTCAGGCCAGGCACCCTCCCTAACCTTGCGTAGGTCACAACGGGCTAAGGCCTCTCCTAAGCACCTAGGTGAATATGTGAGGTTCTTGTCAGTATAGGGAACAGTACAGGTCTATGGTGAGGAGATGGGACTTATGGGGGGTAGAAGATAAACACACGAAGTCCACATTAGAGAGTGGTTGGCTAACCCTGTTATTATAAGGGAAGTGTCTGCATGTGAGCAGACTATTTTTTTTAACTTTTAATTTAATTATGACGATTGTAAAGACATAAGAATTGTGTGTGTGTTCTATCCAGCGGGGAGGGGTGTTGTGTCCTGGGTCTGATGAGGGAACTCAGCAGGCCCAGAATTGTTGTGAATGGTCCCAGGCATTCTAAAAGCTACCCAGGACCAGACAGAGTGGCGTCGGCCTTGTGCGCATGCACAAGGCGTGAAAGCGCTCGGTTCCTATTAGCTGACACTGTCCAGGTTTCTGGTCATATAAAAAGGCCTGCGTGCCTTTTGCTCTTGCTGGGTTGTGTTGGTTATGAGTGTAGCGTTACCTCCTCAGAGGCTGCAAAAAACCCAGGCCCTCTCAGCCCCGTCTCCCTTTGTCCAACCCTGCAGTAGTGTTCTCTAAGGGTGGATAAGATGTCTCTTCCAGGCGGAGTCCATGCAGAATTAGTAGATAGCAGGCTCTTGTTGTTAAGGGGGTGGGGGCTTCCAGGAATGAAAGTAACCAGTCACAATAGTCAATACTATGATGATATCCAACTGCCCAAGGCCGATAAAGCAGCAGAAATAAGAGATTCCTCAGCGGTCATTCAGAGTCAAGTGGGAGGGAGGAAAACCCCCGGATCCAGACAGTAGTAGAAACAAGAACAGTCAGTGTGCTGTAGCAATAGCTCGTCCCCCAGGGCAACTCCCCCACAATGTCTTAAAACCTGTACCAGTCCAAATAGTTTCCAGGCTTCGCAGCAGCAACAACCACCACCAGTCTCTTCTCTCTCTTCTGTTGCTTCTCCTTCAGTCAGGTTTCAGTGTCAAACCCTGACCTCTCCTTTATCTTTATTATTAAAATCTGAGGCTAGGAGCCTCTGCCAACTCCTCTCCACACAATCTCTCTCTTGCCTCCGTTTGAGACATGCTCCTTATGAAGGAAGCAATAAAACTACACTCTCCCTCTCCCACTCTAGCCTCTATTTAAAATATCCTCATTACAATGGAAACAAATAAAACTTCCAGTCCCTTTACCTTCACCTGATGAACTGCAACAGCCACACCCAGCTTCTCCTCTCTTTCTCTTTTCTATCTTCTCCTCCACCCACGCCGGCCACACCCAAAGTCATCAGCAGCTGTCCCAATCTCTCCCTTCCCAACCAAGCTCCTGCAAACACTCTCAGACAGCTTCGCTACATACTCCCTCCACCTAACAATTTCTTTGGTCCCCCAAAGAATAGATAACTTTCCTACTCAGCGTCTATATTATTAGGAGTGGGTGTCACTCTTTCTCTACACTGTGTCCTAATGCATCATATGTTAACCTCTTCACCAGGCATATCACCCACCTCAGTCTCTGCACCTTAGGTTCAACCGTCCTCTGGTGACCCACCACCCCCCGGAGGTACCCGGGACTGACAACTCCGCCTCTGACATTGGCAATTGCCGACCACGGAGAGTAGCTGGATCCACCTCCAGCCATTTCCCTGGCTCTACAATATCTGGGGGCAACACTCCATCCTGTTCTGGCCATTCCCCAGACAGATCTCTAACCTTAACTCTCTGAGGGGTCCCCTCCTGTTCACAAATTCTAGGCGCAGATTCCAAACCATCAGACCCTGGCTGTTCTAACTCCACCTCACCACCCACAGCCTGGGGCACACTCCCCATGTCCCCTGATAACCATAACCAATCCATACCCCCTCTTGTTCTTCAGAATCTTCTACTTCCTTCTCTAGAGATGAGGCAGGTTTCGCCCTGGTTCCCACTCCCCTTCCCACTACACAGGGCTCATCTACGGGAACTGGATGGGTAGCTCGTACTGCCTCGTGCAAAGGCAATAGATGGTTCTGGTGCCATGCTTTTGAAGGTCCTGTGCTCCCCTCCTGTCATATTCAGTATACTGGCAACCCCAGCAGTTTCTCACTAACCACATACAACTGGGAGCCCCACTGGTCGGCCAATTTGTGCCTCCTAGCAGGGCCAAAATTTCTTAACAGTACTTGGTCCCCAAGCTGTATATCTTGGACTCTTACTATCAGATCATAATTCCTCTTGTTACGCCACTCCTGGACCCCTGCGGCCCCTGCGGCTTTTTCATAGGCCCCTGTTAAGCTCCTCCTCAACCTGTCCACACAATTATGGTAAGACTTAAAAGAGGTCTTGTCCATTGAGGTACCAAAAGCTAGGTCCACCGGCAGGTGAGCTTCCCTGCCAAGCATTAGCCAGTACGGGGAATACCCGGTAACATCACTTCTTGTGCTGTTATAGGCGTGCACCACGGTGGAGACATGTTGGGTCCAATGCTGTTTCTGCACTTCGGTGAGGGTTCCCAACATGTCCAAGAGAGTGCTGTTAAATCTCTCAGGCTGCGAATCGCCTTGTGGGTGGTATAGGGTGGTGCGGGACTTCCGAATATTCAACAAGCCCAGCAGTTGCTTGACCAGCCTACTTTCAAAATCCCTCCCCTGGTCAGAATGTATGCGCTGAGGTAGCCCGTAGTGTACGAAGAATTTCTCCACTAATACTTTGCCCACCATAACAGCGTGCTGATCTTTTGTTGGGAAGGCCTGGGCATAATGAGTAAAGTGATCGGTCACGAACAATACATTTCCTTGTCCACTGGCATCTGATTTTAAGGAAATGAAATCAATGCAGACCAAGTCCAAGGGCCTATGACTCCATAAATGGCCAATTGGCGCAGTTCTAGGTGGCAAAGTTTTTCTCTGGATACAACGCAGACAAGATCTACAATAATTCCTGACTTCCTTCTTTATGCCGAGCCAGTAGAACCGATCCACTACTAAATTAAAAGTCTTTTTCTGGCCCCAAGTGCCCATGCTCATCATGGAGTGCCATCAGTACTGCTCCTCTATGTTTCTTTGGGAGCAAGAGTTGCCACTTTTCTTTGAGCCCATCCGAAAAGCCCCTTCGATAGATTACTCCATCTCGAAACTGCAGGCGGCCCCACTCCTTGTGCATTACTCATGCTCCTCTGGGTACATCGGTGAGTAGAACCTCCCGCTGACCACCTCTTAGAGCTCTTCCAACCAAACCACAGAGGGGATTTTCCACCTGGTCCCTCCACAGATCTTTCTTAGTCAGGGCAAACCTACTCTCCCCTCTGATCTGAATAGGATTGCAGTATAATTTGGGGACACCTACGATGGTAATTCCCACTGATTCAGCCCCAATTGCTCCCCTAGCTCAATGTTCAACCCCTCAATACTGTGCTTGGATACCATCAGGGGGCAATTGTACCCACTCCTTAGTACCTGCTCCTGGACCCTGGGGCCTCCTTGACAAAGCATCTGCATTGATGTTCCCTACACCTGGATAATATTTTAAACCAAACCTAAACCCAGATAGGGCAGCCAACCACCGATGCCCCATGGCATCAAGTTTAGCAGTGGTGAGTAAATATGTAAGTGGATTATTGTCTGTTTTAACTTCAAACTCGGCCCCATACAAATAATCCCTCAACTTATCCACAACTGCCCACTTGAGTGCCAAAAACTCCAGTTTATGGGTGGGATAATTCTTTTCCCCAGGGGTTAAACCCCTACTGATATATGCAATGGGTTTTAAACATTGATCATGCTCCTGATATAACACCCCCCAAGACCATCCCGACTGGCATCTACATGTAATTCGTATGGCCGATTGGGGATGGCATAAGCTAAAACTGGGGTGTTTGTAAGCCTGTGCTTCAGCTGATCAAAAGCCTGTTCACAACGCTCAGTCCATTCTACCTGAATAGATTCTCGGGACTTCCTGGGCCCCCTAATGTTATGGATTTGATTCGAGTGACCCACTGTGTTATCTACCTCCTCATTTTTTAACAACTCATTAAGTGGGTGAGCTATCTTAGCAAACCCCTCCACAAATCTCCGATAATATGAACAAAACCCCAGAAATGACCGCAGTTCAGCAATACTCTGAGGCCTAGGCCAAGAAATCACGGCCTCAAGTTTAGCGGGGTCCATTGCCACTCCCTCAGCCGAGACGACATGCCTGAGATAGGTGACAGATGGCTGATGAAATTGGCATTTTTCTAACGACAATTTCAGCCCCTCCTCCTGGACCCTTGTCAATACCTTCTCTAAACGCTCCTCATGCTGCTCAAGTGTCTCCCCAAAGACAATGATGTCGTCTAAATAGACCAACACCTCTATCAGGTTCATGTCCCCCACTGTCCGTTCCATAAGCCTTTGAAAGGTCGCTGGGGCCCCTGACAACCCTTGTGGCATTCGATTGAATTCATAAAATCCCAATGGGCAAATGAACGCAGTTTTCTCCCTATCCTCTGGGTGCATGGGGATCTGATGGTAACTACTCCTTAAATCTAGCACACTGAACCACTTTGCCCCTGACAAACACTGCACAGCATCTTCTATCTGAGGAGTTGTATACTGGTCAGGGATGGTCCTCCGATTAAGGGTACGATAATCTATACACATCCTTAGGGTCCTGTTCTTCTTTTATTCCTTGGATAAAACTGATCCATCCAAACCTCTCCCTCCATCTCTCCCTTACCATCCAGAGACTCAATTGGAGTAGCTGGGCTCACCTGCCCCAACAACATCCGATCCTTCAGCCGCACCGGGAGGCCTGTAATATTCTGAACCCCAACTGAGATCTGCCCCTTTTCCTGCTTCAATACCCATGTGGGGATTACTGCTGGAATCAATTCCACTCCGCCATTCTGTCCCCTCGGGCCATACTCAAGAATGAGATATGGCCCAGGCTGCTCCCAATCTAATGTAACGGAAGCCCTCAGGCACACCACTTGCCCAGGTTGTATTACCCTCTTTCTCTTATCCAATTTCCATAACCACCCCACTCCTTTTGCAGCAGCGTGCTGCTCCTGCACCAAACCCTGACATACTGTCTGCAGCGCAGGATGAACGTTCCCCACTATCGGGCCCATTCCTAATGGAATAACTGGAGTAAGTAACCACCTAACTAAACTGGTATTAGTCCCCACAATCAATGAACCCTGGTTAACTTCTGGGGGGTGAGCACATATGATAGCCAAGGTATCCAAGGTCTCCATATGCCCGGCAACAGAGGGCCCAAACGTCTGCTGTAAAGGCAAACATCCATCATAGGGGAATTTCTCAGTACCAATACCACAGATCTTCAAATCCTCCAACTCCTGTATGGGCATATAGGTCAAATACTTATCATAGAAATCTTTATATAATAACGTCACCTGCGTACCTGAATCCAAAAGAGCCTTAGTATAAATACCTTCCACCTGCACCGATACCACTGGGGAGGGGCCCACCAACTGCTGAGGAACCATAGCTTTAGCCTTTATCAATTCAAAGGGCCGGAGGTTTCTTATCGTAGAGGATACCCCCATTGCTCTCATTTCTGCTGAAGATTCCCAAGAGGACCTTCTCTTTTCGGGGCTAACTGATATCACCGGGCACCCAGCTAGCTCTTTGGGCCCTTGACCATTTCCTGAATGCACTGGGTTCCCTGATCTTCTATACAATTTTGGACATGCACGCCTATAATGTCCCACGTCCCCACAATTATAACAGACCACTGATCTCATTGAATGATTATCCCAAGCGGGTGAGCCATCCTCCCAACCCGACCTCCACGCAAAGGTGGGCCACCCGCTGTTGACCAGGAGGCTCATAGAGGTATCAGAAGAGGGGTGAGAAGTTGTCCGAATATATAAGGCGTCTGAATAGACTATTATATCAGGTAGTGGAGAAGCGGGGATTGGACCCAGGTGGGGTAGAACAGGCCAGGATTGAACAACTCTCTCAGGGTGCTTTGGCTTTGGACCCTGTCTGGAGCCAAATAAAGGTTGAAGCTAGAGGGAATGCCTGGGGATATCACAAGCTTATAAGGAGGGTATGGGCAACCGAGGCTGTGGAGGAGGCTAAGGGGGTGACAGCTGAAGTGCCGGTTCAGCTGATAGAGCCTAAGACAGGACATAATAGGATTAACCCACAGATCCAAAGGGCACACTCAGACTCAGGTCAAAGTACACGCCACAGGAACAACTCCAAACAAAAGGCTCCAGAGGGTATAAAAACCCACTCCCTACATCTCTCTTCTTCCAGAGCCATCTTCCTGTCTGGCTCTCTTCTTCAATAAACTGCAACCTGCTTCCTAAAGCAGTCACCGTGTTGTTTATTCCTGGCTTGGCCTGAAGCACAATGAAGACTTTTCCTTCAACAATGTTTTATTATACTATAACTTTTATAGGGGCTTATGAGACATTCTAATCCTTCCTTGTCTAAAGCATTTAGATCAGCAGTTCTCAACCTTGGGGTCGCAACCCCATTTGGGGTCACACGACGATTTCGTGGGGGTCGCCATACACCGCGGGCCGCCATTTTGTTTTTTATTTTTATTTTTTTATTTTTATTTTTATTTTATTTTATTTTATTTTATTTTTTGGCGCGCGCGCCGCGCATGCGCAGATCCGCCCATCGCGTCGGAAAAAAAAAAATAAAAAATTTTTTTTTAAAAAAACAAAACAAACAAAATGGCGGCCACGATGGGTGGATCCGTGCATGCGCGGCGCGTGCGACGGGCCGATCCGCGCATGTGCAGATCTGCCCGTCACGCCGAAAAAAAAATAAAAAAAATTAAAAAAAAATAAAAATAAAAAAAAATAAAAAAACAAAAAAACAAAATGGCGGCCGTGACGGGCGTATCCGCGCATGCATGGCATGTGCGATGGGCTGATCCGCGCATGCGCAGATCCACCCGTCGCGGCCGCCATTTTGTTTTTTTGTTTTTTTTATTTTTTTTATTTTTTTTTTTTAATTTTTTTTTCTGCGCGCACGCACACCCGGGTCGGGGTCGCGGCGCGCATGGGCGGGGCAAGTGGGGTCTCAACCTGAGAAAGGTTGAGAACCACTGATTTAGATAGAAAGATAAGATATAGATCTCATGTATGTCAGACTGTTGGATCAACATTCTTTAATAGCTATATTTGAAACTTTATCTCAGATAATATATGACACATGATCAACCTATGAAATCCATAATCTCTTTCTCAAATATTAACTGTTCTATACTGTTCCCTCTGTAATATTAAGAAATAATGTATTTGTCAGTGTGTAAGAATTGATGAACTGGAATAGCCATAGCAACAAACCAGCCAATGAAAACTGTTTTTGATTAAGATACAGTATTGGCTGTGTAAGGCATGTGATCCAGCCTAGGTCTTGGCATGTCTTATTCTTCCCTGTGTCCCAATCTCCTGAGTTAGTTGTTGATGTTCCCCAGAGCTGAATGAAACTGTATGTATCATGATTATATATATTTTATAGATACAGTTTTTCTAAACTATGCCTCCTGCTCATTTTGAATGTGTGCTTATTTTGGGGCTTATTTTTGTGGGTTTATTTTCGGATTATATCTCAGCAGAGAATTACCAAGAAGAAAGAACAGGAGAAAAAGAAATGTTTCATCTGTGGGGCTGAAACTCACTTAAAGAAAAACTGTTTACAAGGAAGAAAAATAGCAAATGGACAGGCAGCAAAAGTTAGCTATTGTAATAGAGACAAATAGTTAATAGACAGTGGGGCTAGTCAAACAATTGTTAATAATTCTAAGTTGTTTTCCAGATTGGATTCAACTGGAGGAGATGCAGTGGCCTTAGCAAATAGCCAGAAGGCAAAAGTCATGGGGAAAGGCAGTGTGCTGATTCCATGTCTGGAGGAAAGGTTTAATAATGTATTATGTGTGCCTGAAATGGAGCATAATTTACTAAGTGTCTCCAGTCTTGACAAACAAGGGTTTGAGACCACATTTGTGAATGGGAAATGTCTCATAAAAAGAAATGGGAATGTATGTGCACAGGACCTAAAACAGGATAATCTTTATGTGTTGCAGGCACAAAAGATTCAATGTGTCCAAATATTTGGTACTGTGGCACAACATGATCATGCATTTATCTCTTGCACAGAAAGCTTGGCCATGCCAGCTTCAGAGTGTTGCAAAGGATGCCAGAGTTTGCAGAGGGATTAACCTTAAAAGGGTGTAAGGCATACTTAGACTGTGCAATGTGTAAATCATCGAAATCTAAGATATTCCCAGTAAGCAAGAAGAGCACAAGGCAGACAACAAAGGTTCTAAAGCTGGTACATGAAGATTTAGTAGGACCAATACAAACCAGCTTGGGAGGAGCCAGGTATGCGCTGATCATTATAGATGATTTCAGCAGATTTGGTTTCTGTTATTTCCTTAGGAGCAAAACAGAGGTGCTGCAGAAGTTCAATCAATGGAAGAAGATATATGCAACAGGTATGCCAGCTGCAAACTGACAGGGGTTCAGAATTCATGTCAACAAACTTTCAACAGTGGTTGGGACCGCTAGGAATATGACATAGACACACCATACACAGCAGCTGAGAATGGTGTAGCTGAATGACGGAATGGAGTCTTGCAGACCATGAAAGACTCACTGCTTGAGGATTCTGATCTGAGCAGGTCATATTGGGGCGAAGCCATGTTGACTGCTAATTAGTTGGTCAATAGGCTGTGGAGTTCCTCTATAAATGATATTCCATATGCTGTGCTATATGGGAGAAAGCCATCTCTGGCACATTTAAGGGTGTTTGGAAACAATGCATGGGTGCATATTCCAAAGGCAATAAGGAGAAAAGGGCAACCAAATGCTAGAAAGCTCAGGTTTATGGGCTATGAGCCTGGCTCAAAGAGCTATCACTTTAGCGATGGAAGCAGAAATATAGTAATTTCCAGATCTTCTAGCTTTGCAGAGCAGAATTGGGGCAGAATTGATGCTAATTCTGGGGATGATCCACTTAGTGACGGTGACTCACTTAGTGATAGTGTCAGTGTTCAGGGAGGAGAAGCTAAAAAGGGACAAGAAAAGGAGTCAGAAGAAGATAGTGACTCTGATGTGGAGCAGGAAAGGGTTGACAGTCAAGAGCAGTCAACGCTATGCAGGTCAGAGCGATGGAGCAAAGGGATTCCACCTGATAGGTATTCTGCTGGGAAAGTAAAGGTGTGTAATGTGTGGTATGAGCCAAGAGGCTATCAGGAAATATTGGCACTACCCAAAGTGGAGCAAGTGAAGTGGAAAGAGGCCATGGACAAAGAAATGAAATCCATGGATGAACATAAAGTGTTCACTTCTATGACTTTGCCACAAGGTTACAAAGCTGTAGAATGTAAATGGGTATATAAAAAAAAGTGTTACCCAGCAATGAAGTCCAGTATAAGGCAAGATTAGTGGCACAGGGGTTTTTACAGAAGAAAAACATGCAGTATGATGAGGTATTTGCACCAATGGTAAAAAGTGAAAGTATAAGGTTGGCATTAACATTGGCAATGGCACGTGGGCATAAAATTTGGCACTTTGATATAACCACAGCATTCCTCAATGCAGAGTTGGAGTAAGAAATTTACATGGTTCAAGCACCAGGATATGAAAGTAAAAAGCCTGGCACTGTGTATAAACTGAACAAGGCCATTTATGGGCTAAAGCAATCCGCCAGAAACTAGAACATCTGTTTAGATGTGGCATTGAAGGGTCTTGGGTTCAATAGTTGTAAGGCTGATGGTTGTATATATACTGCAAGGTTCCATTGTGGGGATTGCCAACTATTAGCATTTGTGGATGATCTTTGCTTCATTGCAAAAGATCTGGCACAGATGAAGGAATTTGCTAATCAGTTGGAGAAAACGTTTGATTTGAAAAGTCTGGGTGAAATACAAAACTATCTTGGTGTAGAGATACAAAAACTGAGAAAAGTGGCTACATTCTCAGTCAAAGAAGGAAAATTGAACAATTGTTGGAGAGATACTACATGAAGGATTGTAATTCTGCTCTAATACCTATGAGCATAGATTTTCACAACACTTTAGGTGAGGACAAAAGTGAAGTCTGTGATCAGGAGATATATCAGTCAGCAATAGGAAGCTGTTATATCTGTCAGTGTTCCAGACCAGACGTAGCTTGTGCAGTAAGCATCTTAAGTCACTTTACTGCTGCACCAACACAATTGCATTGGATGGGTGTGAAAAGAATTCTCAGATATTTGAAGGGAACTGTGAATTTGGGTCTTGAAATACAGGTCTCTGAAGAGTTAAAGTTAAAATGTTATGTTGACAGTGATTATGCCAATGATGTGCAAACCAGAAAGTTTCGGTTTATGGTATTATTTGGAGGGACTTTAATTGGATGGAAGTCCAGAAAACAAACAACTGTAGCTATTTCTACTGCAGAGGCAGAATTTATTGCTCTGTCTGAACTTTGTTCAGAGGTAACCTGGTATGTACAGTTGTTAAAGGATTTAAGTATAGAAGTAAAATAAGCTGTAACAGTATTTGAAGATAACGCTGCTTGTATTAAAATGCCAACAGGTGACAGAGTGAAAAGTAGAAGTAAGCATGTGGACATTAAGTATTATAATGTCAGAGAAGCCATCAAAAGTAAATTAATTTGGACTTCCGCTTCTGATATGCGGCAACGCCGGTTGTATCTGGAGACTCATCTCCACGCCGTCTGGAGTTTCCTTGGCCGGTAGACCCCCTAGGGGGTCAAAAGTCACCCTGGAGGGGCGACCACCGAGGAGGAGACTTGCTGGTAGATATGGGAGGGCAGCAGCTTCTCCCGTGTCTCCAGCTATCTCCTTAGGGCCAATGGAGCAAAGATCGTCCTGCAAGATGGCTGATCACCCTGCTGCACCAGCCAAAAATCTCACTGACACCTAAGCATAATAGACACACCGCGGATCAACCAGGTGAGACCCTTTTTGTTCCTCTATTCACCCTATGCTGTTTCTGCCTGTAAAAGCGTTGTTGGAATTACTTCCCTGTTTGGAAGAAGCGGCTTTTGTATGTGTGGGAGGCATTAAACAAAAGGACAGAATAAAACTTTTTTAAAGACTATATTTTATCCCTATTCACGTTGAGGTACAGAAAAAATTGTTTTTTGGTTTTTTGGGGAGTGGTATTATTATTTTATATTGGGAGAGCATTTTTTTCCCACTCTTTCTATAAAAATAGAAAAAAGGAAAAAATAATAATGGCATTTGAAAAAGACTTTTTAGCTTACTGAGGACATCTACTGGTCAAAAGTTAATACTGTAATTGTTGACTATTTGGAGATGAGATGGTTTTGGCCTTCACACTTTTTTTCAAGAGAAAAGATAATTTGAGCCAGCTGTGGGATTTGTGGGGGTGGATACTCTTCAATTGTAGCCCCCACTAAAAAAAGAAAAAGAAAAGAAAAAGAAAAAAGGATTTCTCTTTAACCATTGTTAAAATGGAGAAGCCTCAATCACATTTAAACTGTAAACTTATACTGGAAAAGATCTATGAGGCCAAAGAAGAAATATGTACTGCAATAAAAGAGTTTACTACAGAATTAAGAGCCAGAACTTCTACTTTAAACCTCAAAACTGACTCTCAGATTACACCTGACTATTCTACAAAACACATTATACTAGAAAAGGACTTAATTGAGAATAAAGAGAAATTTATCTTGCCTTACAAGCAGTCCACTTATGGCTTTGAGGACCAGGAAATAAAGTAGGATAATAAAGAATAAAGTAAAATAATAATAATGATAATGAAAAATCACTAAAGTAAAATGATGTGTCTGCACAATTACTGGAATAAAGCTGTGTTAGCAAATACGTGACTAACCAAGTACGCATTACATCTAGAAACATTGTATGTGGCAGATTCTCCATTGTGTGCCTTTGAGAAATGAATCTGATGAAATACAATGTAGATTTCTATGTGTGGTTCTTTGTTCCTGAGAAAAGAAAGCTATAAAACTGTAGTTTGGACCCGCCCTCAGGGTTCAGAATTGCTGTTGCTAATCACTTCTGAACCTTGTGCAAATAAATCTCTCTGCTAAACCCTCTGGAATTCGTAAAAGTTCCTTTCATTTTTTACAAGATTTATGGTGACTCCGCCAGAACTTTTAGGAAGAGGCCGTTGACCTTCCAGATGGATTGCCCTGGTGGGAAGCCCCTCTCCTAACGACGACTTCTCCAAGCCGGCTCCATGGCCTTTGTCTACGGGGAGACCTCGACGGGAAGGGAGGGGAACTCACCCACCAGCGAAGCACTCCAATCAAGGATCCGCTGAAGGGTAGCAGACAGGTCTTTAATCAACAAAACAGTCTGGATCGCCTGCAGGCAAATATTGTAAAAAAGGGAAACCTGATCCCTTTTGGATCAGAAGAGGGGACTGATTACCCCTAGAAGACAAGGCGGCGTCCTTAAGTCTTCAATAGGTAGGACTGTGTGGGTGGTTAAACCATCACATTTCCTGCAGAGTGACCATTGGAACGTCCAGCACCTCAGGTCGGTGGTAGTGTGTTAGGGAGAAATGGGAGGTAAACAGACAAAGAAGGGCGTTGGTCAGATGCCGCTTCAGTGTATGTTAGAAAATTTCAAAAAGGGGTTTTCTAGGGATTATGGATACCCAAGACCAAATCCAGCCATGTTAAAAAAATTCCGTGAATCTGAATGGACCACCTTTGGCATAGGGTGGCCCCAGGAGGGATCGGCGAATCCTGAACTCATGGCACGGGTTCATCAAATTGTGACTGGAAGTGGTCATTGGGACCAATATCCCTATATAAACCAGTGGCAGATTAATATTGCAGAAAAGCCTCGATGGTTAGCAAAATGTCAGATAGAATGTGCTAAAATATATTTGGCCAACCAAAAAGCCAAACCTCAGACAAAAGCTAAGATTTTCAGCCAGGAAGAAACGGAGGAAGTTGCCAGACCCCCTCCCTATGTTCTTAGAAGAGAAGAAGGGGGAATACATCAGCAAATTCCACCCCCTCCGGTTGAAAGAAATGAAGTCCAACTTCAACCAGAAGGCAGTGTGGAAAGAAAAATAAAAACAGATGAAACCATTCAAAAGAAAGAAGAGGACTTGGATAGCAATGAAAGCAAAACAACAGTTTTTAGCCGAACTAGAAGTAAAAAGGGGGTGAAAACAGAAGAAATTATAGCCCCTCTAAGAGAAGTTTTGGTCCCTGGACCAAACAACACCAATATTTCCATGCTCCAGTATGTCCCCTTTACAACCACTGATCTACTTAATTGGAAACAGCAATTTGGGCCATTTTCAGAAAAACCTCAAGAAATAATTGATTTATTCTCAACTATCATTCAGATGTATAACCCTATGTGGGATGATATGCAACAGCTTATTTCTACTTTACTGGATATGGAAGGAAGAGAAAAATATAGATTAGGGAAATTAAAAGTACTTGCCCAATGACACCCAGATGGAGGAGCAAATTATCAGGCAAACAGAAATACTGAAGCTGTAGAACAGAGACCAGACTGGAATGCTAATAATATGCAGCACCAAACTTTGTTGCAAGGCTATTGGCTTTTGTGCTTAGAAGCCTTGAGAGAAGCCACAATTCATCCAGTTAATTATGCTGCAGTAACTAGTGTTTGGCAAGATAAAAATGAGTCACCAACTGCTTTTCTCAGCCGACTGATAGAAGCTTATAAAGTAAACATAGGTATGGAGATGGCACAAAATCGCCCACTCCTAATTGAAAGATTTATTACCCAAAGTGCTCCGGAAAAAGTTACAATGCACAGAAGGAGCATTAGGAAATAATTTAGCAGAGATCATGGAAATAGCTCAGAAGGTATTCTGTAACTGTGAAAAGGAGGAAGAACGAAAGTCAGATCAGAAAGAGAAAAAGAAAGTTGAAATGTTAGCAGTGGCCTTGGGGGGGATGCGTATTGGACCCAACCAATGTGCCATCTGTAAACAGGAAGGACACTGGAAAAGGGAGTGCCCCCAGAGGAACGGCCAACCTAAGAGACACTCTCGCCAGTATGGAAGAGGAAAAGGAGGTAGAGGGACTTTCCGAGAAGGTTTTAGGAGGAGCTTCAGGGGAAGAGGGCATCCAGCCTATCCCAGCCAGATGGAAGAAAGAGAAGAAAACATAATCGGCTTAGCTGACATGGAATGGGGAGACTGAAGAGGAAAAGAGGATATTTGGACTCCACAGGCAAGATCATCTAATATGCAACTTTGATTAAAAGACTCATCAAGGCAGCCCTATTACCATTTAAAGTTGCAATCATCCATTGTCCTGGACATCAAAAAGACTCAAGCCTTATTACCCAGGGCAATAGGAAGGCAGACAAAGAAGCCAAAAGAGCTGCATTAGAAGCCCCCACCCTCCAATCGGATGTCACCAGGTTCATGTATTTAGACACGTACTTAGAACAACTTGATCCTACATATATGAAGGAGGAAACCCAAAAATTGAAACAGGATGTACAAGCCGAACTGGTTAAAGGCTGGTACACCCTTCCTGATGGACGCATTGCTGTTCCTCTTGCGCTTGCCCACACCCTTATTTTTCAGGCCCATAAGCAACATCATTTGGGAAAAACTGCATTATTACAGCAAGTTGAACAATTTTTCTATCTTCCCTTTGCTTCTTCACTAACGGCACAAGTATGTTCTCAATGTTCCACTTGTGCCCAAACCAATGCACGCCAAGGACCGGTAGTACCACCTGGTCGACAACCAATCGCTTATTTTCCAATGGACTATGTTGTTGTTGATTTTACTGATATGCCCAGAAGTAAGAAATATGTAGCCCTGTTAGTTATAATCGATACCTATTTAGGGTGGATTGAGGCCTTTCCAACTGTAAATAAGAAAGCTATACAGGTTGCCAGAATATTCCTTAAAGAAATCATTCCTAGATTTAGTTGCCCTTCTAGGATTTCATCAGATAATGGCCCTGAGTTTGTACACCAAATCAATAAGGCTTTAGCCCAGGCATTAGGAATTAAGTGGAGATTTCATTGTGCTTTTCATCCCCAATTGGCTGGTAGGGTGGAATGTGCTAATTGCACGATTAAAACCCTTATTACCAAATTTTGCTTGGAAACTCATCTCCATTGGCCAGATGTTTTGCCTATGGTTTTGTATGCAATCAGACTGGCCCCCCGCACTAAATTACAACTTAGCCTTTATGAGCTCATGTTTGGCCATCCTCCTTGTCTATTTAAACCTGACAGTCAGGGCTGGCCGGACTTGGCCCATAAGGGGGGAATAGATCAACAGAAATTGCTACATCAGTTACAGCTTTATAATTTGGCTGTTTCAAATTTGTGCCATTATATGATGGAACAACAACCCCCTCCAGTGGTCACGGCAACACATGGGTTCAAACCATGAGATAGGGTGTGGGTAAAACACTGGAAATCAGATCCCTTGAGCCCAAGATGGAAAGGACCGTATACTGTTGTCATGTGTTTTCCTTTGGCAGTGAAAACCTTGGAAGGAAAGTCCTGGATCCACTGGAGTAGATTGAAAGCAGCTGCACCTGCTGATTCAGTAACTTACAAGGTGGATAAGGCTGACAAACCTTTGGTGTTAAGATTTACAAGAAATACACCCTGTCGAACCCTACCGGCAGCGGGTTCTCAACACACGGTGTAAACATCAAGACCTTTCTGAGACACTCCGGATGCTGTCTCTCTATGCACGGTGGAAGATATGAGGATTCTACAGCTCATAATACCTGTTAGTTATTTAATATGGGGAATATACACACACATTCCTACACAAATCAGTGCAATGGCTACATGAGAGGTCATACTACAGAAACCCTCTAATAGAAAATTATTGAGTAGCACACATAAAGAAAGAACAAAAACACAGGGAAACCAGAATTGTCAAAACTGCGTCAAGACTACAAAACAAGGGAACCAGATAACTAAGACTTTGATTTATCATACAATGAAACCAGAAGGGTGCCAAGATAGCTCCCCTAGCTCTTGTACATACATTAGAACTGTATATAAAGTTTGTAGAAAAGGGGTCCAAGATCAGTGTTATAACCCGAAGTCTAATCCTGATAGATGGGCCTTAGAAATCAAAACACATAGAACAAGAGGGGTCTCTAGAGACCAGGCACTATTAGGGATCTCCCAATGGAAATCCAACCCACACTTTTAGCGTCTCCTTTGATGTTTGCAAGGCAGCTAATTTTTTTTTAATTTTTTTTTGTGATCCAAATGAAAGGTTTTATTTCATAATGAACTTGCAGGACACTGTTGCTAAAAAAAAAATCTAGGGGTAAATGCCCATTTTCCAGACAAAGTGCAGAGTGTTGAAAGATGAAACCAAACCGAACACAGACAGTTACTTCTGGATAATGGATTACAAGTATTAAAAATGACGAAATATAGTTCCCTCAACTTTTTGCTTCTGGAAAAACAACATTGCTGAACTCCACGAGGAGGCAACTGATCTCCACTTAGGCCTGACATGAAACTAACAACAATATGGGGATGGGGATGGGAGAGATTTGAAGGTCCCCTTGGTGTGAGAAAAGCACACACAGAGATAAGCCAACACAGAGGACTTTTCTATAAACACAGTATACTTTAATCTGTCCAAAGTCTTTAATGCCCCACTGGATAGCTCAGTCTACGTGGCCTCTTGCCCAACTGGAGAGAGTACTGCATTTTTTATTCCCAAATTATCCCCAAATCATTGCTGCAAGCAGCAGGGTTTATTGTCTGCTTCAATTTGGAAGGCCAAACTCAAGAGCCAATAGTTGTTTTGTGTCATATGAGTACAAAGAACATTCTGATTTCTCCATAAATCTATTCAAATTGTCACAACGCAATAAGAAGCAGAAGCTGCAGAGAGAAGAAAATGGAGTCAAATGCTGAGCCATCAAGATAGTTTGCTGTTTCAGCCTTCAATGCAAGGAAATCAGAGCAGAGAGAAGCTCTTAAACCCAGAACACTTTTGTACAGTCATACTAGGAAGCCAAAGCAGAATCTATATTAGAAGAATTTGACGCCCCGACCATCATTCAGAGTGAATATTTCAGCTTTATGTTCCTGTTGTAAAGCCTGCAGAGCTCGAAGAAGTACTAATTCTTCCAAACCATGGAATTCTTCTTCCTCTGTATCCTCGCCATTGGATAACTCATAGAGTGTGAAAACCGAGTTTGTCAATCCATTCTTCAAAACCCATTGGTAAATTAGCTTGCCCCATTCTTCTGGACATCGCCACAGGATAAGAAAGCTAGACTTGTTCTTGTCAAGCCATTCGAGATTCCCTTTTTTCCTGAGCTCCTCTAACACAACAAGGATGGATTCCAGTGGGAGTTTTCGCTGCAATTTCCAATTGTTGAACAGTGGGTTCTCTTGAGCCTCTGGAACAGTCATAGTATAGAGCTTGTTGAGGCGGCAATACGAGAGCATTAAGGAACACCATGCTGTCAGCTGTTTTTGCCTTGTATCCACGTTAGGCTGCAACGTAAAGAACGGCGGGAAACTGTACTGCCAGGGCCACTCGAAACTCATCATCGCCGCTGAGGCCGAACGGAACTTCCGCCTTCTGCAAGGCAGCTAATTATTGGCCTGATATATATGGTTGCAGAGGGATCAGTTACATCCACAGCTATATCCTAAACCATAAGTATCTGTGCTCACTGGATGGGTGTCCAATCTCCGCAGTCAAATGTAAATGGTGGTCATGTGTTAGGTAGTATACCCAAGACCCAAAGGAGATAGACCACATCTTCTTTGAAAAGAATGAAACAAAAGCAGATTCCTGTGGAATTTTTTTTTAATATAAAATTATTTTATTAAAACAATCAACATTGAACATAAAAAAAAAAATCTTGTGCAGCAATCATCATGGCACCTGATATACAATACTAGGTATTAGTCACTGAAAACATCTGAATTAGTAAGCCTTTTCCCCACCCCTCGCGTCTAGCCTCAACTATACTCCTGTTACACTTTGTTTGATTGGTGTTTCTCTTATCTGGTTCCACATTAATGTGGTCAACATTAAACCAAAGATCCTATTGCTAAACAATCATCCCAGAACATAGCATACAACATTAGGTATTAATCTTTGTAAACATCTGTTTTAGTAAACGTTCTTCCCTCCTCCCTTCCCTCTTCAAGTATACTCCGAGTACCTTTTGTTTGTTTGGTGTTTCTCTTATATATGGTCTATCTGCTGTATCTAGTTTATTGCATATTGTTCGTTTGCACTTCTGAATTGATTTCATCCCATTACTAGTGCAAACTTTTATAGTCCCTAACCGGAGATCCTGAGGTAAAAGTTTCATATCCTGACTGAATTGGCCGTTCCTGACGAACTTGATCCGGAAGATGAAAATGGGAGTACAGTTTCTCAACTCCATAACGGCAATTTACCAGAAACAAACAGGCCAGATCATTGTCAATGGAGACTTAACGGATTCATTTAATATAGAGAGAGGCACGAGACAGGGCTGCCCGTTATCACCCCTTCTATTTATTCTAACGCTGGAAACTCTACTAAACAAGATAAGAGCAGCAGAAGACATACAGGGCATACGGATCAGACAACAAGACTACAGACTATGTGCCTTTGCAGATGACTTGCTGGTGACAATGTCGCAACCAGTACAGTCAGCAAAGAGATTGATGGAGATAATGGAAGACTATGGTAGGGTGTCAGGCTTCAAAGTAAATATATCAAAAACAAAGATGCTAGTCAAAAACCTAGACAACAAAGCAAGACAGGACTTGGAAAGAATAACGGGTTGCGAAATTGTCAAGAAAGTTAAATATTTAGGAGTGGAGATAGAAGCAACGAATGCGAAATTATACAAGAATAACTATGAGGAGCTGTGGAACAAGATACAAGCAGACCTGGAAAGGTGGAAAACATTACGACTGTCCCTGCTGGGCAGGATAGCAGCAGTTAAGATGAACATATTACCAAGATTCCTATTTCTCTTTCAAATGCTGCCCATACTCAAAAAGGATGTGGATCTGGACAACTGGCAGAGAGACATCAACAGATATATTTGGGATGGCAAAAGACCGAGGGTGAAACTAAAAATCATACAGGATGCAAGGAAGAGAGGGGGACTAAAAATGCCTAATCTAAAGCTATACTACTATGCAGCGACACTAGTGGCGCTGAGTGACTGGATCAATATGACGAACGACAGAATACTGAATGTTGAAGGACATGGCCTACTATTCGGCTGGCACGCATACTTGGTGTATGATAGAAAGGCAGACAAGAACTTCAAGGAGAACCCATTACGAATCCCACTGTTATGGGTCTGGACGAAATATAAATACCTTTTACATGACAAGATCCCCACCTGGACGATCCCTGGACACACAATAGGGGATGTAAACACAACCCAAGGGCAAAAAGTGGTGCCCTACAGTAAACTGGTACTGGGAGAAGAAAATGGGTTCCAATTGGTACACCAAGCAACGCTAGCAAACAGAGGAATAGGAGGTACCTGGCTATCACATGTACAACTGCAATCAAGGTGGCGTAAAGATAAGAAGAAGGGCTTCTCCCAGACCGACGAGAAACTAATTGCACAGATTAGAGATCAGGGGGCCATGCACATCAAACGAGTGTACAGCGTTCTGATAGAAATGGACTCTGAAACTGAGCTAGTCAAGAGCTGTATGGTAAGGTGGGCACAAGACTTTGGGCACTCTATCACCATGGACACGTGGGAGAAAATCTGGGTGAGGAACGTAGAATTCACGAAATCGCAACAACTAAGGGAAAACTTCTACAAGATGTTCTATAGATGGCACCTAGACCCGAAAAAATATCACTCATTTACCCAGGCTCCTAGCCCAAATGCTGGAGGTGTGGGGACGGGGAAGCTACCTACTTCCACATATGGTGGACATGCAGAAAAATCAAAGCATTCTGGAGGAAGATATGGTGGACACTTCAAACCATTTTTAAAAAGCGTATAGAATTTCTACCTCAGGCTTTTTTGTTAGGGATTACAAAGGACATCACTACCTCAGAGACAAATTTATTTTTGAACTTAATTACAGCAGCAAGATTGTTGGTGGGACAGTACTGGAAGAATCCGGAAATACCGCCTATTGAAGAATGGACTGTGAAAGTAACAAATTTGGCGGAAATGGCAAAAATATCAGCATACTTGAAAAATCGCTCCAAAGAACAATTTTTGACGGACTGGAAACAGTGGATAGACTATATCCAAGAGAGACACCAATCAAACAGAATGCAGCTGGCGTTTAGCTGAGGCTCGATGGGAGGAGGGAAGAAGGGTTAACAAATCAAATGTTTACAAAAACTAACACCCAATGTTGAATGTATATGTTCTATAACTAATGCCTCTTAACATAACCTTATGACTAATGTTGTTTGCTTTAATATTGTTAAAGCGGACTGAACCTCTACCTCAGGATATGAAACTTTTACCTCAGGATCTCTGGTTAGGGACTATAAAAGATTGCACTAGTAATGGGATGAAGTCAATTTAGAAGCGCAAACGAACAATATGCAATAGACTAGATACAGTAGATAGACCATATATAAGAGAAACACCAACCAAACAAAATGTATTCGGAGTATACTTGAAGATGGAAGGGAGGAGGGAAGAACGTTTACTAAAGCAGATGTTTACAAAGATTAATGCCTAATGTGGTATGCTATGTTCTAGGATGATTGTTTAGCAATAGGATCTTATGTTTAATGTTGATCACATTAATATTGAACCAGATAAGAGAAACACCAATCAAACAAAGTGTAATAGGAGTATAGTTGAGGCTAGACGCGAGGAGTGGAAAAAGGCTTACTAATTCAGACGTTTTCAAAGACTAATACTTAGTATTGTATATCAGGTGCCATGATGACTGCTGCATAATATGTTTTTATGTTCAATGTTGATTGTTTTAATAAAAGAATTTTTTTATTTAAAAAAAAAAAAGCAGATTCCTGTGGAATGGATAACTGTAACTTTGTGACTCTCACAGTCAAGAATGGCAGTTGGTTCCTGGAACAAAAAAGATGGGAAAGACAAAATTGGATGTTTGGGATAGGAATAAATGCCAAATGCTATGACCCAATGTCAGAGGTAGAAGTCAAAATTATAACTGCAACCAAAAGACCAGAACAAAAATCATTATTTTGGTCATATTATGAGGAAATGGAGAACCTAAATATTCCTGAAATACCTAGACATGTAACCAATACCTTTGTTAAGTTAGCTGAAGATATTGCCCATACTTTAGGCATGTCTAACTGTGTTGTGTGTGGTGGAACAAATATGGGAGAAAAATGGCCATGGAAGGCACAAGAGTTAAATTATACCAAGGTACTAGAAATGTCTGAAAATAATAATTTAACCTATACAAGTGGGAAAGATGGTGATTGGACTCTCACTTCCAACCTGGTAGGACATGTATGTTACTCAAGGAACAAAACAGAATCTTGCATAGCAGTAGATGACCTCCTATGCACAGGGACTTGGGAAAACGGTAAATGGTGGTCTGGAACCAACGAAACCACTACTATGGATCATTATGCCCTTACAAAAGTATCTGGGATGCCATATCTAAAAGACCCCATAGATACCAGTCTCCATCCCAGATGGAATGTACTGGATTTGCGGAAAAATGGCATATGAACAACTACCTAAGAACTTGTGTGGATCTTGTGTATTGGGAATAATTCGACCAGGATTTTTCCTGTTACCATTAAAAACTAAGCAAATTCTTGGAGTTCCTATCTATGATGAAGTTGGCAATATAAGGCAAAGAAGGGAACCAAGTGCAATCACCCAATGCGCAGGAATCACTTGGCGAAAAAATGAATGGCCACCTTGCCGCATCATCCTAGTTTATGGCCCAGCTACTTGGGCTGAGGGTGGAATGTTTGGATAACATACCCCTATTTATATGCTCAACAGGCTCATTAGGTTACAAGCGGTGGTAGAGTTAATCACTAATGAGACTGTGAAGGAACTAACTGAATTGGCCAAAGAAAATGTGAAATCCAGGACATATATCATGCAAAATAGGTTAGCCTTGGACTATCTGTTGGCCAAAGAAGGAGGGGTATGTGGAAAATTCAACCTAACAAACTGTTGCATCGAAATAGATGAAAGTGGAAACATAACAGACAAAATGATCAAATTAGCTCATGTTCTGGTGCAAACCTGGAAAGGATTTAATTTGGAAGATATATTTTCAAGATGGTGGCCAAAGTTACCAGGCCTACAAATCATCATAGTTATAGCAGTCTTATTAATTCTAGGATGTATTTTGATTCCCTGCTTACTCCCCTGTGTTATAGCAATGATTTGAAGAATCTCAGAAAGTACAGCCCAATTAACTGCAAAACATGAAACAATGTTAGCTTTATGGGAATATAAAATGTTGCCCTCTAAAGATCCTGAATTGGAGATGGAAGTTTAAGCTGGAAAACTTCCAAATGGGGGAATAAAGTAGAATAATGAAGAAATTATTTTTAAAATAAAATGATGTGTCTGCATAATTACTGGAATAATGCTGTGTTAGAAATACGTGACTAACCAAATCCGCATTGCACTGAGAAACATTGTATGAAGCAAAACTCTCTTCATTGTATGCCCGTGAGAAATGGACCTAATGTATCACAATTTGTATTAGAATGTATAGTCCTTTGTTCCTGAGAAAGGGAAAGCTATAAAACTGTAGTTTGAACCCGCCCTCGGGGTTCAGAATTGCTGTTGCTAATTGCTTCTGAACCTGCGCAAATAAATCTCTCTGCTAAACCCTCTGGAATTCATAAGAGTCCTTTGATTTCTACAAGGATATCTTAGAAATAATAAAGCCAAGTTTTTTCCTCCTCCCCATCGAACAGAAACAATTCCTGGGACTAACTGTATATGATAATTTATCAGATAAAGTCCGAGCAAAAAGAGCTATACAGCCAAACAATATAGAAATTGGAACTTGAAAGGATGATGATTGGACTCCAGAAAAGATCATCAAATACTATGGACCGGCTACATGGGCAGAAGATGGTACTTTAAGTGCCAGGGAACCCATCTATATTTTAAACAGGGTAATTCGGCTGCAAGCAGTGCTTGAAATAATTACTAATGACACTATAAGTACTTTGACACATTTAGCTAAGGAAAGCATAAAATCTTGAACTTACATCATGCAAAATCAGTTAGCCTTAGACTACTTATTAGCTCAGAAAGGAGATGTGTGTGGAAAATTTAATTTGAGTAATTGCTGCATTGAAGTAGACGAGAATGATAAAGTAGTAAAAGAAATTACAGACAAAATGATAAAATTAGCTCATGTCCCTATCCATACCTGGAAAGGATTGACTTTAGATGGAGTAAATAATTGTTTTGGTGGATGGTTTGCAGACTAGAAGGAACTAGCAAAGTTTGCAATGTTAGGCTTCTTGGCTATTATGTTTTTACCGTATTTGATTCCTCTCATACAAATGTTAATAAAACGAACAATGAAGAGCATGACTTTAATAACAACTTCAATAGAGAGTGGGAAGAAAGAAACAATGTTGATAATGAAAGTAGGAAAACGGGTTGGAAGAAGAAGATTCAGAATGTAAAAACTTACTTCCACAGGAACCAAAAAAATATAGGGAATTATGAACTATTAAAAGTATAAAAGAATAATTCAGGTGGAAGAGAAAAAGGGTGGAATTGAAGGAAATAAAAGGTATTCTTTTATAAAATGTAACAAGGTATGTATGAGACTGTATGTAGTGTAAATGTAGCAATGCACTGCCAATCTGTTACTGTTTCCTGCCTATGTAAAGTGACCACAAAAAGTAATCAGCAAAGACAATGAATTATGACCTACTTCAGTAGAGATTACAAAATAAATAAAGATAAGATCACAAAGTGGAAATTACAAATAAACAAAGTTAAAACCACAGTGGATGGAGGAAATTGCCAGGATGACCTTTTTAAATGTAAAGCAGCTTCAAAGAATATAGAGAAGGCGAGTTGGGAGGGTTTCTTAGGCATGACGTACATTGTAAAAGATATAAATTGTATAGCTTGGAAACTGCTCTTTGTGCTCTTAGAACCCAATCCAATTTGGGAAGGGTCTAGGAGGCCATGTTTGCAAACGCTTTTCTTTTCTTTTTATTCTTTTTATGTTTTTCTCCAATAAAACTTTGTTTTGTTAACCAGACTTGTCGTCGTATTGTGAATATAAAATTTTGGGGTTTTTAAATCTCACACTATGTAGTTTTTTGGGGGGGTCTACCATTCTGGTGGGAGGGGGCTGCTTGACTGGGGAATGTATTTGCTTTGTTGTGCTCTGTCCTCTTTGAAACATCCACCCTTCATGAGAATGGAATATGGCCTGAAAACCTCTGCCTTATCTTCAGATGACAGAGCCTGGGATCATTGGGAAATGAAAGTGAGAGAGACTTTGAGATGGGCACTAAATCACCAGGTTCTCAAAACAGCCTAGCACCTATGGATAGGCTGGATTTCAACTGGGTGGTTGGACACGGGGGGGGGGAGGAGTCCTCAATGGGCATTATGATATAACATTTTGCGTGCAAATTCTTCAGATCTTCCTTTGCTCTACTGCTATCACTAATATTCTTACATTTTGTCTCTCCTTTGGCATCCTTTCTTTAATGATTCTATTCCATTATTTCTTCAATATTAGTGTAACTCTTGTCCCATGTCAAGTTGGCTGATGGCAAATTTGCCATGGTGAATTGTCTTGCGGTGAGTTGGCCACCACAAGTTGTTGTAGACCCAATTGATAGATATTCCAGGACTTTTTCATTCATTCTTACCACTGAAAGTTTCTGTACTGAAACTGAGAAAATATTTTTAAATATTCTTGATTCCAGGTGATTACATTTTGACTAGATTTTTTTTATATCTTGAAACAAATGTGCCAAATGAGATGCAGAGTTTGCTGACCTAATTCCACTAACTAATAGATGCATTTATTATAAGAGAAGAAGCTAAAATGCTTCTACAGCCTGTCATTTCTCTTTACCCTTCACATTAATCCAGTTTAGGTTTAATACTTGTGCCTTTTTGGATGAGTTTGAGATATTTTTAAGAGTGCATGGGAGGAGAATAGTCAATCTTATTTCAGCATTGTAACAGAAAGGGGTGTGAGCACAACAGCAATATGAATCTGTCATTAACTTGTGCAGTATTAATGTTTATGAATTTACTCAATAACTAGTCCAGAAAACAAATGTCCATACCTATTATAAATTTCATTTATATACATCAGCTGTTTGACAAAATAAATCAATACCAAATTCTTTTTCATCTTGCCACATGCAAATTCAAATCAATTTAGTCTTTTTGGAATATGTCTTAGACTCAATATGCCTTAGATAAGAATAAATATTTTAAAAGGTTTAAGTAGAATGCCTATAGATAGCAAGATAAAGAAATTTGATTCATAAACCAATGCTATGTGATATAATGTATTCTATAGAGAAATATTGCTTTTTGAATTTTTTTAATCTGTTGAATTTATGCACTGTTATAGAAGTACTGATAAAAAAATTCACCTAGTTTTCAGAGTGAGAAGCTCAGACTGGTGGGACTGCTATAACAGAATAACAGAGTTGGAAGGGACCTTGGAGAACTTCTAGGCCAAACCACTGCTCAAGCAGGAGATCATATACCAGTAATGGTGAACCTTTTAGAGACTGAGTGCCCAAAACCTGCCCCCCACCCCTGCCCTGTGCTGCCCGTCCATGCTCCGCCCCCGCTCCACCCCCACTTTACGCTCTGCCCCACCCACAGGGCCACCCACCGCCTCCATGGCCTGCCGCAGCACATCGCCCAGGCAGCCCAGCAGCACCATGGCCATGCCCTCTGCCCACGCCCCGCAGCATCATCTGCGCACGATGGGGTGCAAGGGCAGAGTCTTGTCCCTGCTGCTCAGCTGCCATGTCTTTGGCTGCACTGCTCTGCGCGGGCCACGCCCGGGGGCAACTCTCCACTGGAGGGGCTGCTCATGAGGAGGGGGCCGGGGGGAGGCAGGCTGGGCAACAGAGCATGTGCCCACATAGAGGGCTCTGAGTGCGTGCTATAGGTTCGCCACCACTGTCATATACCATTGCAGATATGTGATTGTCCAATGTCTTTTTAAAAACCTCCAGTGATGAATCACCCACAACTTATAATACAATAGCTTACAATTCTATATAACATACTTATAAGAGCTTATAAAAGCTATATAAAAGTTTATAGTAGCTATAATGTCCTATAGCAATGTAACAACTAGAGTATTGTGGCTTTTTCAAAAGGAGCTTCTAAAATCCATCTGGATGCCACTGTTGTTCTTTTCTACAATGTACCAAAATGACATCACAGATACTACAAGAATTAAATGATTTCTCTTTCCCTGACATTAGTGTAAGGTCACTGGCCCTTGGCAAAACTTCAGAAATCATAAAAATCCAATCATGAAAACTCAAGCAGAGGCTTTTTAAAGGTACAGCACTTTATTTTCAATCGAAATAAGTCCTGGGTGAGAACACAATTTGAACACTGGCAGCAGTTGTGTTCAGAAGTGCCACTTTGCTAGCCAGTGGAAATCAGACAACAGAGTTATTACAATATAAGGAAGACATCAATCATTCCTGTACGCTCCCTTATTCCCTCCTTCAGTACATCACATCCATGTACATGTTTCCCACTCTTGCATGAAATTTGTCCCTGATGCAAATGCTGATTACAGAAGTGAAATAGCAATAGTTAGGCAAGGCTACACAATTTGTTTCTTCTTCTGGTTCCAGTTACAGAACCCTACATTAGCATCAATAGAACAGGCAGAGTATATGCTACACAAAAAACATGGGCTATAATTCAAATATTATAATAAGCTATTTCATATCTAGTTCTATGAAGCACTTGGACCATGAAAATGTTGAAGCATTTGTGTGTACAGTGTAGTCTTTGTCAATAGTTCTTTAAAGAATCTGCATTCCTTCTCTATCCTTTGGATTATTTTTATCTTATTAAATATATAAGGCCACTATGATGACTCCTGGTGGCATGCAAAAAAGTGTCAACAAAATACAGATGGTAGAAGTGGAAACCTCAAATGTCTGGAAAAAGCAACCATTCTAGCTGAGAAAAAATACAGAGGATCCATACTCATTCAACCCAATGCCTGGATAAAGAGATAGGTTTTCAAAAGTTTTTTTTGCCATATACAAGGTGAGATCAGAGGAATGATGTACCAAACGGCAGGGCCTCTTGTTGTGATAAATGTCCATTTCTCCTTTAAGAAATCCTTCTCTGCCTGGATGGGCTTCCCTCTCTCTCCCCCCTTACAGGCTGTCAGCTGACAGCTGCACTAGGGGGTGGAGGAGAAAGCAGGGAAAAGTTTCCTTTCTTGAAAAAGACGTCATGCTTTCAAAGTGTATGTTTTAACTATCTGTGTAATGTAATTGGCTGTAAATCAGTAGGGTGACAATTTGTGGGAAGAGACCTTTGATGTGTAATAAAAGGGGATGCCTGGCTTCTGTCGGGGCCTTCCATCCCGAGAGAAACTCAGGTCTCTGTCATTAATCATGGTTGCCGGGACGCCATGGACACACTTTCGCAACAAGTGGTGACCCCGACGTGATAACCCTGAGAGGTTATATGTCCCTGGACCCTCATACTTACCACCCGGACGTGGCCAAGCGCGCTTCATCAGTTCATCGCTGGACGAGGTCTGACCCCTCGTAAGTATGAGTGGAGATCTCTCAAAGGCACAGGAGATGCATTTCAGTGAACTTACAGAGATAACCAGGAAGAATTATGTTTATTTTACAGCTAAGAAGCTGACAGAAAGAGATTTAAGATCTCTCCTTGAATTTATTTGGAAACACATTCCTTTCTATCCTGAATCAGGCTGCCTTAAAGTTGAAACCTGGAGGAAAGTGGGGGAGGTTTTGCACACAAATTCTAGGGCCCCCGCTTCTATTTTAGCATCTTGCAGAGTAGTGTTAAAAGCTTTGGAGACACAGGAGCAGCTCCTACTAAAAATATTACTGAATCCATTGAATTATAATGAAGTTCAACTTCTTCCCCCTGCCAGTGAAACTCCAGTAACAATTAAAAATCACAGCATGGTTTTCCCTAGCAATGTTGAGTTGTATGATCCTCCAGCTCTGACCAAAACAAGTAATTTTATTCAGGAAACGTTACAGAATGATTATGAAACAGGAGAATTAAATGCTGAGGAAATGGCAAGTTTATACCCTGTAACTATAGGTGTGGATGCACAAATGAAACCAGCTAGAGAAGTCAATAAAATTATTGTTCACTGGCCCCTACATGGGGCCCCTACAGTGTGGCCTGCCAAATCCAAATTTGATTCCTCAAACATGGGACCTTGTTATCATAGACTTAAAGGATTGCTTTATTCCCAGAAGACAAAAAGTTATCTGCCTTTACCCTGCCATCAATTAATAATAGTGCTTCTGCCACTAGATATCAATAGACTGTGCTACCTCAAGGCATGCTGAACAGTCCAACCATGTGTCAAATGTATGTGGATCTTGCATTACAACCATTTCGTAAATTACATATTAATTGGAAAATTTATCACTATATGGATGACATTCTCATTGCCGGCCCAGGGCCAAAAGGCACGATTATGGCTTCATATAAAGAATTGGAAACCACACTGGCTAGGGCAGGATTAGTTATTAGCCCTGAAAAAATACAAAATACAGCGCCATATTTATATTTGGGACACAAATTGCAACAAGCACATTCATCGCCCCAAATAGTGCAATTTGATTTGCCACTTGCACCTACATTGGTTCAACTACAACAATATTTAGGAAATATTAATTAGTTAAGGCCATATATAGATCTTTCTACCTCGACTCTTTCTCCTTTATTTATGGCATTAAAAGGCCTCAAAAATCCCACAGACGTTGTGACATTGACCTCCGACCAGCTATTGGTCGTTGAGAAAGTCCAAACAGCCCTCAACACCCAGTGGACTGATCGGTGTGTTGACAATCACCCTGTGCATTTGAATGTGATTTTTGATCAACCACCCACAGTGGCAATTACTCAATCTAATGAGCCTACAGGAAATTGTTTTCACTCCAGCTATGACTTTGGCTGAAATTACACATCGTGGCCACACGATGGCGCCAGATTTTTGGAATTGAATTTGCAATTATTTTTATCCCATTTTCCTTAAAATTGTGGGAAACTTTGATTCAAAATAATTTGGTTTTGCAATTATGGATTGGTGATTGGCCTGGTCAGGTTTTTTTTGTCATTTTTCAGCAGATCCATGATTTTTGGCCATAAAAAATTTACCTTTTGCTTATATCTCTCCTAGTTTGGATGAGACTTTGTTGACACTATTTTTGACATTGCAAAAATCTATTGAGACAAGATATTGTCCTTATTTTATTGCACATATCCGAAGTCATCAAAATTTTCCAGGAATTCTCAGTGAAGGGAATTCCCAGGTGGATATGGCCACACACGTTATGACTATGCAACAACTTACTCCCTGGGATAGTCATAGCTATTTTCATCAAAACGCCAAGGCTTTGGCTAAACAATTTGGCATAACCCCCGGGGAGGCAACAGCTATCATTCAACAGTGCCCCAACTGTTCACAAGGACTATCTATTCCAATGGGTGTGAATCCCCGTGGACTTGAGGCATGTCAAATTTGGAAAACGGACGTTACCCAATATGCATATTTTAGTCCGTGGAAATATATACATGTGACTATTGATACATATTCTGGGTTCATCCTTGCTACTCCACAGCGTGGAGAGGCAACTAAACATGTCATCAATCATTGTATTCGAACTTTTAGCACTCTGGGTACTCCTAAAGAATTAAAAACTGATAATGGACCTGCATATTGTAGTCATGGCTTTGCTCAGTTCTGCAATCGGTGGGACATTATTCATAAATTCGGCATTCTTTACAATTCACAGGGGCAAACAGTAGTGGAACGGGCCAATTCTACTCTTAAGCACATGCTTGACAAATTAAAAACGAAAAATGGGGAAAATACCCCCGGACTATCTGGAGTGCAAAATCATCTTAATTTGGCTTTATATACTCTCAATTTTCTAAACCACCTGGCACAACACCTAAAACAGCTGCGAGCAGGCATTTTTCTCCCCTTCCAGACGCAGCAACCATGGTTCGACCGCTAGTTTGGTATTGTAAACTACCAGACCCCAAATGGAAAGGACCAGCTGAACTTATTACCTGGGGTCGTGGATATGCTGCGGTGCAACATGAAGGCAATACGATATGGGTTCCTGGCCACAATATTCGCCCTTACAGTGTACAGCCAAAAGATTGCAAAGACTCTGGTGAGCCCAAAGGGATGGACAATAATTTTGGAAGGACAATAAAAAGTTAGTGCCTTAACAAACCATACTGACTGCTGGATGTGTATGATGTCACCATCGGATGCCAGTCAAGGACTTTCTTTAGTTGGACTTCCTTTGAACAACACTGGAGCCAGCAAAAGTTTTGTAAATATCAATGAGGCAGGACATTATATGCTGCCACTTAGGTTTTATTATGTAGATTTTGTATTAGTGTGTTTTAATTTTTCTAAGGGAATTATTCTTTTAAGTATATATCTCTCTTGTAATATCACCTTTAAAATGTCTGATCATTGTGATCAAAGTAATAACAAAGTGTATGCAAAATGTGATGATGGAGAGTACAATGCAAGTGTATTGGGTTTGTAGCTATTTGAATGGCGCACGGAATTGGACTGCAGCCAATGACAGTGACGGCCGTTGAAATGCTTAATGAAGAACAAGGACAAACCCCTCCACCAATATCCGGAGATCATAAGCATTGGGGATATTTGGAATGCATTCTGGTTTTGGTTACCAAAAATTTTCAATGGTTAAGAAATTTGATAAGTATTATTTTGTATTGTTATATTATTCCATTGTGGATGCTTTTATATACAATGTTTGCCTGATATTTTTGCTATGATGAAATCTTTTATACCAAAGAAAAAATTGTCTCAACAAGTGAACATTAGTCAACAAGGATTCGAGCGGATGCCAATGGATAAACAGCCACCTCAGTTGGATGAAATCGAATACATGGACTGAAAGCCTTTGCTTCTAAACAAAAACAAAAAAGGATGAGATGTTGTGATAAATGTCCATTTCTCCTTTAAGAAATCCTTCTCTGCCTGGATGGGCTTCCCTCTCTCCCCCCCTTACAGGCTGTCAGCTGACAGCTGCACTAGGAGGGTGGAGGAGAAAGCAGGGAAAAGTTTCGTTTCTTGAAAAAGACGTCATGCTTTCAAAGTGTATGTTTTAACTATCTGTGTAATGTAATTGGCTGTAAATCAGTAGGGTGACAATTTGTGGGAAGAGACCTTTGATGTGTAATAAAAGGGGATGCCTGGCTTCTGTCGGGGCCTTCCATCCCGAGAGAAACTCAGGTCTCTGTCATTAATCATGGTTGCCGGGACGCCACGGACAACAGCCTCTGTCAGAGAAGGGATCGTATGGCTGCTGAAATGTGCTCCCAGGAAAATACAAATGCCAATTGCACACCAAAATATGCTCCAAATTTCTTTTTTCCCATTGAATCTAGATTATTACAGAAAACTGAAATTGTATAGACAACTTTAAATGTTGCAGGATTCAATCTGGGTCATTTACCAGGACCAGAGGTTTAGTCTTCCGAACTTTTGGACTCATGCTGGAATCCATCCTTAAGGAACTTCTCTGACCACCAAACACATTCTTGTGAGAGAGAAGTTCCTTGAGGATGGGCTCCAGCAAGAGTTCAAAAGTTCAGAAGACTAAACCTTTGATCCCGGTGACCAACCCAGACTGGATCCTGCAACATTATCCTGGGACATGTATATGTCTTACATATGTATGTATTATTACATGCAAACTCCCAGCTTCTCCTTCTGCTGATGTTCATGAAATATATTAATTATGTCTCTTAAGTATTTCTGCAGAAGACAAAGTCATTCTTTTCTTTCCAAATTAGATCTGATTATGAAAAATACTTTCAAACACTTTGACAGATTCTTAGTCAAAGAATGGATGGAAGGATAAGTTCTTCAGCAATTTCTCAAGGGCAGGACTCCCATGTAGCATTGTTAACAGCAACATTACTGAAAAAGCTCAATGAATAAACTCTTCTTTGATCTCATCCTTTGGATTTTGAGTGAAGTGTAAGTAGAGATTGTATGCAAGACACAACCTTGGTCATCTTGTAACTAAATGTGCAAAACAGTACTATATTTCCACCATGATAATTTATCTGAATGCCAATATGATTTGATAAAATTATAATTCATATAAATTCAGACAATTCTGAATTTCTTTATGAATTCCATTAGGAACCCAGAAAATAACTTTTTTAAAATAAAAAACCTGTTTATATTTTTTATTCTCTTTGCAGTTACAGCTATAAGACTGTCAGCATGAGCATTTGTGTGTTGAAATTGATCACTTACTCTATTGCACGATAAGACAAATTTTGCTTCATTTTATATATAACCTTTGCCCAGAAATGGTTGTCAATAATTCTTCTTGTTAGGTGATATTTTTTATTGAATGTACTTTTATTGGTCAATGACTGAAATAAACTTTCTGTCTGCCAAACAAAAATATTTGGCAGACAGTAAGTTTATTTTGATCATTGACCAACAAATGTTTGGCAGTAGAGTATAACTTTTCTAATAATAAATTATGTAGCAGATATTTTAAAAATCTCTTTTAAGCAAATCAACAGGAAGCATTGTCTTTGTTATTTATACAAAGCAAATATATATGGAGGTATCAAATATCATACTGAGGATTTATTGAGAGTAAGCTCCATTTGCAACAGCAAGTATACCACTTAACATTTTTTTATTTTATTATTCAAACACTTTAAACTTCCCATAAGAACCAGTAGCTTGCAGAAGCTGATGTACTATTTAAATCAAGTAGCCTCATGACATAATGAGAGATAAGAGAGGCAAGGAGGGGTGCTCACGGGAAACGCAACTTCAGTGTTTAGTATTGGTTTCGTGTTCTGCCCCCTTGCACTCTTCTCATTTACCTGGTCAGCAGATCTGTGGTCTCAGGCTGCTGCTTTCAAATTTTTATTTTTCCTTTTTTTCTTTACAAACAAACATAATACACAATACATTTTTTCTTTTCCCTTAACAATACTATGTCCTATATCTCTTAAGTTTATTTACATTTATTTACATTACTTCTCATACATTTTTATTCTGCAATTCTAGCCAGTTATAATACATGTCCCATATCTTGTAAAATTCTGTAGCTTCTTTATCTTTTATTTCTAAGGAAATAAAATCTAATATCTTACATACAATCATTGCATTTGTTGGTATGTTTTCCCTTTTCCAACATTGCGCATATGCAATGCGTGCTGCAGTTATAATATGTATAATGATATATTGGAGTCATTTCTCGATTTTTGGGTTAATTATGCCTAATAAAAATATTTCGGGTTTGAGTTCAATTTGTTGTTTTGTTATTTCCTGTAACCATCTTCTTATCTGCTCCCAATAGGTCTTTTCTTTGGGGCATTGCCACCATATATGATAAAATGTTCCTTCTTTGTTTTTACATTTCCATCAATCCGGATTCATATTTTTGTATATTTTAGCCAATCTCGCTGGTGCTAAATGCCATCTGTAGAACATTTTATATTGGTTTTCCTTGTATGCAGTTGACAACGTTAATTTGTAATCTATGTTCCATGTTCTTTCCCATTCCTCTAATCCTATATTTCTACCTATGTTTCGGGCCCATGCTATCATCGGGCCCTTTACTATTTCTTCTTCCAATTCAATTTCTAATAGGATTTTATAGGTTTTTGTTAAGAATTTTTCTCCCTTATTTGTCAATATTTTATCCAATTGTTGTAATGTCCAACATATCCCATACTCCTCCATATCCTTATTGTATTTTGATTTTATCTGTATATATGGCCACCAATCAATAGTCATTCCCCGTTCTTTTAATTCATCTCTTGATCTTAGTTTCCCTTGGTTGTCTAATAATTCTTTGTACCTTATCATTTTTTTTAATCTAATGTGTTTGGATGAATCATCACCTCCATTGGTGAGATCCAAATTAGGATTTTCATATAATATTTTTTTTTTTACTTTTTCCCATATCCAAATTAATGCATCCCTTATCTGATGTCGGAGGAAATATGTATGAGTTTTCTTATCTTTTCCCCATAGAAAAGCATCCCATCCAGCCTGTAAATCATGACCTTCAATTGTTAAAGACCCTTTTGTTTTCTAGGTTTATCCAGTCACTGATCCAAAGCAATCCCGCTGCTTGATAGTAAATTTCCCATTTTGGGAGTCCTAGGCCACCACTACTTCTACTATCCTGTAACACTTTAACATTTATTCGTGCTTTTTTACCTAGCAATATAAATTTATTAATCATTTTATGTAATTCATCAAAAAAATTTCCCTAATTTTATTGGAGCTGTTTGAAAGAGGTATAACAATTTTGGTAAAACATTCATTTTAATCGCCAAAACCCTTCCTAGCAATAATTGAAATTTCCCCCAAATCTCTAAATCTTTTTGTACTTGTAGTATCAATTTTTTATAATTATCTTCTTTTATTGGGGAACATCTTGTGGTGAGCCAAATTCCTAAATATTTAATCTTTTTTGCAATTTGCAACCCCGATTTTTTTTCTAATTCCCTTTTTTGTTTTTCAGTTAAATTTTTAACTAGTATTTTAGTCTTTTCTTTGTTTATTTTTAGTCCTACCACCACTCCATATTTTTCTATTTCATTCAATAAAATATTACTTCTTTCTAATGGTTCCTCTCTAAAGAACATCAAATCATCTGCGAATGCCTGTATCTTGTATTCTTCTGTTTTAATCCTTAATCCTTTTATCTCTTTGTTGTTTCTGATTTGAGTTAGTAGCACTTCTAACGTTAGAATAAAAAGTAGAGGTGACATTGGACATCCCTGTCTTACTCCTTTGCTAATTTCAATCTTCTCTGTGTTTTCCCCATTAATTATTACTCTGGCCTTTTGTATTCTGTATATTGACTTTATCATTTGTTTGAACTTCTCACTGAATTTCATATTTTCTAACTGTTGGAACATAAATTGCCAATTAAGGTTGTCAAATGCCTTCTGAGCATCTAAAAGTACTAATGCAGCCTGTTTTCCAGGGTGTGCTTCGTAGTATTCCAAAACATTTAGTACAATTCTCGTATTGTTCCTAATTTATCTATTGGGTAAAAAACCATTTTGACCCGAATATATTATTTGATTTAGTATTATTTTTAGTCGATCCACCATTATTGTAGTAAAAAATTTGTAGTCTGAATTCAACAGCGAGATTGGTCTATAATTTTTTATTTGTTTAGGATCCGTATCTTCTTTTGGAATAAGAGTTATGTTGGCTTCTGTCCATGAGTCTGGTAATTTAGCTTTCTCCAATACATCATTATATATCTCTAATAGTATCATTTCCTTGCTGCATGGCAACTTCCCTACCTGGGCTCCTGAACCTCATTGCATTGACTCTCTTTAAGGTGAGCTGTCTCCACCTAGGGAAGGAGGAGACTGAGGTCCATCTGAAGGGGTGCTCTGAGGAATTTGCAGATTTTCTGGAAGACAAAATTGCTCAACTTCATTCCCAGTTAGATGCCAGCATAGTTGCTGGTACAGTGGACGCCCCTGGGGCAGGTTATTGCCCTGTAATCTGGGAACAATACGACCCTATTGCTCCTGAGGAAGTAAACAGGATCCTAGGGGGTATGAATACAAGCACCTGTGTTTTAGACCCTACTGGCTTGTGAAAGCTTCCTGGGAGGTGACATGCAGGTGGATTCTGGCAGTGATTAATGCTTCTCTACAGGGAGGGCTAGTGTCCCAGCACTTTAAGGAGGCTGTGGTCCACCCTCTTCTCAAGAAGCCATCACTGGATTCCACCCTGTTGGATAATTTCCAACCTGTCTCCAATCTTCCCTTTTTGGGGAAGTTTTGAGAAAGTGGATTATCTAGACCCCTACCGATCAGGATTCAGGCCTGGATATGGGACAGAAACAGCATTGGTCACACTTTGATGATCTCTGGTGCCAGGGGGATGGGGGTAGTGCATCCATTGTTGCTCTACTTGACCTCTTAGTGGCTTTTGATACCATTGACCATGGTATCCTTCTGAAGCAGCTTCATTGGTTGGGAGCAGAGGGCTTTGTGCTATCCTGGTTCACTTCCTTCCTTTGTGGCTGCTCTCAGTCAATGTTAATAGGAAACAAGAGATCCATCCCTTGCTCACTGCTTTATGGGGCAGCCAACCCACAGAGCTTGGTACTCTCTCTGCTCCTATTCAACATCTACATGAAGCCAGTGGATAAGATAATCTGTCACCAGGGATTGAGATATCATCAATATGATAATGGTATTCAGTTGTATATCTCAGCACATGATGAGTTAAGCAATGGCCTCCCTTTTGCAGTGCCTGGAGGCTGTTAGGAGCTGTATGGGAAGCAATGGGTTGAAATTGAACCCTGGCAAAACCAAGTGGCTCTGATTGCCACCTTTGACCTCGAATGGGGTAGCACTGCCCCAAACAGACCCAGTGCATAATCTGGGATTCTCCTGGATTCATGACTCGTGTGCCAGTTTTGCCATTTCCTGGACCAACAATCCCTACTAATGGTTGCTCATGCCCTAGTCACCTCCTGTCTTGACTATTGCAATGTGCTCTACATTGAGCTGCCCTTGAAAAGCATCTGGAAGCTCCAGTTGGTGCAAAATGCAGCAGTCACATGGTTATGTATAGACTTTGGTGTGCACATGTGTCACCTCTCCTGCAGGAGCTGTATTGGTTGCCGATTTGCTTCTGGGTGCAATTCAAGGTGCTGGTTGTCACCTTCAAAGCCCTTCATTTCTTAGGACTATCTGGCTGAGTCTCTTGCTGGTCACATCCACCAACCCACTAGAGCTGGGAGGCAAGGAATGTGGGTCCTGTCCCCTAAGGTGATATATTTGGTGGACCCAGAAGAAGGATCTTCTCCATGGCAGTTCCCTCCCTCTGGAACATAATCCCTTGGGAAATTAGACTGGTCCCAACTCTGACACTCTTTCAGAAGACCCTGTGTCGTGGTTCTGACTAACGAAACACTTCAAAGAACTTCCAGGCATTTTTATTCTAAAAAGTCTTTAATCGTGAAACATTTGGTGGATGCCAAGATCTGAATTCCCCTCCCCTGAGCTAACATTGGATGTTCTTGTTTTGACACCCTGAAGACATGGTTCTGCAAGTGTGCCTGGGAAACCCAGAGTGGGATGGAGCTCTTTAAATGGCTGGAATGAGTGTGTGTTGTTGCTGGAGTGGGGGTGGAGTTTATGTTTTTTATTATTTTTATTTCTTTTATATTGTGCTTTTATTTCCTGTAAGTTGCCTTGAGTCACTGTGAGCGAGTAGGTGGCAATATAATTTTTTGAAATAAATAAATATTACCTTTGTGGAAATACTGTTATAATGGAATGTATTTTAAGCATTATTTCTACCAAAGTCTGACAATAACTGATAGAAAAACTACAAAGGAAATATATTTCAATATGAGTTAAGTATGTTAGGTATTTAAGATAAATGTCTTCCGTTAAATTGTGACACTTGATGCTTCATAAATACATCCAATAATTTCTTAAGCAAAATACAAAATTTACTTCTGTTTCCAGTATTACCTCCAATATTTTTTAATAAAATTTTATCTTAACAAAACAACCTATTTTGTCTCATTTAAAGGACAGCCGAAGTAAATAAAATTATATCTCTGTTTAGAAATGTGATTCAGTGTAAAATAGGAATGATTTTACATAATCTGAATTGTTTACCATTAGATAATCTAAGCACTTGCTTTTTAAAAACTATCCTATAAAATTCTTATTAGGCCATATCTGTGCTTCTCTATGAGTAAACTACTTTTAGATTCTTCTTTCAAAGGATGAAAAAAGAAGGCAAATACAATAATGCTCAGAATAAGGAACAATTTATTTGGCTTACATTTTAGTTCGAATGAGTGTAATCTTTATCACTCAGAGTAATATATGAGGTAGACCAAAATTATCCTCCAGTTGTCACTTCTCTCAATTTTCTGATACTATTCTATAATTGAAAAAAATAGGTACTTAAATGAGTGCATTACTGATAATAGTACACTGCCTGCTGTCTATTAAAGAGAAAATGCTTCACAAAAATAGTATTGTGAGAAGATGTTTACAGATTTTCATAGGTGTAAAGAGCTATATAAATAGGTAAAACTGGGGCTTAAATGGTATAGAAATAACTTTTGTTGGAAAGGATGCATGTGTTATAGAAAATGAAGCAAATATTTTTTATCATAAAGCATGCAAAATAGTTCATGGATATGATGTTCTTTATATCCTATAGTGGTCTAATTATATTAAAAATCTCTTCAGAAAAATCCAGAAGTGTAGAGGAAGAGTAAATCATGCTCCCCTTGAGGATATGGTAATTGGGATTTTTCCTGCATCCATCTGTGTCAAAAGAACACATGACTTGAATAATTAGAAGCACATTTTTTTCCAGTTCATTTTAGAGCAGGGATGACCTGATGTCAATTAAATTTTCTCAAATGGATGTCTTACTCTATCTGCATTTTGTTTGTCTGTTTTCAAGTTAGTCTTGACTCCTGGTGACTGCCTGGACAATTCCAGACAGTTTCCTTGCCAACATTTTAGGAAGTCATTTGCCATTACTTTCTTCCTAGAGGGAGGGAGGAAGAGAAGGAGAGAGGGAGAGGGGCTGGCTCAAACATACCCAGTGGCAATGTGTATAATGCAGGACTAGAATTCACCATCTCCCAATTTCTAGTCTGGTGCTTTTAATCCATTACACCAAGTTAGCTATCTACCTTGTTAATTCTGAAAAATGGTTTAAAAACTCAAGAATTGCAAGATTTCTAGAAGAACGTAACCAATATATTATTTTGTTTGAGCTATTCCAAATTTCTCCAGCTAGCTTTCAAATTATTTTTAAAATACAACTTTCATAATTCCTAGGTCATTACTGAAAGAAAAAATAATTGGATCCTGGTGGATGTAAAGTAAGGAAAGTATATCTGGTGGATGTAAAGCAAGGAAATGATGATTTATCTGCAGAAACTAATCTGCGGTTCAATAATAACATCTTGCAGGAAGCATTACTTGAAGTCCATATACTTTCTAATCTTACTGATCCATCATAAATCAAGCTAAAAAGAGAAGCAAAGCACAAAATCAAAATTTAAAGACCAAGCCAGCAACTCTATGCATGCTTGGTGAAAAATTGGTCTCACTCATTTTTAATTAAACTTATTTAAGATAGAATGTTAATATGCTGAGCAGCATCAGAATAGTTCCAATCTTGTGTGTGAGCATATCACTATGTACACCAAAAAAGGGCAAATAATCTATTTCTTAAGAAGATAAATTTAAAAAGAAACAGAACCACTTTTGATGAGAGAATTGATTCTTATAGCAAATTAACAAAGTCCTTAATATAAGCAATGAAAATGGGGAAATTTGTATATATTTATTATAAGTAAGCCCATTTAGTTCAATGAGACCCTTGTACATAAATTTGGAGTGGATTGTAGCCTATATTACTGAATAATATGTATGCATAAATCATTTCAAAAAAAAAGTCAAGCCACAGTTAATCTGTTTTATTTGGCCACTTCATTTTGATAAGAGTGATCCCCATTCCCATTAAGAAGCTATACTTATGTGAAGTAAAGCAGATTACTATTCTGCTTCTACCTTTGTAAGAGGAATAGTCAACTTTCCTTCATGCATGGCTGCTTCAAATATCTTTGGTCAGAGTGAAGAACCTATTCTCCATAGAACTTGAAGACAGGATAAGAAGCAATGGATGGAAACTAACCAAGGAGAGAAGCAACCTAGAACTAAGGAACATGTTTGCTAGCCCTTCACTTTCAGTTTCATTATGTTGCCAATCTTCCTCCTTTGCAGAAGGAATAGGAAGTCTATGCCGTGCATATATCAACTTTCTGACTGTGACAGGGAACAAATTATCCCAAAGAAGTTACAATTGCTCATCTATCAATATATATTAAAAACTTCTGACATTACTTTCAGCTAGATTTCCCTCGCCCCCCCAAACACACACCAAGACAGAATACATGGTAAGACTGGCAATAGACACTAGAAGAAAAATTAATTTATATATGCACATTTATATTACTATGCCAATTGCATTTCCTTGAGGATTTTCTGCTTATTTTACTTGATAGATTCACAGTGATGATATATTTTTTTAAAATTAGGGATATGAGTACACAATCTCAACAGAGTTTTCATTGACTTGGGAACATGAATAAATTAGGTTGCTCAAGTCTTACTGTTTTTTTAAAAAATCTGTCTTTTTAATAATGACAGCATTGGATCAGCAAGTCTTTCCTCTGAGTTCTAAGGACATCAAACGTTGCTCTTACAGACTACCTAACAACATTACATTCATGAGTTTTATTGACAATAGTATGGAAGTGGTGTTCAATTGCTATTACATGTTCTAATCTAATCTAAATTAAACTAAACCAAACTACAACACATTTCTCACTACAAAAAAAATGGGCATAGCAATGAATCTTTAAATTCTCTTGATGTTAATTGAAACTTAATTGCAATAATATGACATGAGAACCCTGAACAGGTTTCCAATTAAAGATCTGGAGGTCTTTAAATCCAGAAACAAGTAGGACCACCCACTGCCCCCTATTTTCCCTGATGTTTAAACATTTAACTCTACAAAGACAAAGGATATACAGTATACAGTTTAAACCTGCATACCTAAAATTATGATTCAGGCTCTTCATAAACTTATGACTAAACAAAATTTACCATATGTGATATTTAGCAGAATTGTACTAGTTCAAGATGCCAATCATGTACAGTTTTATTTCGGTGCTTAAGGGGTATATTGAACACTGAAGGTTGAATTGCGACATTTATTTTAGTCTGTTTCTAACATTTTTATGCCAGCTTTCAAAATAAAGTTTTCTCCATGGCAGGCTATATAATAAAAACAGATTAAAATTTAACCAACAACAGGAACTAAAAATACCTGCATGCAAAGTATTAAGTTCTAAGCAGAGAGAAAAAAAGAACACAGTAGGAAAATAACAATTTAAAAGCTCCATTGCATCTTAATAGACTTGTTAAAATATTACCATATCACAAGCCTATGTGAATAAAAAAATGTCCATTCATAGACCTGGAAAGATAATAAAGTAGGTGCCAAGTATATCTAATACACTTTGGAGAAAGTTTTCCTGCATGTAGCAATCTATTTTTAGATTGCTAATGACATGTCTAAGTTGAAAGTTCTAAGCAGAACTTGCCTTCTTTCAGTGAAGAGTTTTTTTTTCTGTAATAGATGACTTCTGATTCAGATAAGCATTTATACTAATGAGATTAGGAGAAACTAGATTTTTTTATACCTTTCTCCCAGCTAGAAAGTCTGTTCTGGTACATTAATTAGAGATCCTTTGGATCAGAAGAAGAGGTAGTACAAGAACCAGCAAGGGAATGGAGACTCTGGTAAGATCTCTTTCCACATGGTCTGGTCAAAGCACCAAACTCTACATAGAACGGAAGGAAATGCTACCAGACGTGTCAAACTCAAGACGTCGCATGACATTGCGTGACGTATCGGACTGTTTTGCCATTGCCGGCAATAGGATGGGCGCAGCTTCCATGTGAGGCATCTGGCCCACGGGCTCAGGGTTTGATACCCCTGTGCTAGACTCATACCACTGATTCCAATTGAAAGGATAAGCATCTATATTGTTGACCTTGTTGATAATCTCTTGTTTCTGGTACATATTACACACTTATTTATCCAGACCCAAATCCCACAAAACTGAATGTCCTCTTAAATGCTAAGCACTACATCTTAAATGTTGCAAACTGTTTTTAAAAAAGCAGACAGCATAGCAATCTCTTTTTTGTGAATTTATTTTAAACTTCAAGTGCCTCCCCCACACCCTGCCTTTGTTGTTGTTTGGTGGTGATATGCATGCTACTGCATATATTTTAAAATAATACAATACTTCAGACTGGCAGCAATTTTATCCTATTGATCACAAATTTGCTCTCATCCAAGAGGAATTAAATTAATGTCTTATTTTATGTTCTATTTTCCTGATAGATCCTGACTTAGTGATAAGAAAAAATACACATAAACCAGCAAAATGGAAAGAAAGTGAAAGACAGTTGACCTCCAATCAAAAAATAAACTAATAAGTCTTTAAGAAGGAATTATATTCCAAAAGATTTTATTTCTTGATGCCCTCATCACTTCAATATTTGCAATGTATGAGACAAGGCAAGGCTTTGACTTTCAAAAGTTCCAAAGAAGGTCAGATTGGGTTCATTTTTAATATTTATCATTCTATATCCTGTATTATTTATAGGACTAATCAGAATGGGAGTAGGGTATTCATAAATCCCTTCTAGATAGTAAGGGTCATAGAGGTCTGTATATATTGGAGAAGAACAATTCCCATATTAATAGCATCAATCACCAGAATTGGAATTAATAATTTCTATCAGTAATATACTAAAATCTCATTTTACCAGAAAGGAAAAAAAGAATTTAAAAAAATAAGCTTACACCAAATTCATGTCCATTTATTAGGATATTCATCTTTGTTTTGTTTAAAGAAAAATTCCATTTCTCTTTTGGCCAAGTCTACAAATTCTTTATCTTTTAATATAGAATAGTTTAAAATCCATCTTGGTTTTTTCCTTATTCCTTTCCATGTCACTTTTAAAGGATTATGATCTGCCCATGTGCCAGTTTCTATCTCAATTTCTTGTATGTCCATCTTTAATTCAGAAGTCATCCAAATCACCAAGACTTGTGGGAATTTGAATAAAAAGTATACCGTCGATTTTGAGGATTAAATTCTCTCCAGACGTCTTGAATTCCAATTTCTTCGGCCATATCAAAAAATGCCTTAGGTAATTTTCTCCTTCCGAGTTTTCCTGCTTTACTGGTCTTATTTATTTACTCCATCTACTATCGCATTAAAGTCAACTATTAAACAAATATTCTCATATTCCATTTCTGTTAATTTTTTATGTAATCTTTGGTAAAATTGTCCTTGGCTGTCATTTGGGGCATAAATTGCCACTAACAATATTTGTTTTTGATGCAGATATATTTCAACCATAACAATTCTTCCTTCTTCATCTGAGTATATTAATTTGGAGTCTATTGTCTCTTTAACGTATATCATCACCCCTCGTTTCTTTTGTTGTGCTGATGTATAATAAAGCTTCCCCATTTTGGGGTGTTCCAAAAATTTATAATGTTGTTTTTTTATATGAGTCTCTTGTAGACAAATTATATCCATATTTAATTTCTGAAGTTTCCTAAAAATTTTGTTTCTTTTTGTTGGAGAGTTTAGTCCATTTACATTTACCGAAAAGATCTCGTTTTTTCCTCCATTTTCTCTTTCATTACTTATGTTTGGGTCTAGTCGATCTTGTAATCCTTTGTTCTTTAGCGGTTTCTTCTCCTTCACCTGTTGGTTCACTTTTCTCCTGTTGCTGTTCTGGTTGCGCCGTTGCTCCTTGGGTTGTTCCTTCAGTCTGCTTATCCTTTTGTTGTTGGGGTCCTTCGTCCAAAATTGCTCTGTTTCTTTCCTCAAAGTCTTCTGCTTTCCAAATTGAATCCAGACGATATCTTGTATTATTCCAGTTTATTAAAATGCCTTCCGGCATTAGCCATCTAAAATTTATGCCTTTAGCAATCAATTTTGTAGTTAAGAAGTGGTAAGATCTCTGAGTATCCCCCACTCTCCTGGGAATCTGTTTTAGAATCACAATTTCTTTGTTTTTATATTGTAATGGTTCCTCTCTAACTTTTCTCAAAATTTCATCTCTAGTTGATTTTTTTGTAAATCTCACATGAACTTCTCTTGGTAATCTATTTTTTCTTACATAGGCTGTACTCATGCGATAACTTTGATCAATATCGTTCTGGATATCAGATTGGTCTGCATTTAGAAGTTCTGCCAACAACTCAATAATTACCGTTTCTATATTTTCTTCAGTATTTTCAGGAATATTTTGAAATCTCAAGTAATATTCTGCTTCTCTCATTTCTACTATTGCCATGGCCCCCTCTAGGTCTTGATTCAATTGTTCCAAACTCTCGTTCTTTTGCTGTAACGTCTTCCACCTTTTTATCAATATCTTGAGTCTTAAGTTCCACTTCCTGAATTTTTTGTTCATTTTTTAATAATTTTTTTATTCTGAACTTCAAATTGTGCCTTTATATCCATAAATTCATCGCTTAATTTATCTAATTTGCTTTGTATTTCAATATGATTTTGCTGTAATGCTTGATGAATTAATTTCAAAGAGGTTTGTTCTTCTTGTGAAGTACTTGCTTTTTCATGTTGTAACAGTGTACTAACAGAACTCTGAGTTGTCAGGCTGGCTTGTCTGACAGAGGGCACTGAAGAAGTTTTCTTTGCAAGTCTGGAAATGTTAGATGTACTCATTTTTGTGCTCATAGTCTTAGACTTATGTCCCAAGCGTAATCAGAAATCTGCTATTGTGAGACACTCCAGTCTTGTTTAGTCTTTTGCCAGTATCAACAAGTATAACTATAAACAGTTTCTCTTGTTATTGTCTCAAAAACACGGCTTTCTCAAGGTCAGAGTGTTTTAATTTCCTTTAGTTCTTATTTTCTGCCAGCAGATGTCCTCATTGACTTATTTACAACTCTTACAACTCTTAAGTATGATAGTTTAGTTGTTAGTTCATTTAAACTTTCCCCTTTGTGTTAAATTCACCGCCCAAATGTCTCTGGGGTACTTTGCTCTTTAAAGTCTCTTCTTGTAAGGGTCTCAATATTTTAAAGCACAAGGAGAAGAAAAAAAAATTCCAGCTCACCCAGACGTCCCTTGTTGATGGAAATCAGCTGTTGTCTCATATTATTTCTCCCGACTGCTGACAACTTGGATTGCTTCAGGCTTCCCTGGCAATCTTTCCCTCGCCCCTTTAGAGGGGGTATTCAGCACACTTGGATTGGTCGCCACCAAATCCAGGCTCCTGAAAAGTCCCTCTTTCTTCATTGCCCCTCCAGGGCAACTTTCCGTCTCTTTAAGAGATGCTAGACGAAGTGAAACCAGACTGGAGGGCTGGAGCCCCAGCCTCCCATGTCCGTCTCGTTCGCTGGAGTCCATTTATTAGGATATTCATTCGCTCTTGTTTTCTATAACTGTAGTTCCCAGCTTATTTGTCTCTGAATAGACCTGTTGACTTTAATGGTCTAATGTAGCTATAGATGAATAATCCAAATTCTCTTCTATCACTGAGAATGAAATGGTCCAGCCTGATGCAGAAGCCAATCAGAGCCAGACACGAGTGATGTATAAAACTTTTATTGAAGTGTTTGAATAAAAGAGTCCTAACTGCTAAGGGGGATGAGACCCTGAAGAATAGCAAAGCATAATCTTTTATACAGTTGTTTTCAAGAAATGGGGAAGTAAAAATTTCACAGAACTATTATCTTGTTTGGAGTTTTACCATGCTTTTATCATATGTGTCTGTCTGTCTGTGGAGTTGCATCTCACCTGAGTATACGTGTCATTTTTTTCATAGAATTATATTGCACGAAGTTCTATGTGCTCTTTCTCCCCACTTGCAGTTACTATTGCTTCTTTCTTGTTCCTAAGTTTTTTGTAACTTAATTCCCAGCAGTAATGTTACATTTCCTTTATTTTGAACTGACATGTAGTACAGTTACATTTCTTTAAGTATTTATTCTTTCCTTGGATGGGGGTGTATTGATTCTCAATAGGTGAGCCATCATTTCCACCCTTTGAATCTGAGAAAAAATTATTTCCCCAAGATTCAACAACAATCAGTATCTGGTTCTTAAGGGTTTGGGCACTTTGTTGGCAGGCAGCGAGACATAAGGGTAAACACTGCAAACCACAACAAGTAAAAAATAAAATGAAAAGAATAGCCAGGAGTAAAAGAAAAAGAGACTTGAGCCATAAAAACTTGGGTAACCAGCTAGTAAGCCAATCCCAGTTCCAGCCATCCCATTTTTGTACAGATACATGGGCTACTTGTCAGATGCCCTTGGTAAGTTCTAAAATAATCTGGTGGTGGTTGTCAATTTGCAAACAACAATTAGTGCAGTTAAATTTTCCACAACCCCCTCTTTTGGCAGCTAAAAACTCATCAAGAGCTATTCTATTCTGAAGGACTGTTTCCCTAATCTGGGTCACTTCAGAAGTAATTAATTCTAGAGCCATGGCAATTTGGTTAGCTACTAATTCTATCACAACTTATATTGGATCAGGCCATTAGTTAAGGTCTGGAATCCCCTGACTTCCATAAAGCTCCATGTGATTGATCACAATTCCTTAACTATTCTCACAGGGAGGGGTGGAATTGTCACTTCCCCATGTTTTGGCACCTCCCATTTCTATTTTAGCCATTGAAAATATTGATGTGCAAGGAGAACCACGGCCTCACCAGAGGCTTCTGGCAATAGGAAAAATTCAGGGACAATTATGCCAGGGTAGCAAATCCCAGTCTAACTGGGGGATAATCTGCAATAGGCTTTATTACCACATATCCAATAGTGGCCTTGTAATGCCAGTTGCTCATGTTTGAAAGGACCTGGCCATATGTGAGTGGTGTTATAAGTAGGCCCTTCTATATTGGGTATCTCCCTCTAGGGTGGCCATAGGAGATTACTGTGGCAATGCCACAGGGGCCACTCAGTGTCCTTAGTACCCAAAAATCCTTTGTTGTTTTCGACTTTCAAGAGGCTTCAATTTACTGGTCACTTCTTTTCTTGGGGCCAGGAGCATACAAGTTCCCTTTGAAGTCCTGTATCCTAAATACTTCATGTTTCACCAATTGGGCTTTTTCTTTAGATATCTTGTAACCACCAGTAGCTAACCAGTTAAGTAATTTGATCAATCCTTCCTGACAATCATTTGGTATTCAGGCTCCCAAAAGCAAATCACCCACATAGTGCAAAACGATATGATCTTTCACCCATATAGCGTGGTATAAATCCTTTGCCAGGCAGGTTCCAAAAATGGTGGGGCTGTTTTTAAATCCTTGAGGTAACCTGGTCCATGTATATTGCCTAATTTGATTAGTATCAGGGTCCTGCCACTTAAAGGCAAACAGCTGTTGGCTTGTACCATTTCATGGGATGCAAAAAAACCCACCAGCTTTTAGGTCTAACACTGTAAACCATTCATATTCTTCTCAAAGGGTTTAATCTGGGATTAATCTGTCCCATTAAGGCAGCGGTTCTCAACCTTTTCCGGGGCTCGACCCTGGCCTGCATCGCGCATGCGCAGCACGATGGGATGCACCGCGCATGCGTGGCGTGACGGGGCACATCGCGCATGCGCGGTGCGACGGGGCACATCATGCATGCGTGGCGTGACGGGGCGCATCACACATGCGCGGCGCGACGGGGTGCATCGTGCATGCGCGGCACAACGGGCCGCATCGCGTATGCACGGCGTGACGGGGTGCATTGTGCATGCGTGGCGCGACAGGGCGCATCGTGCATGTGCGGCGCGACAAGGCGCAGCGCGCATGCATGCGCGCGACGGGGAGCATCGGGCATGCGCAGCGCGGCGGCCTGCATCGTGCATGCGTGGCGCAACGGCCCGCATCACGCACGCGCGGCACGACGGCCCGCATCGCAGAGGAAAAAAATGGCCGACCAAAAAAAAATGGCAGGCCCGCATCGCGCATGTGCAGCGCGACGGCCCGCATCGCAAAGGGGAAAAAATGGCCGACCCAAAAAAAATAAAAAATGGCCGACCCAAAAAAAAATGGCAGACTGCGGTGTTTGGCGACCCCTGTGAAATGGTCGTTCGACCCCAAATGGGGTCGCGACCCCCAGGTTGAGAACCGCTGCATTAAGGTGTACAGGTTTGGGACCATGGCATGTAGGGTCAAAGAATTTTTATTAACCAGTCTTAAATTGTGTATAAGAGCCATTGGCTTCTTTACTGGCAGGATAGGTGTTCCAAGAAGACTGAATCAGTTTTATAAGGCCTAATTTAACAAATGGCTCCACAACTGGTATTAACCCAAGATTGGCTTCTGGTCTAATTGTATATTGCTTGATGTTGGCAACTTGATAGTGCTAAATCAGGGGGATATTCATAGGTTCTATGAACCTCACCTTCCCTCGTTCTACCATGGCCCAGACCCATGGTTTAACTGCAGTCTCAATAGACAGAGGTATCGACTTCCAGCTTGGCATCACAGTGCTGCGGATTCAGGAAGATGGGCTCTATCTTTCACATCTGAAATCGCTCCATTGGGGAACCCTGGAAAGGGTCTAAAGTCACCCCATAAAGGCAACGAGCAAGGAGGGGACCCCCATTTGATTGCGGGAGGGCAGTTGCCCTTCTGTTTGATCCGGGAAAGCCCTCCAAACCAGTGGGGGAATGACTCTCCATATTAATATGGCTGATCACTAAGCTGCTGACAGCCGAAGTCAAAAGTACCACCAATCAACTTTCAAGCAATGTGGATGAAACTGGGTGAGACCAGATCGTCTTTTTAAGATTCTAAGTTTTCTTTCCTGTAAAAGCTGTCCAAAGCATCTTTCCCCCTGTGAGGAGAAAGGGAAGGAAATCTTTACCCCACCTTCTAAGAAAAGCGGCAACTAACTACCCAGGGGAAACAGAAACTATAAGATTAATTTTAATCTAATTGGGTGTATATTCTTTTGAAACTTGGGGACTAAAAGTGTTCTTTTTCTTATTGGAGACTTTTGTTCTTTTTTTAAAAAAAAAATAAGATCATATAGGTTTTGGACTTAAAAAGCTTAAATGGCATTGGTGACATCTTGTGGTGAATTATGGTATTACAATTTGTTATTACCTAAAAGTGACTTGGCTTGAAGCCCAGACTGCAAAGAAGGGATTTCTGGCCTGCTTGAACTAGGAATGTAAACTTTTACTGACCTTCAGAGCTATACTTGGGGAATTGCTTTCCTATTTCCCTGCATGAGAAGCATATGTTATTACATGAGATGATAGAACACATTGGATTATAAACCAGCGGTTCTTTGTCGAAACGTCACCAAGACACTTCCAATTTTACACAGGAGAAAACCCGAAGAACTAAAGACCTACATACAAATACCCGCGAAAACCTCAGAAAGCAAATATCGTATCTCTACAGGGAGGAAATCCACCATCTGACCAGGACCTATGAAAAACTCGAAGTCCAAAGACCTTCCATTTTATGTGACCTCGCATTCCTACGCAACTGCCAAGATCAAAATTTAATCCCCACATGCTTCCAATTGAAATTCCACCCCAACTCTGCAGCCACCAAACGCATCCTTAAAAGAACAGAATTGGCCCTAATCAGAAATGAACTTCACACAAAAAGATTCCTCCTAAACTGAATCAACAAAGATCTCCTCACACGTCACCTCAAACTCAGCAACAAGATTCACCCTGCACTTTGGGACAAATCCAAACAACCCCGCCATCTGGAGAGCCGAAACACAGACCACCCTCAAGACAGACACACACATCAACAAACTCCGAAGACTACAAGAACACCAGAAACAAACCCCTCCTCCCTCACAGCCACACATGAAACAAACAGTCCATAACATCTCAGATAGGATCCTCACCAAAGCCGAAACCAATGTCCTTTCCAAAGAATTCAAGTTTGCAGTTGCTCCCAAACACATCCCCACTGAAACCATTATATGCGGAGTTGAAACCAGCCTGACCAAAATCAACCCCGATGACACTAACAGAATCAGACTCGAAATCACCAACATCCTCTGCACCAGCAAGCTACCCAAAAGTAACTTACCCAAAGAGGAACAGACAGCACTACTTAACCTGAAAGAAGACACCAGCATAATAATCCTACCAGCAGACAAGGGCAATGCCACGGTGGTTATGAACACATCTGACTACCAAACCAAATTAACCAACCTACTCCAAGATTCCACATACAAACCCCTAAGTACAGATCCTACCACCTACCTGGAAAAAAACACCAGTTCTAAAATAAAAGCCTCCCCCATTAGAGAAGAGATCCAGCAAAGAATCATTCCCAGAGAGAAATCATCTAGATGCCCTAAGCTCTATGGTCTCCCCAAGATACACAAAGAAGGAACCCCACTTAGATCCATAGTCAGCTCCATAGGCTCACCTCTACAAAACCTAGCCAAATTTCTCCCCAAACAACTACAGCCCTATGCAGAATCCATCACTTCACACGTAAAAAACTCGTTCCAGTTCATAGAGATCATAAAGAAACAAAATTTACAGCCCAGTGACCTACTTGTGATGAAGTTGACATTGTTAATTTATAGTTTCTCTCCCATTACATTTGCCATTTTTCTAATTCTTTATTATAACCAAAAATTTTTTGCCCATTTTATCATTGTTTCTTTCACTTGTTAACTTTCCATATCTAAAATTAACAAAAAATTATACATTTTCTTAATTAATTTCTCATCTGAGGTTAACAAAATCTTATCAAACACAGTTTGATCCTTGTAAAATCCATACATTTTTACATCTTTTTCATATCTATTTTGTATCTGTAAATGTGCCCACCAGGACAGATTAATTCCTAAATTTTCCAATTCTTGTTTAGATTTTAATTTCCCATCAATATCTAAAATATCTTTATATGTCTATACTTTTTCAAAATCTACCAGATTCGGATGTATAAATGCCTCCATCGTTGATAACCACCCTGGGATTTTAAAATATATTTTAGCTTTAATTTTTTACCATACTGTTAACAAGGCATTTCTTATAAAATGATTTTGAAAGTACTTATGGACTCTGTTTTTCCCATACCATAAAAAAGCATGCCACCCCAATTGTAAATCATGTCCTTCTAAATACAATAACCTTTTATTTCTAAGTGTTATCCACTCTTTCACCCATGTTAACACCGATGCTTGGTAATACAATGTCCATGCCGGCAACCCAAAACCTCCATTTTCCTTAGCATCTTGTAATGTTTTATCTTAATTCTAGCTTTTTCCCCCTGCCAAATAAAATTCAAAACCAATGAATTTAAATTTTGAAAGAATTTTCTCTCAAGTTTTATTGGAATTGTTTGAAAGAAAAATAAAATCTTTGGCAATACATTCATTTTTACTGTAGCGATTCTTCCTAATATTGATAGTTGGAGATTTTTCCATCTTTCCAAGTCTAGCTTTATTTGCTTCAATAATTTTATATAATTGTCTTCTTTTATTGACGAACACCTAGCTGAAAGATAAATACCTAAATATTTAACTTTTTTCACTATTTGTACCTCTGTTTTCTCTAGTATTTGCCCTTTTTGTTTATCTGTGAGGTTCTTTACTATTACTTTAGTTTTATCTTTATTTATTTTTAGTCCTGCCACTTCTCCATATTCTTCTATCTTTCCCCATAATTTAGGAATCATCTCTAAAGATTCTTCCAAAATAAATACTAGATCATCAGCAAATGCTTGTAATTTATATGTTTCATCTTTTACTTTCAATCCTTTAATTTCTGTATCTTGTCTTATCCTTCTATTTAATACTTCCAAAGTAAAGATAAATAATAATGGAGATAGTGGACACCCTTGTCTCGTGCCTTTTCTTATCTCAAAGCTCTCAGTATAATCTCTATTCACTATCACTTTTGCTGTCTGGTTACTATATATTGTTTTTATCATATTTGTAAAGTTCTTTCCAAAATCCATTATTTCTCATTGTTGAACCATAAATTGCCAAGAAACATTATCAAACACTTTTTGGGCATCCAAAAACACTAATGCTAATTGTTTCCCTGGGTGTAATTCATAATATTCTAATACGTCCATTATCACCCTTAAATTATTTTTGATTTGTCTCTTCAGTAAAAAGCTGTTTTGATCTGGATGTATAAACTCAACTAAGTATCTTTTCAGTCTCTCTGCCATTATTGAAGTAAAATTTTTTTAATCCACATTGAGTAATGAAATCGGTCTATAATTCTTAATATACATCAAGTCTGAATCTTCTTTTGGTATCAAAGTAATATTTGCTTCTATCCATGTATTTGGAAGTTTGGCCTCCAACAATAATCCGTTGCAAACCTCTTTCAGCGGTTCGCTTAATATATCTTGTAGCTTTTTATAAAGTTCCGCTAGTAGCCCGTCTGGGCCTGGTGTTTTCCCGTTCTTTTGTCGTTTTATAGCCTCTAATGTCTCCATCATTGTTATTCTTTCTTCTAACATAGTTTTGAATGTCTCTGGAATCTTTGGCAATTTACTTTCTTCTAAATATTGAACAATTCTCTCTTTTGCAGCCTCCTCTTTGCCATACAATTCCATATAATAATTCTTGATTATCTTTTTTATTTCTTCCTTTTTAAATTGTAAACAACCTTTCCCATCTACTAAATTATGTATTATTTTCTTATCTTTCTGTTTTTTAAGCCTATAGGCTAGCCATCTTCCTGGCTTATTGGCATTTTCGAAGAAATTTTGTTTTGCTCTCTTTATTTGTTCCACCAATTTTTCTGAGTCCAACAAATTCAGCTTATGTTTTATTATTTCCATTTCTGTTTTCAAAGTCTTTTCCTGTGGGTTTTTTTTGTAATTCTGTCTCTAACTGTTTAAATTCTTCTTTTAATAATAAATATTGCTGTCTTTTCTGTTTGTTTTCCTTTGCCATATACGTTATAGCTATGCCTCTAAAATACGCTTTAGCTTTATCCCATACATTTTGTAGTGATGTGTCTTTTTCTTTATTTTATTTACAGAAGAATTCCATTTCTCTTTTGGCCAAGTCTATGAATTCTTTATCTTTTAGTATAGATTGATTTAAAATCCATTTTTTTTTGTATTCCTTTCCATGTTGCTTTTAAAGGGTTATGATCTGCCCATGTGCCTATTTCTATCTCAATTTCCTGTATATCCAAATATACAGGAGTCATCCAAATCATGTCAATTCTTGACCAAGATTTATGACTATTTGAGTAAAAGGTGTACTGTTGATTTTGAGGGTTGATTTCTCTCCAGACATCTTGAATTCCAATTTCTTCTGCTATGTCAAAAAATGTCGTGGGTAATCTTCTTCTCCAAGTTTTCCTGTTTTGCTACTTTTGTAATCCATTATTCCATCTACTATCGCATTAAAGTCTCCTATTAAACAAATATTTTGGTATTCCATTTCTATTAATTTCCTGTATAATCTTTGATAAAATTGTTCTTGACTATCATTTGGAGCATAAATTGCCACTAACAATATTTGTTTTTGGTGCAAATATATTTCAACCATAACAATTCTTCCTTCTTCATCTGAATATATTAATTTAGAGTCTATTGTCTCTTTAATGTATATCGCCACCCCTCATTTCTTTTGTTGTGCTGATGTATCATAAAGCTTCCCCTTTTTGGGGTATTCCCAAAATTTGTAATGTTGTTTTTTTTATGTGTGTCTCTTGTAAACAAATTATATCTATATTTAATTTATGAAGTTTCCTAAAAATTTTATTTCTTTTTATTGGGCAATTTAGTCCATTTACATTTACCCAAAAAAATCTTATTTTTTTTCTCCATTTTCTCTTTCATTACTTATATTTAGGCCGAGTCAATCTTGTAATCCTTTGTTCTCTAGCAGTTCCTTCTCCTTCACCTGTTTGTTCACTTTTCTCCTGCTGCTGCTCTGCTTGTGCTGTTGCTCCTTGGGCCGTGTCTCCTGTCTGCAATTGTTGCTGCAATCCTTCATCCAAAATTACTCTATTTCTTACTTCAAAGTCCTCTGCTTTCCAAATTGAATCCAGTCGATATCTTGTATTATTCCAATTTATTAAAATACCTTCTGGCATTAGCCATCTAAAATTTATGCCTTTGGCAATCAATTTTGTAGTTAGAAAATGATAGTGTCTCCGGGTATCTCTCACTCTCCTAGATATCTGTTTTAGGACCACAATTTCTTTATTTTTATATTGTAAGGGTTCCTCTCTCACTTTTCTCAGTATTTCATCTCTTGTTGATTTCTTCATAAACCTCACATGCACTTCTCTTGGTAATCTATTTTTTCTTGCATAGGTTGAACTCATGCGAAAAATTTGATCGGTCTCATTCTGAATATCAATTCGATCTGCATTTAAAAGTTCTGCCAACAGCTCAATAATCACCATTTCTATATTTTCTTCACTGTCTTCAGGAATATTTTGAAACCTCAAGTAATGTTCCTCTTCTCTCATTTCTACCATTGCCATGGCACATTCTAGCTCTTGATTTGTTTGTTCCAATCCTTCATTCTTTTGCAGTAACATCTCCACCTTTTTATCAATGTCTTGCATTTTAAGTTCCACTTCCTGAATTTTCTGTTATTTTTTTATAATTTTTTGATTTTGAGCTTCGAATTGTGCCTTTATATCCATAATTTCTTCACTTACTTTGTCCAGTTTGCTTTGCATTTTTTCATGGTTTTGTTGTAATGTCAGTTGAATTAATTTTAAAGAGGTCTGTGTCTTCTTGAGCCACACTTGCTTTTTCACACTGTAGCAATGTACTGAGAGAACTCTGAGTTGTTGGGCTGGCTTGTCCGACAGAGGGCGCTGAAGAAGTTTTCTTTGCAAGTCTGGAAATATTAGATGTACTCATTTTATTGCTCACAGTCTTAAACTTATATCCAAGGTGTAATCAAGAATCTGCTGTTGTAAGGCAGAATTACCTCCTCCAGTCTCTTCTTATATTTAAAATATTCTCTTTTTCTTTTTATTTTCCTGAATGGTGTCTATTTAGTCTTTAGCCAATGTCAACAAGTATAGCTATGAACAGTCTTTCATTTATTATCTCAAACCAAGACTTTGTTTTGCTCAAACTTTTCAAGGTCACTGTGTTTTTAATTCTTTAATTCTTATTTTTTGCCAGCAGATGTCCTCGTTGGCTTATTTATCAACTCTCCACACTCCTTAGTCCGATAGTTGTTATTCATTTAAGATTTCCCCTTAATGTTAAATTTGCCGTTCCAAAAGTCTCTCTGGGGGTCTTTACTCTTTCAAGTTCTCCCTCTCAGGGTCTCAATATTTTAAAGCACAAGGAGAAGGAAAAGATTTCAGCTCACCCAGACATAACTTGTTGTTGGAGATCAGCTGTTTTCCATAGCTTCCCTTCTGGCTGCAGACAACTTGGGCTGACTCAGGCTTTTCTGGCAACCTTTCTTCCACCCCTTTAGAGGGGGCATTCAGTATGCTTCGATTGATCGCCACCAAATCCAAGCTCCTGAAAAATCCCTCTTTCTTCGTTGCCCCTCCAGGGCAACTTTCCATCCCTTTAAGAGATGTTAGGCGAAGTGAAACCGGACTGGGAGGCTGGAGACCCAGCCTCCTATGGCTGTCTTGTTCCCTTGCTGGAAGTTTCTCTGGTATTACAATTTGTTATTGCCTAAAAGAGACTTGGCTTGAAGCCCAGACTTTAGATAAAATTTCTTTCACCTTGACAGTTACCACCTTTGAAAAACCCAGCTGCAAACAAGGGATTTCTGGGTGGCATATCTGGTCTGCTTGAACTATGAATGTAAACTTTTACTGACCTTCAGAGCTATACTTGGGGAATTGCTTTCCTATTTCTTTACATTAGAAGCATATCTTATTATACAAGATGATGGAACACCTCGGATTATAAACTCTTACTTGACAAACAATTTCTACTATAAAGACCACCTATAAAACGTGAAATAGATGTCCTATACCCAGCTATAAAAAACAAAAAACTATTTTGAACATTTGATTCTAAAGTCTTCAATTTAACATATTATGAAGAGAATATGGATGAAGACCAGGAAAAAATCCTTTCCATGTTGAAATTAATACATGAAACCATATTTTCAGCTTTGTGACAAAATTTGAAGCAACATAAAGGAACAAGATGTGAGCTTAAATATAGAAACCCAGATTTTGACTACAACTAAAGAACTAACAATGCAGAAAATAAAGGAAAAATTGGAACAACTAAACACTAAGACAGAGGACCCAACTGACCAACAGACCCAGCCAATGCAAAAATCAGAAAAGAGAGTGACAACATTGAAACTGGAAAGACGTTTTACAAAAATAGAAGAAATTTGAGGAAAAAGAAGAAGAACAGACTGAATGGAAGATAAACCTATCAGGACAACTGTAGGAAATTGGAGTAATAAGGAAGCAACTTGATGAATACAAATGGGCTCGTTCTTCCAAAAAAACTTCAACCACATGGTCTTTCTTATTCCAAATAATATATATGTCAGAACCCATATACTATTAAGGGGCACTCTCTCTCATTCTATTTCCTCTATTGCTCTGGGTTCTGTCATACTCCTGGAGGGGAGGGGGCAACTGCTGCAGGCTGTCTCTTTGTTTTTCTATTGCTACAATGTATCTCTTTCGCTGTCTCTGCATACTTGCTCTTTGAACTGTTTCTCCCTTGATGTCACCTTGGGGGAGAAAAAAAATGAGCCTCCAGCCATCTGGCTTATCTCCTATTTTGGAAGGGAAGGTGCGAAGCCACAATAACATCACCATGAGCCTGGGAAAGACGGGTGTTATCAGCAACTTTCCCACAACAGACTTAACACCTGAGGATTGGCCTGTTTGAACTGACCGGATGAACTATTGGGGTGGGTTTTTCTTGGGACTTGTTTAATCTATTGATCTGAATGGGAAACCCTCAGGTTCTGTCTATCATGCCTGCTATCAGCTTCTCCTAATAAAAGTTCCTTTTGGAAGAAACTGCTTCCATGAATTCTGCTTTCTTATGATGAGGTATTGAAGTGGGCCCTAACTTTAGACAGGATCTGCAGTAACAGTCATCCCAGAAGGAAGACCCTTACTGGGGACATAGCAAACTATGTCAGATATTGGAATGGAGAAAGAGGAACTTGCGATGAGAGGGTAAGCCTCCCTCTGAGCAGATCCCTGCAAATACTCCAACTCTGGATCCTTGAGCTCATCAGAAGAGGCAATGGTCGCAGAACACTGCCATGAACCCAGGTGGTCGATGGGTGTCGGGAAGAAGGATGACTGGGAGAAGAAGGCTAGGAAGGTGATGCTCAGATGCTCAACCAGGTTGGAAGGTTGAGATGGAGAGGTCTCTCCACCTTAGCGAAGATGAGGAGAATTGGCCACAGCATTCCAGCTGACTGTTGGAGCAGGCAATCAGAATGATGAAAATAGCACTCGACTCCATGAGGGAAGAGAAAGCTGACCCATGCCGTGGCACCATTTGCCTGGGTTCCACAGAAGGAACAGACAAAGGAGAGGCTGAACCAGACCCTTTGAAGGCAACATCAAAACTGCAGCTGTTGCAACCACCGCTGCCACCCCATATCGAGCAGCAACCACGGAAAAAGATGGGACTGATCCATCCAGAAGTTCCCGCTGCTGGAAATGAGTACTGCGGGGAGCCATGGCACCTGGGATTTTTTCTGACCCAAGTGCTGAACTACATGGAGGAATATGGCTGCAACATACCAAATGACCAAGCCAGGGTTCGGATTGTGCAAGCAGCCCTGGATGGCATCGCAGTGGACTGGGTCATAGACCTCTATGATGCAGATGCACTAGAGATGCTAAACTTCAATCAATTCATGGCTACATATGTAGCGGGGGTGTCTGAGAGTGTTTGCAGGAGCTTGGTTGGGAAGGGAGAGATTGACACAGCTGCTGCTGGCTTTGGGTGTGGTCGGTGTGGGAAGAAGAAAAAGATAGAAAAGAGAAGGAAAGGAAAGGGACGGGGTGGCTGTTGCAGTTCATCAGGTGAAGGTAAAGAGGGAGTGGAAGTTTTATTTGCTTGTCTTCGTAAGGAGGATATTTTAAATGGAGGAGAGAGAGAGAGTGGAATTTTATTGCTTCCTTCGTAAGGAGGATATCTTAAACGGAGGCAAGGGGGAGTGTGTAGAAAGGAGTTGGCTGAAGCTCCTAGCCTTGGATTTTAACAATTTTATTTATTTATTTATTTATTTTTAAGACTTTTACACCGCCCCTCTCCCGTAGGACTCGGGACAGTTTACAGCCAAATTTAAAAACGTAACAATAATAAATATTTAAAACAGAATTAAATAACTAGGCTGTACTAAAACCAAATTAAAATCCCACACTAAAACCCTAACTACTTAATTTAAAATTACATAAAAAACCCGAGGAGCTCTAGGCCAGGCCGGCTTGATTGAAGAGATAGGTCTTCAATTCTCTTCTGAAGGTGCGGAGATCATGACATATCCGGAGTTCTGGAGGGAGCTCGTTCCACATTGTCGGAGCCCCCACAGAAAAGGCTCTCCCCCTGGGCACCACCAGCTGACATTGCTTAGCCGATGGCACCCTGAGGAGCCCTCTCTGTGGGAGCGAACTGGTCGGTGGGAGGTATTTACTGGCAGTAGATGGTTCTGTAAATAACTGGGTCCTATGCCATGGAGCGCTTTAAAGGTGATAACCAACACCTTGAAGTGCACCCGGAAGACCACCGGCAACCAGTGCAGCTTGCGCAGGATGGGGGCTGTTCGTGCCCGCCAGGGTGCCCCCACCACCACCCGCGCGGCTGCATTCTGCGCCAGCTGGAGCCTCCGCGTGCACTTCAAGGGGAGCCCCATGTAGAGAGCATTGCAATAGTCCAGTCTGGAAGTGACGAAGGCATGAGTGAACGTGCGTAGCGCGTCCCAATCCAGGAAGGGACACAACTGGCATACCAAACGAATCTGGTAAAACATCCTCCCGGCTACGGCCGTCAGATGGTCCTCAAGGGACAGCCGTGAATCCAGGAGGACTCCCAAGTTGCGAGCCCTTCCCGAGGGGGCCACTGACTCGCCCCCAATAGACAGCGATGGAGTCAGCTGACTATACTGGGACGACGGTAACCACAGCCACTCGGTCTTGGATGGGTTGAGCTTGAGACCGTTCTTCCCCATCCAGATCCGCACGGCCTCCAGGCACTGGGGCAGTACGTCAAGGGCTTCAATTGGGTGGTTCGGGGTGGAAATGTACAGCTGAGTATCATCAGCGTACTGATGGAATTCCACCCCAAAACCTCGGATGATCTCACCTTGCTGCTTCACATAAATGTTGAACAACAAGGGCAAGAGGACCGACCCCTGAGGCACCCCACAGTCAAGGGGCCTCAGGCTCGACCTCTGACCCCCTGTCAACACAAACTGCATCCAGCCAGAGAGGAAGGAGGAGAACCACCGAAAAACGGTGCCACCCTATGCCCAGCCCCTCCAACCGGCGCAGCATAATACCATGGTCGATGGTATCAAAAGCCGCTGAGAGGTCCAATAGCACCAGGACAGAGGAACAGCCCCTGTCCCGGGCCCGCCAGAGATCATCCACCAATGCGACCAAAGCTGTTTCCGTGCTGTAACCCGGCCTGAAGCCCGACTGGAGTGGATCCAGATAAGACGATTCCTCCAGGTGCTGAGAGAACTGTCGAGCAACCACACTCTCAACAACCTTCGCAACGAAGCGAAGGTTGGAGACAGGACGGTAGTTGGATAAAACAGCGGGGTCCAGGACAGGCTTCTTGAGGAGAGGTCGCACCACCGCCTCTTTCAGGGCGGTGGGAAAGACACCCTCACTCAACAAAGCATTGGTAATTGCCTGAAGCCAGCCACGCGTCACCTCACTGGAGGCCAGTACCAACCAGGAGGGACACGGGTCCAATAAACATGTGGTTGCTCTAAGACCTCCCAGCAACCTGTCCAAGTCATTCGGTGTCACGAAGTCAAACTCAGCCCAAGTAACAGTCTCAAGACCGGCCTCAGCCACTCCCACTGGACCCCCTTCATTGAAGTTAAAGCCTTCCCGAATCTGAGCGATTTTGTCATGCAGATATTGCACAAAATCCTCAGCTCTTCCCTCCAAGGGATCCCCCCTCACCTCCCGTTGAAGGAGGGAGTGGGTTACCCTAAACAGGGAGGCTGGGCAATTATCTGATGATGCAATAAGGGCAGTGACATAAGAACACTTCTCTGCCCTTATTGCCACTATGTAAGTCCTAATATGGTCTCTTACCCGTGTTCAGTCAGACTCAGAGCGGCTCGCCCTCCAACTGCTCTCTAGGCGTCTTTTCCGGTGCTTCATCTCCCTCAGCTCCCTGTTGAACCAGGGAGCCAATCGAGAACCACGCTGGCTCAGAGGCCGCAAAGGCACAACCCGATCCAAGGCACCAGCAGCAGCCCTATCCCAGGCTGCTACCAGCGCCCCGACCGAGCTGTGTGTTAGAGCCTCCGGTATTGGCCCAAGCTCCATCTGGAACCTGTCGGGTTCCATCAGTCACCTGGGGCGGTACCAAATAATTGGTTCCGCCTCTCTGCAGCGGGGGGTGGCGGTCAGAAAGTCCAAGCGTAGGAGTGATCGGACCATGACAAAGGAGTAATAGCTATATTTCCCATATCCAGATCACTCAAACACTGACCAGAGACAAAAACCAGGTCAAGCGTGTTTCCCCCCGTGTGAGTGGGACCTTGAATTACCTGGGTCAGGTCCATAACCGTCATGGAAGCCATGAACTCCCGAACCTCCCCAGACGCCTCATCAACTGACGGCAGATTGAAGTCACCTATGACTACCAGCCTGGGGACCTCAACCGCCACCGCCGCGATGAAGCCCAGGAGCTCGGGCAGGGTGGTTGACACGTGGCAGGGAGCCAGGCACGTGAGCAACACAGCCCTCGGACCCCCAAGGTCCCACCTCACAAGGAGGGATTCACAGCCTGCCGTCTGAGGAACAGTGACCTCTCTTGGCCTGAGACCTTCCCTAATCACAACCGCCACTCCCCCACCCCTGCCCTGAGCTCTCGGCTGGTGAAATGCAAGGAAGCCAGGAGGGCACATTTCCACCAGAGGGACACCCCCCTCTGGACCCAACCAGGTCTCCGTAATACCCGCCAGGTCTGTGGCCCCCTCCATAATTAGGTCTTGTATCAAGGGGGCCTTATTTACCACAGACCTGGCGTTGCACAATACCAGCCTACAGCCCGGGCCCTTTGGCTCTAAACAGCCCAGATCACAAGTAGAGCCATGGGGGTCGGAGCGTGGCACCGCTCGAAGATAGCGGGGACGCGCTCCCATAAATGAATATGGCCCCCTGCTCCCACCGTATCTGCCCCTCCCACTTACAGAGCCGATGGGAACAGAATCACCTCTGCCCCCTCCATAATCCGCACCCTCGTGGTTCCGGTCCCACCCGTTGCCTGGCCCATGTTTCTCCTCCTCCCTATTCCCTCCCCCTAACCCTCCCCTATCCCAAAGACCTCCCCCCAGGTCTACTCCATTACTAATCTTACCACTCCCCTCCCTGGAACCCCTTAAAACATTTAAAACCCCTACTTAAAAACCTCCATAACCCCTTTTTTGAGCATGCCACCTCTCGGGATTCCAAAATCCGTCATCAAGGCAGGCCTTTGAGAGACATGCAGGCCATCTCCGCGAGAGGGGGGCATCTCGCAGTGCAAGAAGGCACGTCTTATCCAGCATTTATGCAGCATAGTCACAGCTTGGGTGCAAACAATGATGAGAGTCTGTCCATCTTTGGGCAGATATAATATCCATTTGGCCGGACGATTCAGTTTTTCCTGGGCCTCGGATCACAATCACAGTCATCTAGTTGTTGGAGGGTAAAAATCTCCTCCCAGATGTTCCATGCAGACAGCTCTCACCTGCCAGTGTCCTGCTCAGAGAGCTGCCTCCTTTCCATGTGGTCATGGGGTGGAGCCTCACCATTTCCTCAGCAGTCATTGAGGGGGGGAGAAGGCAAGGGAGGGAAAAGGGGGAGGGGGGAGGGGAGGGGGAGGGGGAGGCCAGCTGTCTCTCCCCCACGAGGCTCTCACCCTCGTCACCCCGTCGGTTTGCTGCTCCAAGCTCTCCTCCTCTCAAGGGGGGGGCAGCCGGCTCTCCCCCTACAGGGCTCCTCATCTGTCATTGGGGGGGGGCCAACCATCGCTCCCCCGCGAGGCTCTCCTCTCCTCCTCTCAGGGGGAGGGGGGCCTGCCGGCTCTCCTCCTACAGGGCTCCTCAGCTGTCATTGAAGGGGGGCCAGCCAGCTCTCCCCCACGAGGCTCTCACCCTCGTCACTCCATTGCTCTGAGCTCTCCTCCTCTCAAGGGGGGGGGAACGCGAAGCCAAACAGCTATGCAGTTCACCATCTCTAATCCCCTTGTAACACTGACTGACCTGAGCACAACAAAGCCCCCACCCAAACAGAACACTCCCCCATCCAATCAGAGCACAGCCAACCCCCCATCCAATCAGAGCACAGCCAAGCCCCTAACCAATCAGAACACACCTCCACCCAATTAGAACACAGCTGAGCTCCCAGCCAATCAGTTCAAACCCCCACTGGCAGTTAAAAGGAAGAAACAGCTAAAATCTCACATTGCTCCTAGAAGCAGAAGCCGAAAGCACCAGCCTGAAGATGACGAACGAGACTTCGTCGAAACGTCGCCAAGACACTTCAAATTCTATGTGGGAGAAAACCCGAAGAACCAAAGACCTACATACAAACACCCGCGAAAACCTCAGAAAACATATATACATACACACACACACACACACACACAAACACACACATATATATATATATATATATATATAGTGTTTCTTTTTAAATTGCACCCTGTAAACCCAAATATGGGAGAAAGAAATCTTTTTTTCTTTTATCTGTTTCAGCTCAACCCAGAGCCATCCGCAGGAACCAGTATATATATATATATGTTTTTAATTTAAATTGCTAACAAAGAATAAGGGAGAACTGGTATAGCTATTTCGAGTTTCTTAACTCTCTTCAGCCAGAACTTACCCTTATGAGATTCGAACCTGGGCTGTCTGCATGTTAGGCCACAGGCTCCCTCTCACTTTGCCAGCAGTATCAGGGAGGGAAGATTTATATCGAGTGTTTCTTTTTAAATTGCACCCTGTAAACCCAAATATGGGAGAAAGAAGTTCTGGCTGAAGAGAGTTAAGAAACTCGAAATAGCTATACCAGTTCTCCCTTATTCTTTGTTAGCAATTTAAATTAAAAACATATATATATATAACCCGAATAACCATATATATATATGTATGTATGTATGTATTTTGCAGTTGATTCATCCATTCCTTAAGGGAAGGGATGGTGGGCTCATTAGTTGACAGTTTGGGCATTGGGTTGAACTCTTGTCCTGTCACCACTTGAAAAGGGGTGAACCCAGTGCTAGAGTGACCAGCATTGTTATATATATATAACCCGAATAACCATATATATATATGTATGTATGTATATGTATATGTATATGTATATGTATATATGTGTGTTTGTTTGTTTGTTTGTGTTAAATGGGAGACTATATGTGTGTGTGTGTATGTGTGTATATATATATATATATGTATGTGTATATATATATATATATATATATATATATATATATATATATATATATATATATATATATATATATATATATATATATATATATATATATATATATATATATATATATATATATATATATATATATATATATATATATATATATATATATATATATATATATATAAAGAATTTCTTTAAAAAAAGAATTTATTTAAAAATTTAGCTTTCGTTAGCATCTGCTGACATCGTCAGAGTTCTAGCCAGGATTGAGAATCACATTCTTATAGTCTCTGTAACACCAAGCATTTGGCTAACGAGCGTGTTACTGGTCTATTCGGCTCCTGCCCCCCTTAGTTAATTGCTTTGTTCTTGTTTCCGTCACGCTCGTTGACAGCTGTTTGAATTTTGGCACCCTGCTCCTCTCTCTGCGCCCCGCCCATGCGGATTGTGTGTTCTACCACACGCAGTCATCTGTTGCCCCAGCCTTGCCTCCCCCCATGGCCCCCTCCTCACCAGCAGCCCCCTTGAACGAAAGTCGCCCCTGAGTGTGGCCCATGCAGAGCAGCGCAGCCAAGGACATGGCAGCCAGGCAGCGTAGACAAGACTCTGCCCTCATGCCCCGTCACGTAGTTGATGCTGTAGGGCATGGGCAGAGGGTATGGCCGCAATGGCACTGCTGGGCTGCCTAGGTGATCGGGGGCCCTGGAGGAGGCGAGTGGCCCTGTGGACAAGCAGGGTGGGGGTGGGGCAAGGGGGTGTAGTGTGGGCAGGGCCAGTTTTTGGGTACTCGGTTTCTAAAAGGTTCGCCATCACTGCCCTAAGTCCATTGAGGAAGGGATATGATCCTCTGTTGACCTGTTTGTATCAGTGAGGATCTGTGGCTGTTTCATCCTTGCAGCTTTCATATTTAAAGATATCTGCCAGCGTAATTTCTGATAAGCTGGTAACAGTTCAATATGCCGGTTGATGGAATGCTTGTTGGACAGCCATGCCTCTTTTAGCAGACGGCTGCCCTTTGTTGCATCATGAGCAATGACCATGGATTCAGTGAAATTAAATGTGTGGTTATGTTCTGCAGTGTGAGCCCACACTTGGGACTGTCATCTGCTGCACATGGTGCCCATTGCTGGTGATGACGGCGGATGAAGACGGCGGAATAGCTGTTCTGTATTCCTTGGCTTTTTCACTTACTGTGTTGCAGTGTGTGTTTACTTTATTAAATAGGGTGCAAATACAGCCAATTTTATGGGCAGTAGGATGATTGCTGTCGCTATGGAGTATTCTGTCAGTATGGGTGGCTTTGCGGTACACGTTGGTAACCAGCATGCCATTATGCTTGCGACGTATTAGTATGTCCAAAAAGGGTAAGGTGTTATTCACCTCTTCTTCAGCCATGAATTGGATGTCAGGATAGATGGCATTCAGCTTTTCCATGAAGAGAGCTTTGTCATGGCACTTGATGACCACAAACGTGTCATCCACATACCTGGCCCAGAATTTGGGCTTGTAATCCTTCATTGCTGTGAGTTCTAGCTTTTGCAATACCACCTGAGCAATTATTCCTGAGATGGGAGACCCCATCGGCGTGCCCTTAATCTGTTTGTATACAGAGTCGTTGAATGTGAAGAATGTTTTTAGGCAGAAATTGAGGAACTGTATATTATCTTGGGGACTCAATGAACCAGGTGCTTGTAGTTCCTTTTCCTGCAACAGCACTCCTATGACCGATCTGGCTAAATCATGTGGAATAGATGTGAATAACGATACCACATTGAATGACACCATGATCTCATCCTCCTCTACTCTCAATGCCTTTAACTTCTGTAAGACGTCTCTAGCCGATGTTACAGTGGTGTTGTTGTTTTTGATCAGGTGTTGAAATTGTGTGCTAAGCTACTTCGTCAGCCCAAATGTTGGGGTGCCTTGAGTGATACAATTGGCCACAATGGGGTACCTGTCTTATGTATTTTGGGTAGCCCATAAATGCGTGCCATGGCTGAGTCTCTAGGATGGATTAGTTTTAAGTTTTCTTCATGGATCTTCCCTTGTTTACTAAGTTTGTTAGCCATCTTATTAATTTGATTCCTGAGAGCTATCATGGGGTCCTTATTGACAACTCTATAGGAATCCTCCTTGTTAAGTATGGACTGGATTTTTTTATTGTATTCCGTCCTGTTCATGATCACGGTGGCTCTGCCCTTGTCAGCTGGTAGGATTACTATTGAATTGTCCCTGCGTAATTCCTGCAGGGCAATTTCCTCAGATCTTCATTGTTGTAATATGTTGTAATGCATGAGGCTTGGAGAGGCTTGGGACAAAGAGACTGTACCATGTGACTTTACCATGCTGTTTTGGAGCAACAGGAAATGGAGGCGGAGCCATTGGCCACAGCAGAGCCACATGCCATGTGCTTTGGAACAAAGGACAAAGGCCATATGGCCTAGGGACAGGAAATAAGGGGGGCTACGAGGTGGATGGACTTGTACCAAGATTTGAATCCATTGGCCACAGAGTGTAGCCTTGTCATTGGCTGAAGAAATAACATTGTCATTGGCTGTTTGTAACCATGTGATGCATTGTGTAACCGCCCACTGTAATAGGTAATAAAAAGGGGGAGGCAGCTTTTGTCTGTGGCCTCACACCCCAGAGAGAAAGCTGACTGGAGTCATGTGTTCATCTCTAATATTCGGCCCACGTGTGTAGGACCCACCATGAGAATTGAAGCTTGCCTACGGAGGGCAAGGCCTCAAGTGGTGACCCCGACGTGATTTGGTGCAGAAGTCACGTCCTTCTGACATCTCACTTCTCACTTCGCCTGGGATAGGCCATCGTGCACGTCTTTAAGTAAGTATGAGACAGAAGCTTTGCAAAAATTGGGCTGTGTACCTGAAAGAATTGCTTAGCTTAGTCAGGAGAGCAAATTGTATTCAGAAACTTAATTAGACTGTTTTCCCTGTCACTCAAAAAGATCTGTATCTTTTATTGGCTTTTTTGAAAAAATCTTAGCAATTAGACCTCGCCACATGGCAATAGGTATCTGGCTCCATTGCTGAGAGCCCCGCCAGATTTTCTAGCCCATGAATGGCTGTAGTGTCACATGCTGACGTTACACTATGCAAAAACAGAGCAAGCTAAATTGGCTAATTCTCAGGCTTAAAAAAGCATAGCCCTGAGACAAAAAAATCTTACAATCTGATTCTAAATTTGGCCAATTGGAGGAACAAACCTCGTGGAGTTTCTTCAGCAAGAAACACACCCCCCCGTGAGTATGTGGGTGGAATTCTCCAAGGATCAAAGGGGAGGGCTTTGTGTAATTGTCAGGACCTTAATTATGCAACTAACAAAGTTCACAATTTGCCTTCACGTAAGGAGTTTAAAAAGTGTTATTAATGTTTGTTTGGCATTGTCTCTCTTACATCTTAAAGGGACCACAAAAAATTGCTAATTGGATTAAAATTGGCTTATGTGAGGAGCACTTCTGCTTCTTTCCAAATTCTCCTTATGTGAAAGAATTGTATGCATGGCTATTTAAGATCTGCCTTCTAATTTTTCTTCTCCTGTAGCTATTGGCTTGCAGGATTCTTTCTGTTTCTCCTGCCTTGTCTCCTAAAAAATCTTAAGTCTCTTTCTCCTTCTGACTCAGAACATGCTTTCCTATGCTAATTCAGTCTTCTCTCTCTTACCTTTTAACTTGCAAAAAAATCTTAAGTCTGTTTCTCCCTCTGACTCAGAGCATGCTTTTCTGGCTGTCGTTTTCTCTCTATGACTCATACAGCCCCCTGCAGTTACTAAAGACTTAATAACTGCCCCTGCCTGTCTCCTGTTGATCTTACTTCTGCTAATTCAGTCTTTACTGTCTTACCTTTCAACTTGTTAAAAAAAATCTGAAGTCTGTGTTTCTAATTCTTATATTTGAAAAAATGGAAAAAATTTCCTGGTAAAAATGCCTTGTTCGCTTGTTAACTTTTCTTGACCTGAGAGCCTGCAGCTGCAGGGCCCCCTTTTTCTCTCCCCCCCTTTTCTTTTTTCTTTTGCAGCAGAGCCATTTCCCCCTTGCCAGATCTGAAGAGTTTTTTTGTTGCAAATAAGACCATCAACTGGGCTACTTTAAAAACCAGCAGAACCAGTTTTTCCTGGTTTCCAAGGAAACGGATGGCTGTAAATGGAGACTCAATTTACATATGACTGAGCTTTATTGCTGGCCATCTCCAATCTGCATTTGAATCTCTCTCTCACCCCCCTCTCTTATTTCTTTGCCAATTTTGCCTTTATTTTCTCTTTGCCAATTTTGCCCTTAATTTTGCCTTTCTGATTTCTTTGCAAAATTTGTCTTTCTCATTTCTCTTTGCCTATTTTGAATTTTATGTTTCTAGTTTGTTAATGACTTAATTTTTGTGACAATCTTTGCTGTTTTGTATTTTATGTTTCTCACCATAAGTTGCTGAATGCATTCAATTGTTGGATCTGATACATGCCAGCACAGAACAAAAGACAAATCTAACAACAAGAAAGCATGTGCTGATTCTGTTCCCTTGTTTGATTTTGGTGAAAACTTTGAAACTTTGTACAACTTCTCTAAAAGACAATATAGATCTTATGTGGAAAAAATGCACATTGGTCAATACCCCAGAATTGGTCTGGTACATTTACATTTCTACAACACACACACATTTCTGCCACAGTTGCTCACATGGAAAGTATGGTACAAAACAATCCCTTATCACAAGAAACTGTATGCCTTGTTTTATTGACAGTTTATTTTCCTGGCTACCTGGTGCTGGGTGGCTCAAGGAATTGGTTTTTAGTATCATAATGTTTCTAGTATTCTGTGTAACAATCTGTTGCTATGTACAAATGTATTCCTCCCCTGCTGAACCTGTGTAAGCCTCCCTCTTCTAACCATCTCCTGGAAAAGAACCAACTCCTGCCTCTGATGACTGGACAGAGATGTTTCTATGATGGCTGCCTCTGTTGACTGGACAGAGATGTTTCTATGACGGCCTGTGCCCTAAGATCGTGTACAGAACTGGATGGAGCATAGGTGGAACAACCCACAGCTGCTAAAAAATAAAATAAAAAAAGTTGATATGTTGTAATATGTTGTAATGCATGAGGCTTGGAGAGGCTTGGGACAAAGAGACTGTACCATGTGACTTTACCATGCTGTTTTGGAGCAACAGGAAATGGAGGCGGAGCCAAGAGGTGGAATCCATTGGCCACAGCAGAGCCACATGCCATGTGCTTTGGAACAAAGGACAAAGGCCATATGGCCTAGGGACAGGAAATAAGGGGGGCTACGAGGTGGATGGACTTGTACCAAGATTTGAATCCATTGGCCACAGAGTGTAGCCTTGTCATTGGCTGAAGAAATAACATTGTCATTGGCTGTTTGTAACCATGTGATGCATTGTGTAACCGCCCACTGTAACAGGTAATAAAAAGGGGGAGGCAGCTTTTGTCTGTGGCCTCACACCCCAGAGAGAAAGCTGACTGGAGTCATGTGTTCATCTCTAATATTCGGCCCACGTGTGTAGGACCCACCATGAGAATTGAAGCTTGCCTACGGAGGGCAAGGCCTCACTTCATAGAGTGTAGCCCCATCTCAAATTAGCTAGGAGCCCGGTAAGGCATTGCCTGATAGAGTTTTTGTTTCTTCATCCGTGTCAATTCCAAAGATTGCTGATTCCAACGCTGATGAGAAGTCAATGGGTTGTGCATCCATTGAATTGAAGCCTGCATCGTGTTGTAAAATTGCAGTCTGCCCTTCTGTGAGTGTTTTGGTTGACAAGTTGTGTACTAAAGTTTTATCACCCATTCGCTTGTCCATAGTTGTTAAAATCTGTATTTTACGTGTCAACATGTCCCTTTTACATTGGCATGCCCTCTGTATTGTTCGATGTATTTGTGAATTGAGGGTGGCAAACTGTTGTTGTGATAATACCATCTCACAATACTCACAGTATCCTGTGATGGTCGTTGTTTGGGCATTGATCTGCCTATGATGCTCATTAATCATCGTGTATAACACGTGTCTCTGGTATTGCCAGATTGCTGTGCGAGCCTCCCATGTATTAATTGGTGGTTTTCTCCAGAGTGACTTTGGAGGGATGTTGTTGCGGATGCAATGGTAGAGGAAGGTTAGCTTCTCATGATTGTTGATTCTTTGTTTTATTTTATTTTTATTTTAACTTTTTAACTCCTTTTAACACTGCATTTTTAACCTACCCATTTTAAACCTATTTTAACCTATTTTAACCCATTTTTAACCTTTTTATAATAGTCAAAGACTTTTTATAAAGGAAAGGCTACCATTGTTTTACCTACATTTTAACAACTCTTACAAGCCAGGATTACCAAGAATGGGGAAAAGGAGAAAGAAACAGCATGTTCACTCGGCAGCACAGAGTTCTTCCAAGCCACTGAAGCAACAGAAAATTGTGCAAATAGATAGCCTACTCCAGTAAGTAACTCATCTGTATGTGATTCATTGGAATGGGATTTACAAACTGAACTTGAAAGCAAACAGCATATAGAACTTTCTGTTTCTCTCACACAAAATAGCTCCCCTCCCTGGAATTCAGCACCCACTTTTCCTGCACAGGATGGGATAGTAACAAACTTAGTAAGGGAGAATGAAATAGATCTTCTTTCTAGACAATGTTTGCTCACAGCTCAAACCATAAATTCAATCTACGAACTTTTATCAATTGTCACAAATAAGGTTGACTGCTTGAAAGAGTCTTATGCTTAATCTTTAATCTTTCATTGTGGTTTAGAGCCATTGTTGTTTGACTTAGTTGCAACATAGCAAGCATTTCCTCCTGGAAAGTATTTGGTTTTTCTTGACACGTTCTTTTTGCGAGCTCTTGAGATTCCATGATAGCTAGAATTCAAAAAAAATTATTTCTCTGAAAATAGCTTTAAAGTCACAATCAATAAGTGTTTATCATCCTGGAAGGTCAGTTATGTTTTTTCAATTATAATCTTTGCTTATTGTGGCTGGCCCAGAATGTTTTGTTTAGCTCTTTTTAAAGATCAAAGAAGTAGGTTATCGCATTCTGGGCATCCTGCCAATACTTATAAGAAAACAGCTGAAGTTATATATTCTCTTCTATCACTAGATGTCAGCAACAGTGTTTTTGTCCCCCTTAATAGTTTAATTTGCTGCTTCCTTCCATGGGAGGGTAGGAAAAAGCTCCCCCTCCTTTTCACTTTCAGAGGCTTTTTTTGCTTCTTGGGGTATCTTTTCCAAAAATTCAGGGTATAAAATAGGAGAGAGAAGATCAAATTTCTCACCCAGTTTCAACATGCTGTTCACTGATGTTCTGGTGAGTACTTTGGACTTCAGCTGCATGTGGCATGGGCTGATTACCAAGATGGGGCCAGCCTTTCTCCTGTCGGGTTAGAGGGAATTTCCCGATTGAACGGGACAACCGTCGTCGTTCCTGAATCACTGGGGCACCCCTCTTCTCTTCGTTGCCTCTTCAGGGCGGCTTTAGACCCATTTAGGGTCCCCTGGCAGGGCGAAAAGAGCTGCGGGAAGCAGAGCTTTTGAAATCCCGTGACTGTGCGCCAATGGGCAAAACCAAAAGTCCTGCATAGTCTTTAGTCTCTGGCTGGCTGGGATGTATAACTTCCCTCCTACCCATACCACTCCCTCCCACACGGAACAAAGGTTCTTGTGACTAATGAACCATTTGTCTTTTTCCAGGGCTTGCTTAAAGGCCAGGATGAAAGCTTTGTCCAATGGTAGGATGCCTTTTGATTGTGCCCTCAGGTTACTGGGGCTGGGAGTAGAGGCTTGACTATTTCGGCCTTTACACTATTGTATTGTGGCAGTCTGGATAGGGCATCTACAAGGAAGTTTCCCCCCTGGAAAATAGTGGAGGGTAAAATTGAAGCACTGTAAGTGTTGGGCCCAGCATGCCTGCTTGGGGGACAATTTCTTCAAGGTTTTCAATGCTTCTAGGTTTTTGTGGGAAGGGATTTTGCTCTGTTCTAGAAAATGCCTCCAAGTGAGAAGTGCCCACCTCACTGTGTAGGCTTCCTTCTCCCACATCACCCAGTGTTGTTTGGTCTCAGTCAACTTTTTCGAAGTGTAGGCATAGGGCTATAGTTGGCCTTTTTCATTTTCCTGGAGCAGTACTGCACCTACAGCCACATTGCTAGTGTCGGCCTGAATGACAAATGGTCTCTCTGGGTCAGGGTGCTTCAGGACCAGCTCTGTGGAAAAAAGTCTTTTCAGCTTTTTGAATGCAGCTTGGCATTCCATAGTCCACTTTAGTGGCTGGCTAGGTTTTGACTTATCTCCCCCCTTGGTTTTTAGTAACTTCATAATGGGGAGTGCAATCTGTACAAAGGAGGGAATGAACTGCCTATAGAAATTGGCGAAACCCAAAAAGCTTTGCAATTGCTTCCTGGTGTATGGGATTTCCCATTCTAAAATGGTGCACACTTTCTCTGGGTCCATCTCCACCCCTCATACAAAATCCAGTAGCCTAGGGAGTCAATCTTCTCTTTGTGGAATTTGCACTTTGAAAGCTTGACATATACAGTAGTTTGGCAGTGTGGAATTTATTCAGGACCACCCTGACCAGTTTTATGTGCTCAACTTTCATCTCAGTGAATATTAATATATCATCCAGGTACACCAAAAGCTACCTTATATAGGTGTTCATATAGCAATTCATTTATCAGTTGCATAAATACTGTGGGGGCTCCTTATAATCCAAAAGGGAGCACTTTAAATTAAAAGCAGCCCAGGGGGCAGTTAAAAGCAGTTTTCCATTCATCTCCTTTTCTAATTCTGACTAGGTGATGAGCCTCCCATAAGTCCAGTTTAGAAAATAGTTTCCCCTTAGAGAGGTGGCGTAAGGTCCTGCCTCAGCTAGTACTCCCAAGAAAGCAGAATTCTTGAAAAAGCATTGTTTCAAACAGGAACTTTATTGAGAGTCAGTGAAAGCAGAAAGCTAAGCAAGATCTGAGGGATTCCTGCACAAACTGTTACATCAAAGTTTCCTTTCACAAATCCCTCCCCAATGTCCAACTGTCCAGCGCGTCTTCAGCCAATCCACAGGTGTGAAGTTATGGGAACCAGAACAATAAGGGATAGTTCCCAGGCACTGTGTCTTCTTTTTACAGTGGCTCGGAGATAAGGCAGATGGCTCCTGACACATTCCTCCCCCCCTTCACTCCCAAAGAGATACATCAAAAGGTAGAGAAAACAAAGTAAAGGAAATACATCCATGAGCCCCCTCCCAACAGAGTGAAACCCCCCTCCTGTTACAATGACAGAGCCCCCAAAATATGACTTTGCAGGGTCCTTGACAGGTGGGCCAGCATGTCCTTTATGAGAGGTAAGGGGTACACATTCTCCATACACACCTCATTCAAGCCCTTAAAAATCCATGAAGATGAAGAGACTTATCTTTCTTTTCCCAGAACAACATCGGGGCTGCTGGCTGGATGAAACCCTGGACTAAGTTCTTATCTATGAATTGGCACAGTTTGTCTAACTCCCCAGGGGTTGTGGAATATAGTTTAAGCTTTGAAAGTTTAGCTCTGGGGATAATCTCATGGCACAGTCTGTGGGTTGGTGAGGAGGGAGTTCATCTGAGTTCCTATCATTGAATACATCAGCCAAATCATGGTATTCCATAGGTATGCCCCTCAGAGACTCTTTGTGGTCATCACTGTTTCTCAATATGGCTTTCTTTTCTGTTTTCTGTGGTTGCTAGGTGGGGCTTTCTGCTCCTTGGGGAACCTTAACTGCCTATCCCACCAGTTCACTCGTGGGTTCCATTTTTTCAGTCCTAAGAGGAGGGGCCATTCCATGCCAGATGCCATTATAAAGGTTAAAGTCTCAGTGTCAGTGCTGCGAGAATTGAGAAACCATAACCATTTTACCTTTTGCTTTCCTTTTGCTTTCCTTGTTCTTTTTTCTGTTATTTGGGATTCTCAGGTGTAGAAGGGGGGAAGGGGGGAATGATTGAGTGTTTTTTGTTAACCATAACATTTGCGAGAAGGACGTCCAGAGAGGGAATGGGACGGCCATAGGAGGCTGGGTCTCCAGCCTCCCAGTCTGGTTTCACTTTGCCTAGCATCTCTTAAAGGGACGGAAAGTTGCCCTGGAGGGGCAACAAAGAAAGAGGGATCTTTTAGGAGCTTGGATTTGGTGGCGATCAATCTAAGTGTACTGAATGCCCCCTCCAAAGGGGTGGAAGAAAGGTTGCTGGGAAAGCCTGAAGCAACCCAAGTTGTCTGCAGCTGGAAGGGAAGCTATGAAAAACAGCTGATCTCCAACAACAAGTTATGTCTGGATGAGCTGAAATCTTTTCCTTCTCCTTGTGCTTTAAAATATTGAGACCCTGAAAGGGAGAACTTGAAAGAGTAAAGACCCCCAGAGAGACTTTTGGAGCGGCAAATTTAACATTAAGGGGAAATTTTAAATGAATAACAACTATCGGACTAAGGAGTGTGGAGAGTTGATAAATAAGCCAACGAGGACATCTGCTGGCAAAAAATAAGAATTAAAGAATTAAAAACACAGTGACCTTGAAAAGTTTGAGCAAAACAAAGTCTTGGTTTGAGATAATAAAAGAAAAACTGTTCATAGCTATACTTGTTGACATTGGCTAAAGACTAAATAGATACCATTCAGGAAAATAAAAAGAAAAAGAGAATATTTTAAATATAAAAAGAGACTGGAGGAGGTAATTCTGCCTCACAACAGCAGATTCTTGATTACGCCTGGGATATAAGTTTAAGACTGTGAGCAATAAAATGAGTACATCTAATATTTCCAGACTTGCAAAGAAAACTTCTTCAGTGCCCTCTGTCGGACAAGCCAGCCCAACAACTCAGAGTTCTGTCAGCACATTGCTACAGTGTGAAAAAGCAAGTATGGCTCAAGAAGAGACACAGACCTCTTTAAAATTAATTCAACTGACATTACAACAAAACCATACAGAAATACAAAGCAAACTGGACAAAGTAAGTGAAGAAATTATGGATATAAAGGCACAATTCATTGATAAAAAAGTGGAGATGTTACTGCAAAAGAATGAAGGATTGGAACCAACAAATCAAGAGCTAGAACGTGCCATGGCAATGGTAGAAATGAGAGAAGCGGAACATTACTTGAGGTTTCAAAATATTCCTGAAGACAGTGAAGAAAATATAGAAACGGTGATTATTGAGCTGTTGGCAGAACTTCTAAACGCAGATCAAATTGATATTCAGAATGAGACCGATCAAATTTTTCGCATGAGTTCAACCTATGTAAGAAAAAATAGATTACCAAGAGAAGTGCATGAGAGGTTTATGAAGAAATCAACAAGAGATGAAATACTGAGAAAAGTGAGAGAAGAACCCTTACAATATAAAAATAAAGAAATTGTGGTCCTAAAACAGATAACTAGGAGAGTGAGAGATACCCGGAGACACTATCATTTTCTAACTACAAAATTGATTGCCAAAGGCATAAATTTTAGATGGCTAATGCCAGAAGGTATTTTAATAAATTGGAATAATACAAGATATCGACTGGATTCAATTTGGAAAGCAGAGGACTTTGAAGTAAGAAATAGAGTAATTTTGGATGAAGGATTGCAGCAACAATTGCAGACAGGAGACACGGCCCAAGGAGCAACAGCACAAGCAGAGCAGCAGCAGGAGAAAAGTGAACAAACAGGTGAAGGAGAAGGAACTGCTAGAGAACAAAGGATTACAAGATTGACTAGGCCTAAATATAAGTAATGAAAGAGAAAATGGAGAAAAAAAATGAGATTTTTTCAGTAAATGTAAATGGACTAAACTCCCCAATAAAAAGAAATAATTTTTTTTAGGAAACTTCAGAAATTAAATATAGATATAATTTGTTTACAAGAGACACACACAAAAAACCAACATTACAAATTTTTGGAAAACCCCAAAATGGGGAAGCTTTATTATACATCAGCACAACAAAAGAAATGAGGGGTGGTGATATACATTAAAGAGACAATAGATTCTAAATTAATATATTCAGATGAAGAAGGAAGAATTGTTATGGTTGAAATATATTTGCATCAAAAACAAATACTGTTAGTGGCAATTTATGCTCCAAATGATAGTCAAGAACAATTTTATCAATGATTACACAGGAAATTAATAGAAATGGAATACCAAAATATTTGTTTAATAGGAGACTTTAATGTGATAGTAGATGGAATAATGGATTATAAAAGTAGCAAAACAGGAAAACTTGGAAGAAGAAGATTACCCAAGGCATTTTTTGACATGGCAGAAGAAATTGGAATTCAAGATGTCTGGAGAGAAATTAACCCTCAAAATTGACAGTACACCTTTTACTCAAATAGTCATAAATCTTTGTCAAGAATTGACATGATTTGGATGACTCCTGAATTAAAGATGGATATACAGGAAACTGAGATAGAAATAGACACATGGGCAGATCATAACCCTTTAAAAACGACATGGAAAGGAATACAAAAAAAACCAAGATGGATTTTAAATCAATCTATACTAAAAGATAAAGAATTCATAGACTTGGCAAAAAGAGAAATGGAATTCTTCTTTAAAGAAAATAAAGAAGACACATCACTACAAAACATATGGGATACAGCTAAAGCGTATTTTAGAGGCATAGCTATAACATATATGGCAAAGAAAAACAAACAGAGAAGACAGCAATATTTATTATGAAAAGAAGAATTTAGAAAGTTAGAGACAGAATTACAACAAAACCCACAGGAAAAGACTTTGAAAAGAGAAATGGAAATAATAAAACATAAGCTGAATTTGTTGGACTCAGAAAAATTGGTGGAACAAATAAAGAGAGCAAAACAAAATTTTTTTGAAAATGCCAACAAGCCAGGAAGATGGCTAGCCTATAAGCTTAAAAAACAGAAAGAGAAGAAAATAATACATAACTTAGTAGATGGGAAAGGTTGTTTACAATTTAAAAAGGGAGAAATAAAAAAGATAATCAAGAATTATTATATGGAATTGTATGGCAAAGAGGAGGCTGCAAAAGAGAGAATTGTTCAATATTTAGAAGAAAGTAAATTGCCAAAGATTCCAGAGACATTCAAAACTATGTTAGAAGAAAGAATAACAATGATGGAGACATTAGAGGCTATAAAATGACAAAAGAACGGGAAAACACCAGGCCCAGACGGGCTACTAGCGGAACTTTATAAAAAGCTACAAGATATATTAAGCGAACCGCTGAAAGAGGTTTGCAACGGATTATTGTTGGAGGCCAAACTTCCAAATACATGGATAGAAGCAAATATTACTTTGATACCAAAAGAAGATTCAGACTTGATGTATATTAAGAATTATAGACCGATTTCATTACTCAATGTGGATTAAAAAAATTTTACTTCAATAATGGCAGAGAGACTGAAAAGATACTTAGTTGAGTTTATACATCCAGATCAAAACAGCTTTTTACCGAAGAGACAAATCAAAAACAATTTAAGGGTGATAATGGACATATTAGAATATTATGAATTACACCAAGGGAAACAATTAGCATTAGTGTTTTTGGATGCCCAAAAAGTGTTTGATAATGTTTCTTGGCAATTTATGGTTCAACAATGAGAAATAATGGATTTTGGAAAGAACTTTACAAATATGATAAAAACAATATATAGTAACCAGACAGCAAAAGTGATAGTGAATGGAGATTACACTGAATGCTTTGAGATAAGAAAAGGCACGAGACAAGGGTGTCCACTATCTCCATTATTATTTATCTTTTCTTTGGAAGTATTAAATAGAAGGATAAGACAAGATACAGAAATTAAAGGATTGAAAGTAAAAGATGAAACATATAAATTACAAGCATTTGCTGATGATCTAGTATTTATTTTGGAAGAACCTTTAGAGATGATTCCTAAACTATGGGAAAAGATGGAAGAATATGGAGAAGTGGCAGGACTAAAAATAAATAAAGATAAAACTAAAGTAATAGTAAAGAACCTCACAGATAAACAAAAAAGGCAAATACTAGAGAAAACAGAGGTACAAATAGTGAAAAAGTTAAATATTTTTGTATTTACCTTTCAGCTAGGTGTTCATCAATAAAAGAAGACAATTATATAAAATTATTGAAGCAAATAAAGCTAGATCTGGAAAGATGGAAAAATCTCCAACTATCAATATTAGGAAGAATTGCTACAGTAAAAATGAATGTGTTGCCAAAGATTTTATTTTTATTTCAAACGATTCCAATAAAACTTGAGAGAAAATTCTTTCAAAATTTAAATTCATTGGTTTTGAATTTTATTTGGCAGGGGAAAAAAGCTAGAATTAAGATGAAAACATTACAAGATGCTAAGGAAAATGGAGGTTTTGGGTTGCCGGAATGGACGTTGTATTACCAAGCATCTGTGTTAACATGGGTGAAAGAGTGGATAACACTTAGAAATAAAAGGTTATTGTATTTAGAGGGATATGATTTACAATTGGGGTGGCATGCTTTTTTATGGTATGGGAAAAACAGAGTCCATAAGTACTTTCAAAATCATTTTATAAGAAATGCCTTGTTAACAGTATGGTAAAAAATTAAAGCTAAAATATATTTAAAAATCCCAGGGTGGTTATCAATGATGGAGGCATTTATACATCCGAATCTGGTAGATTTTGAAAAAGTATAGACATATAAAGATATTTTAGATATTGATGGGAAATTAAAATCTAAACAAGAATTGGAAAATTTAGGAATTAATCTGTCCTGGTGGGCACATTTACAGATACAAAATAGATATGAAAAAGATGTAAAAATGTATGGATTTTACAAGGATCAAACTGTGTTTGATAAGATTTTGTTAACCTCAGATGAGAAATTAATTAAGAAAATGTATAATTTTTTGTTAATTTTAGATATGGAAAGTGAACAAGTGAAAGAAACAATGATAAAATGGGCAAATTTTTTTGGTTATAATAAAGAATTAGAAAAATGGCAAATGTAATGGGAGAGAAACTATAAATTAACAATGTCAACTTCATACAAAGAAAATCTGTAATAAAATGTTTTATAGATGGCACCTTCCACCAGCAAGATTAGCAAAAATGTTTAAAAATATGTCAGATAGATGTTGGAAATGTAAACATAACATAGGCATGTATTATCATATTTGGTGGACATGCGGGAAGGCAAAGGCTTATTGGAAAAATATACATATGTGGTTAGAAAAAATATTGGACGAACAAGTGGATTTTAAACCTGAACTTTTTTTACTAGGCATTCTGTCTGAAAAGACTAATAAGCAGAAATTATACTTCATTCTACATATTACCACAGCAGCAAGAATAATTTTTGCACAATACTGGAAGAATGAAGGATTGCCATCAGAGGAAGAAATAATCAGGAAGATATTGGAATGTTCAGAGATGGACAGATTAACTATGAGGCTGAAAGACAAAGAAGATACAGATTACTATCAAATTTGGAATTTATTTTACTCTTGGTTAGAGAAAAGAATGATTAGGAATTGAACATGTATTAGCTTAGCAAACTCCAGACAACTTGTTGATTGGAAAAAATAACATATATTGATGAAAAGAAAATTAATAAAAAAGATTGAAAAAAACAACCATAGCATTTGCAGCTCGGTGAGGACCAAGGTCAATGTTAGATAAAGTTTTGGTGAGTTGAAAAGTTGGGAGGAGAGCCTGCATTTTAGAATAATTGGTGAATGTGATTTATGACAGCCTTTCTGGGATGGGAATTGCAACTTGTTACTTTGTATCGGGGGAGGGAACTTTAGTCTTAGGTTCAATTATGAACATGACAAAGAATCAGGAGAGATCCCAAAATGGAGAAGAAGGAGGAACCTGTTACCAGGACAGTAACCACAGCTACTACAACAGCAGACGGAGCGCAGGCCATCACACCGATAGAAAGTGTGGTTTCGGGACTTCCAGTTTGCCATCGTGGTATCATGGATGCTGGAAGATGAGCTCCGTCTTTCGCGTCCAAATTCATCTTGCTGAGGGACTCTGGAAAGGGTTGAAAGTCGCCCTGTAGGGGCGATGAGCAAGGAGAAGACCCCACTTGATCACAGGATGGTGGCAGCCCTTCCGTTTGATCTGGGGCAGCCCTCCAAACCGGCGGGACAAAGACCGGCCATAGCAATATGGCTTGTCACTAAGCTGTTGACAGCCGAAGTCAAAATCACCACCAAGCACCTTTAAAGCAATGCGGATGAAACTGGGTGATATCTGATCTTCTCTTTAAGACGTTAAGTATGTTTTCCTGTCAAAGCTGCCCAAAGTATTTTTCCCCCTGTGAGGAGAGAGGAAGGGAATTTCTACCCCACCCTTTAAGAAAAGTAGTGACCAAGTACCCAGGAGAAGCAGAGCAACTATAAGAATAATTTTAATCTAATTGAATGTATATGCTTTTGAAACTTGGGGACTAAAAGTGTTCCTATTCTTACTGGAGACGTTTGTTTTTATCTAAAAAAAGAAATAAGACTTGAAAAACTATCATAAAAACTTTGGACTTAAAAAGCTTTAAACGGCATTGGTGACATATTGTGGCAAAGTATGGTATTTCAACTTGTTATTGCCTAAAAGAGACTTGGCTTGAAGCCCAGACTCCAGAAAAAACTTCTTTGACCTTGACAGCTACCACCTGTGAAAAATTCAGTTGCAAAGAAGGAACTTCTCAGTGGCATATCTAGCCTGTTTGAACTATGAATGCAAACTTTTACTGACTTTCAGAGCTATATGTGAGGAATTGCTTTCCTATTTCTTTACATGAGAAGCAGATGTTATTGTACGAGATGATGGAATACATGGGCGTGGCCCACTGAATGGGCATGGCTAGCTCGATGTCACTCACATCAGGGGCACCTGTGCGAGCCTGGGCAGGACTGGAGCGCATCCGAGGGTGGGGAAGGGTGGGTGGGACTGTTGTGAGCGCCAGGGGATGGTCCATTGGAGGAGCCTCACTGAGCCTCAGGCTGTGCATGGGGCACTTGGACTGTGGCATGGATTGTCCAGAGCCCTGGGCAGCGGAGGTCAAGGGCCCAGCCCCACCCTTGAGCTCCCATGGCACCAGGACCCACAGCCCTGCCTAGCCTAACTGCACCTCCACGAGGGGGTGTCCAGCTGCACTTACCTCCTCCTCAATGCTGCTGCTGTTGTGCTCATTCTCCTTGGCCAGGTTGCTCATGGTGGGTGCAGGAGGACAAAGTGCATGGATCAGAGGGAGGCCCACTCCCTCTCCATGCGAGGAAACATGGCTTTGTAACCAAAGCATCCTCAGCAATAGGATGATAGATCACTAGGGGATGGCAAAAGGGCAACAGGACTGCTGGTGGCCAAGTGCTAAGGCAGGACTTCCCTCAGACCCTCCCTCCCTCTTTTTCCAATCTTCTTCCTTTCTTCCTCCCTCCCTCCCTTCCTTCCTTTCTCACTCCCTCCCTTCTCTCCTTTCTTTCTTTCTTTCTTTCTTTCTTTCTTTCTTTCTTTCTTTCTTTCTTTCTTTCTTTCTTTCTTTCTTTCTTTCTTTCTTTCTTTCTTTCTTTCTTCTTTCTTTCTTCTTTTCTTTATTTCTCTTCCTTCCTTCCTTCTCTTTCTTTCCCTTTTCCCTTCCTTCCTTCCTCCCCTTCTTCCCTGCCTCCCTCCTTTTCATTCCCATCTCCTTCCTTCCCTTACTTTCTTCCTGTTTCCCTCCCCTACTTTCCTCCCTCCTTCTGTCTGTGCCCAGGAAGGGACGAGGCAAAGGGGGAGAGGTTGGCAGCACTTCTCTCAAACAATAAGAGTTGGAAGAGACCTTTGAGGTCTTTAGTCCAAGCTCCTGCTCAAGCAGGGGACGGATACCATTCCAGACAATGGAATATCCAATCTCACCTTAAAAGCTTCCAGTGATGGAGCATCCACAACTTCTGAAGGCAAGCCTTTTCACTGCTTAGTTGTTTTCACAAGTCCTTAGTTCTAGGCTGGTTTTCTTCTTGATTAGTTTCCATCTATTATTTGCCTTCTGACGCTTTGGAAAATAGGTTGACCCCTTCTCTGGGGCAGCCCATCAAATATTGGAACACTGCTATCATGTCACCACCCCTAGTCCTTTTCACTAAGCTAGACATACCCAATTCCCACAAACATTTGTCATATATTTTAGCCTCCAGCCCCCTAATCATCTATGTTTATCATCCATTTAGACCAGATGGCCCCCCTGGTTTGGTTTATAAAACAATGGCTGCAAGCAAAGCCTTCTCAGATACAGCACCATTATAGAACTTTCTCCCAAGGAAAATATGAACAGTGCAACCCTCACTCCAAACACACTGTTCAGCCAGGCATATGTAAAACAACACCACATTTTATGGTCAAACAGCACCAAGTAAATTACTACTAATATTTTTCTTTCTTAAAATACACACTTTTAATATTGTTTTAAGTAGTGCTAGTTATGCTTTACAATAACTGTCTTTGAGAGTTTTTTTATAAACCATCCTGGATTTCTCAGAAACTTTTAATTTCAAATTAGATGTTGATTTAATAAATTAGGCAGAAGGGCTTCCGGTGGCTCCGCCGGCGTCGAAGGAGCCTCTAGCGTGAGGCTCCGGTCTCTGAGTGAGTACAGCCGACAACAACAGCGTTCATCTGCTGTTTGTTGCGGCGAAAAAACTCTCCTTCGGGCTAAGAAGGGGAGTAGAGCATCAAGAGCCGGGTTGAGCCCTTCCAAGACCCCTGGAATAAATTTTCAGGGGCAGAGAAGGTGTGCTCCCCAGGCACTTGAAACGCTCCTGCTCAGAGACGCTTCTGTCTTTGGCAGAGAAAGACGTCGCGACCACTTCTGCCTTTTTAAGATTTCGTGCTGGAGAGACTGTTAGCAGGCTGAATGAATACAGGAGCCTTAAATGGATTGCAAGTATTTTATTGTTTTTTTTTTTTGGTTATGCATTTCTAACTTATACAATCAACATGATGTTTCAAAATGGCGCTTAGCTTTCACTACTTTCATTGTTAAGGAAAGTCCTGGAAAGTGAAAGTGGATCTGTTACTTTCATTTCTCTTCCTGTTTTTTTAAGCGCAGCCAGAGAGGTGGCTGTGATTATATGAGTTTAATATGGAGGGGAATTTACAGTTAAATGCTAAACCTATGTTGGATTTTACTGATGAATTTTATGAGAAAAGGCTGGATAACTCTTTTTCCCTAATGAAGTTGATTCATATTTGGCTGCTGATCAATTTATTCTACAAGCTGAATGTGGAGAAGACTTAGAACAACCAATTGGAACTTTTTCTTTAAAGGAAACTGATTTACAATTATCTGCTGATTGTTATATAACACAAGAGAAATTAGAAGAACAAGGAGAAGATGACAGTTTTGAGAATATTGATTATAATTGGATTTTGCTAGATGAGCAGTTTACTTATGGAATGGTTCTGTTTCAAGAAAAGCAACTTTTTCCAGCCAAGCAGCAGGATGAGGATATTGGCAAAGAAGAGACATTGTCTTATTTTATGATGCAATTAGACTATAAAACGAAATGGATTCTGTTTGATGGGAAGCAAGAAGACCTGATTCAAGGGAAGAGTCAATTTAAGATGCAACTTATTTATGGGGCCGAAGAAATAAAGATGAGAGACTTAATATTTGGAAGGGGGGCCTTGGTATGGTGGTTTATTTGGTTAAAAAAAAGACCTAGAGTTCGTTTGAAGTAAAGAATGGGTAATTTGAAATTATGGATTGGATTAAGGGTTAAGATTATGGAGATGTTTAATGGCTGATGTAATTAAATTAATTTAATGAAGGATGTATTTGTTTTGATGATCTAGGCCTGACATTAGATTGGAATGTAAGTTAGAAATGATATTAATAGGTTGTTTTTACTATTGAGGTTTATTTGTTAAGCGAGAGAGCCCAGAAGCTGATTGATTAAATGAAATTTATAGTTAAACGAGAGAATTAAGGTTAATCTAAGATTATGGGTTGAATTAAAGATTAAGAGTATAAGTAAATTGTAAGAGAGGATGTTTAAATGATATATTAAGATATATTAAGATATATTACTACAAATTAAATTTGTTAGTACTGACTTAGATTGGTGGTTTAGATGTAAATGATAAATAGTATTCTTAACAAGATGAGTTGATTGTTCAATAAGGAATTGAGGTTAATTTAAGATAAGGGATTGAATTAAACATAAATATTAGGAGTAAGGTTTAAGAGAGGATTTTTTAAATGAATATATTTATTAAGATATACAATGGTAAATTGAATCGAATAAGAGTATAATTATTATTATAATTATCTTTTGGTTTTTCTTCTTTCTCTTCCTTTTTTCTTTTTCTTTTAAGGTGTATAATTCTTGTTAGGACTATACAATTATTATGTTTGATGTAGTGGGGCTTTCTTTTGTTATACCCTGTATTCACTCTGGGAAGTCCTGGGGGGGTGGGTTAGAGAGGGTTTATAGTTTTGTACATGATGTTTTCTCAACTGTGTTTGGGGTTTTTGGAGGAATATGTAATCGCTGTTGTTGATGGGTTGCTCGGGTGGCCTCTGGGCACCACATCTGATGGGAAATAGTTAGGAGGAGGGGAAGGATAGGGTTGGTGGGATGTGGTGGTGGGGGCTCTGAGCAGTGATGTTGATAGTTTGGGATGATTATTTTTACTTGAGTTATTAGTAGTGGATGTGTTGAAGGATGTGTTTATATTTTGGGTATGCATGATTGTTCATTTTTATATTGTGGTTTGATATGATTGGTGTTTTTTTTTTCTTCTGTAAAAATTGTTATCAGTTGAGTTATTGTATTTCTGTGTTAAAAATTTATAAAAATTCAATAAAAATAATTAAAAAAAAAATAATAAATAAATTAGGCAGAAGAAACAAATGTTTGAATACATCTAAATCCCACAGACCTACTGTCTCCTAGGCACATACTGCAGAGAAAATAAGGCATTGCATTTTTAGCCAGCATAGCCACAGGATGATGGGAACTGTGGTTCATGACACCCAAAATATATTAGTTTGGGTAAGGCTGGATTAAATTATAAAAGAGCAGATGAAGGGAAGTATTTTTGTCTCTGACAAACTAATTGGGAGGGGGGAGTTGACTTGGCCTTTTAATTTCAACTCACACCAATTCCTCTTAAGTTCCCATTCAATCCAAAGAGTTCTATTATTGCCTGGATTTTTGGGAGGGGAGGAGGCAAGAATAGACCACAAAGCTAATCTGCAAGTTTGCTCTCGCCTGCCTGTACACCACCTTCCTCTGTGTGTGTGTGTGTGTGTGTGTGTGTATGAGCACATGTGTGTGTGTGTGTGTGTGTGTGTGAGAGAGAGAGAGAGAGAGAGAGAGAGAGACAGAGAGAGAGATCCCCTTTTAGTAAGTTTGCTTACTCTGCAACGCTCCCGGTTCTCCATACTTTCACTTCCCTTCTCTCTCTCTCTCTCTCTCTCTCTCTCTCTCTCTCTCTCTCTCTCTCTCTCTCTCTCTCTCTCTCTCTCTCTCTCCCTCTCTCTCCCTCTCTCTCTCTCTCTCTCTCTCTCACACACACACACACACACCCTTCCTGTTTTCTCCTCGTCGTCCTTCTCCTCCAACTGCACCTGAATGGAGTGGGAGGAAGATAAAAAGAGAGAGAAGGGGTGGAAGAATGGGGAAAGCTCTCCTTTTTTGTAACACCTCAGCTTCCTCCTCCTCCTCTTCCACTCCTCTCTCTGTCTCCCTATCTCTCTCTCTCTCTCTCCCCCTCACAAACACACAAACACACACAGAGAGAGAGAGAGAGAGAGAGAGAGAGAGAGAGAGAGAGAGAGAGAGAGAGAGAGAGAGAGAGAGAGAGCCTTCCTACTTTCTCTTCCTTCTCACCCTTTCTGGCCTGGCAAAACAGAGCCACATGAGCAGAAGCCCAGCAAAGTGGGGCATGGCCGGGCATGACAGGGTTAAGCTGGGAGGGGTGGGGCGGACTGAGGCAAATGAGCTGCAGCTGCTGCTGCACACCACCAGCCCCTGAGTGCTCGCTGTTTCCTGTACGTGCAAGAGGGTGCCCAGCTGAGTTGGGATGGGCCAGGGCTGGGGCAGAGGGGACAGGTCTCTTGCCATTTCTGGGACAGCCCCAGGGTGTCGTGATTCCATGCTAGCCTGTGTTCCCAACAGCTGAGTCTGGGGGATCTGAGGAGGAAGTGGAGGAGGCATTTGGAGGGCCATCAGGGTCAGAGGGAGGGTCTGATGAATTATAAGACTCATGGTCTGATGAAGAGCCTGGCCCCTCCAGTCATGTTACAGATGAAGCTCAGCTGTGTGGAGAGTCAGATTTGGAGGATTCACAGCTGATGAACATGATTGATGCTCATAGACACAGGCAATTAGCTAGAGCAGATCAGCAGCAGTCAATACGACAACTCCAGGGGAGGAGAAGAAGGCATTGAGAAGCCACACCTTGGGATTGCTTTATAAAAAGGGAAGGTGTGGGCAGTGCTGGTTGCTGAAGGCAACCGTTTGTAAAGAACTTCCAAGGATCATGGCCTGTTTTGTTTTATTAGTGAATTTCTTGTTTAAACTTCTGCTCTGTATGTTTTTGTAACCAATTATCTGTTAGGAAAGTATTCTGTGTTTTTTGTTTTGGAGAAAAACTTATCAGGACTGTTTTGGAAATAAAAAGAGGTTGGTTTTCCCAGCCTTAAGAGGGGTTTGTTCTTGTGATGTAACAAAGAAGGACATAGACTGGGACAGAACAGTTTGCCTTCAGCCTAACCCCCTACTATTATGGAGCAGCTACGTGCTGAGAATGCCCAGGTCTCCCAGCAGCTGGCTTTGTTATCAGCCCAAGTGGCTCAGCTCCAAGCACATGTCCCAGGAGAAAATGCCAAGTTGCGATGCCGGACAAATTTGATGGCAATCCGGACATGTTTCCTGTTTTCATGGGACAATGCCAGCTATTTATCAGTGTGAGAGCAGCTGATTTCCCCACTGACCAGGATAAAGTGGAGTTTATGATAAGCCTGCTCTCTGGTGCTGCAGCTCGTTGGGGCACACCCCTGCTAGCCCAACCTAGTCCATTGGTGGACAACATTATGGGTTTTGTGATTACATGCAGATGATGTACGAGAACCCCATCAAGACCCAGACAGCTATCTGATGTTTGAAAGCTCTGAGGCAGGGCCGATGCCCCCTGCAGGGCTATATCAGTGAATTTCGGCTGCTTAGCCAGGATTCAGCCTGCAATGAGGCTGCACTCGTGGACGCTTTCCAGGATGGATTGTCAGAGGAGATGTTGGATGAGCTGGCCTGTGTTGATGTTCCCCTGGACCTCAATGGGCTCATTCATCTCTGTCTGTGGATCGACGCTAAGCTGCAACAGCAAAGGAATCGCCGTGCCACCCCAGAGACCCGTGCTACCCCCGTTGTACATGAAACTGTGGTAAAGGTGGAGGAGCCAATGGAATTAGATGCTGCCAGACCTCACCTATCGGTGGCAGAGATGAACAGGCAATGTGTTATGCCATCATGCTTGAGCTCCGGGAACAAACCATAAACCAGGAATGACAAACAACCATTTGCTTTATTCGCCAAATGGAGAAAACGTTAGCACTGAGAATAGTCTGCTTCCAGCAGCTCTTATATTCAAGACACACCCCTCCATCACCAAACCCTACCCACGACCGGCCAAGCCCCACCCATCAAGACACAGTCATGGTTTAACAAAGTCTGTGATCCCTGCTCTTCTGTGCCTTCCTGCATGCCACACATTCCTGGGAATACAAAGCCAGTCCAGGAATCATTCAACGGCCCCACCACTTGCATGTTGTCAGACCCGAAGAGGCTTGATTGCTGTTCCCCTGGGCATTCGGGACTCGATGGTCAGCTGCTAGAGCTTAGGCGCCCTCTGCTGGCATTACCAGGCCCTCTGAACCAGAAGACCTGCAAGTCGTCTTGTGATGGCGTCATCATGCCCAAGAGGATGTCGGCGTTTGCCTGGAACCTGCAGCAGCAAGGCACGATGAGCAGCAGAGAAGACTGTGAAACGGGTACGTAGCAACTGCCTCAACCCATCCGGACAACTGGGGCCTCTTAGGGTCTGACATTCAGCTCCCCCTACCAAGGTTCCCCCTGAAAGGAATCACATCAAGGTTAGTAGCTATATGAACAGGTTGTCGGATGTGTTACTTGGTTTTTGGGGATATTTTCTATGGTATTCCCTAACCAGGTCAGGAGCAGATACATCTTGCTCCCTTACCCAAGACACGTCAGATAATGGATATCCCTTCCATAGCACCAGATAATAGAGCACATCCCTCCTCATCTGCGAATCTAGGATATCTCGGATTTCATATTGTCCCTGTGACAGGGGGCCTGGATGCTGGCCCCTGGACTCCTCTGCTGCTGGTTTTAACAGACTGATGTGGAATACCGGATGCACCTTACCTAAAAACTTTGGCAAATGTAATCGCATCGCTACCAGATTGATGACCTGTGCTATCCTAAAAGGCCTGATGTACTTCGGAGCTAATTTCCTACAAGGGACTTGGAGCTTAATGTATTTAGTGGATAAATAAACTAAGTCCCCCATCCGGAACGGGTTATGTATCCTCCGTTTTTTGTCAGCATAGTGCTTGGCTATTTGTTCTGCTTTTACCAATGCCTTCTTCACTGTGCTCCACACATAGCCCCACCTTCTCGAACCACTCAGCGGCCTGACAGGGCTGGGATTGTTGGGGTCCACACTCTGGTATTGGAACAAAGTCTCGGCCATATACCACCTGGAAGGGAGTGAGTCCGGTACTGCTATGCATAGCATTATTGTAGGCCACCTCTGAAACGGTACCAGATCCACCCAGTCTGTCTGTTGGCATGACACGTAGCTTCTCAGGTACCTCTCCACTGCAGCATTGGCCCGTTCCGCCGCCCCATTAGTGCTGGGATGGTATGCTGAACTGAGGCCTTGGATAGAACCAAGGAATTGGACGAATTGGCACCAGAATTGGGCTGTAAACTGCACTCCACGGTCCGAAATAATCCAATGTGGAGTCCCATGCAATCGGTAAATATGCGTCAGGAACAGTTTTGCTAATCTCTGTGCTGAAGGCAACCCCTTGCAGGGTATAAAATGGGCCTGCTTAGAGAACAGGTCCACTACTGTCCATATCACTGTGTAACCTCGTATGTCTGGTAGCTCCACAATAAAGTCCATGGCGATGTCTTGCCATGGCTGTTCTGGATCAGCTACGGACTGGAGTAGTCCCATCAGTTTTCCAGGATAAGGTTTTGCCTGCGCACAAACGTGACAAGCCCTCACATGTGCTTCAATATCGGATCTCATGCGAGGCCACCAGAATTGCCTTCTGGCCAGGTGCAATGTCTTAAGGAATCCAAAATGACCGGCTTGTTTCGTATCATGGCACCGGTTACATACTTGACTCCTCATTCTTTGGGGAACATATAGCTTGTTACCGTACCAGGCTAACCCATCCCATTGTGTAAATAATCCGGAATTGTCTCAAAACCATGGGTCCTGCAAAAGGGCTGCTCTTAAATCATCTTCAAATGGTCTAGTGCTTGAACATGAGTCTGGTTGTACTTCCTCTTTACTGTAGGGGGGCATGATCACCTGCACCACCTCCTCTCTTTTGCTATCATATTGTAGTAACCGTGAAAGAGCATCTGCCAGAAAATTCCTACCCCCGGGTACATACTTCAGTTGGAATCGGAAATGCTGGAAGTACTGTGCCCAGCGCACATGTTTAGGGGACAGACGTCTATGTGACTGGAGCACCTTCAAATTCTTATGGTCTGTCCACACTTCAAATGGATGACTTGCCCTCTCCAATAGATGTCGCCAGGTAGACAAGGCCCACCTCACCGCGAAGGCTTCTTTTTTCCATATAGCCCAACCTCTCTCAGTGTCTGTTAATTATTTAGATGTATAGGCACACGGTTGTAATTTCCCTTGCTTGTTAGGTTGAAGTAACACCGCCCCCCACAGCAACATCACTGGTGTCAGCCTGTACAATGAACGGACGTTCTGGATCGGGATGCAATAGCACAGGCTCCTGAGCAAACAAGGCCTTCAATGATTCAAATGCTTGCTGGCACTCAACTGTCCAAGCTAGGGACTGTCCAGGCCTGGGCTTTGTTGTGGAGGCCCGGGTCCATAACAGGTGTGTTAAGGGTAAAGCCACAGATGCAAAAGAAGGAATGAAATGTCTATAAAAATTAGCAAAGCCCAAGAAACTTTGCAATTGACGTCTAGTTTTTGGTGCCTGCCATTCCAACATGCTTTTCACTTTGTTTGGGCCCATCTCAACCCCTGCTGCTGAAATTCGGTACCCCAGGTAATCAATGCAGGTTTGGTGGAATTCGCATTTGGAGAGCTTAACAAATAGTTGGGCCTGCAGCAACCTAGTTAATACATCCCGTACCAAATGGATATGTTCCTCCATATTCTGGGAGTAAATAAGAATATCATCCAGATATATGAGCACCGTGCGGTACAAATGCTCATGTAAAACTCCATTAATGAGCTGCATGAAAACCGCGGGGGGCTCCCTGTAAACCAAACGGCATCACTCTGAATTGATAACTGCCCAATGGACAATTAAAAGCTGTCTTCCACTCATCCCCTCGCCTAATTCTAACCCTGTAATAAGCCTCATGGAGGTCCCTTTACCCAAATGGGCTAGGAGGTCCTTCATAAGCGGTAGAGGATACATGTGCTCTACGCACACCACGTTAATTCCGCAGAAGTCAACACAAAGCCGTAGGCCCCCATCCTTCTTCCCCTGGAACAATACTGGTGCTGCTATCCGGGAACCAGATGGTTGTATGAAACCCCGCGCTAGGTTCTTGTCAATATACTGCCTCAACTCTTGTAACTCTAATGGCGTCATGGGGTACATCCTTGGCTTTGGCAATGTAGCCCCTAGGAGTATCTCAATCGCACAATCAGTTGGTCAATGAGGCGGCAGGCTGTCACACTCCCGTTCATTGAAAACAGCAGCCAGATCGTTATATACTGTGGAAAACCAAGGTCACCGCCCTCCTGCGCTGTCTTTTTAAAAAATATTTTATTAATTTTATAATTTTAAACAACAAAAAATTAAATACAACTCAACTTAATACATTCTTTTTCAACTTTCTCCCACACTAAATAAAAATCAACATACATTCTTTTAAATGCATAAATAACTATGGGTGTTGCTCGGTGGCACCCCCCCTACCACATCCCCCTCTTTCTTCCTCCCTATCTCCTACTTCCCTCCTCCTCACACCTCTCTCCTTCCCTCTCCAACCTCCTCTCCTCCAACCATCCTACTTCCTCCCCCTCTTTCACTCCTCCCTCACAACCCCGTCCAGATGTAGTACAGAGGTACCACCCGAGCAACCCTTCTTCTATCAGTAAGTATTTCTTTCTTATATATTACGAGATTACAGTTGAGTACATTATTACACCTGAAGCAAGCCCTCCGCAGGCTTCTTCAATCTCGGGTGGGTCAAAACACAGAGGCCGAATATTAGAGACAAGATATGACACGAGTCAGGTTTCTCTCTGAGGTGTAAGACATCGTATGAAGTCCGTGCACCACCTTTATTGAGGTTACATCAAACAACGTAATAAATCCAGTAATAAATCCGGTCACATACAAGGAAATTTAGTCCGGCACTAAAACAATCACATAATGATACATAGTATAATATATCTTCTACATCCACAGTCATTTCCTAAATTACCTACTTTTGCTTTCCTGCCCAGTCAAGAGGTCAGGATATTCTCACAATCACAGGATAATATATTTCCTACATGAACTAACACCATTGCTTTCGTTTTCGCCTCTGTCAAGAGGTCTGTAAGTTCTTACAATGTTATCTCAGCTATTTAGTGTCTGTTCCTGATCGTCCTGTTATCTAACAGCAGTTATCTCAAGCATAGCCTGAAGGTTTGTTTGCCTATGTGTTAGCCAGCAATTAGGGAACATTCTTTGATCTAACCTTTGACAAATGTTTCACTTATAGCCTGAAGGTTTCTATGTCAGCCGGTAATTACAAAGCCTTTCAGCTTAAAGGTTCCTGTGTTTAGCAGGTAATTAGGAAGCTTTACAATTTGAGTACTTTTTAATACACAAAGATGCAATGGCAATATGCTAAGGTTCGTTACGATTGGGGTGCGTTACAACATTCCCTCTGTTTTTATTTTAAAAACTGTCCTCAGCTTCGGAATCGGTAGCTGAATGATCAGAAGCAGCTGACAGCAAAGTTTCCTTTTCAGGGATGATAATACATGAATCCCCCAAATTCTCCCCTAAGTCCCAAAGGTGCAATGCTTGTTTCTGAACAGCGCTCTCAACAACACTACTAACCACGGAGTGTAACAGAGGAATTAGGCAGGGCAATAGCATCAAGCCCAAAAACCCAACTCCTATCATAAACAGAGCTTGCTTCCAATTATTAAAAATACCACCCAAGAAACCTCCCTGATCCAATATACCCGTCCATTGCTGAGGTGGGACATGGGCCAAGCGAATCATTTGCTCAGTAATTTCTTCTATGACCCTACCATTGTCATCAATTTGCAGGCAACAATTTGACAGATTAAATTTTCCACAGACCCCTCCCTCTGCAGCTAGCAGATAGTCAAGGGCTAGGCGATTTTGAAATATGCCATTTCTTAATTGGCTATGTTGTTTTGCTATCAGATTTAAAGCTACAGCATTCTCATGAGTGATTAGTTCCAACACCGCCTGCAAGCGAATTATGCGATTAATCATATAAATGGGTGTCCTATACCCATAGCTGCCATCTTGAGCCTAAGTGGCAGGACCATATTCTTTTACAATTGCCTCAGCGTCCCATATTTTGCCATTCCATTCTTGGTCCTTGTATATGGGAACTTCCACATTCAGGGAACGTTTCCTTCTTTGATAATTATCATACACGGGGTGACTTAACCGTTCACCTTCCCCTAATGGTATTAGGAAGAAAGCTGGGCGAATCTCCCCTATAGCACAAGAGCCAGTCCACTTATCAGGTAACTGGGAATAGGCTCGTTTTCCACAAATCCAATATAATCCTGGAGGAGCTTTCCAGGCGCCCTTGTAGGACGCATTGAGCATTTCTCCAGATTCTGCGGGCCAATTGTACATGGCCATCTCATTAGGCAATGGCCACATGAATGGAACGTTGTTAACTGAGGAATTTGGCCAAAAAGAGATTGATGCCTCAGAGATGTTTATTTTTATCATCGCTTCACATAGGCTGTTACCAATCAATGGAGTGCTGTGCTCAAACCTATTGACACACCAGCGGCAGACTAATGCCTGCCGTAATTCCCACACACTATTGTTTAAGTGAGGGGGTTGTCCGGTAGCATTATATTTTTTGGAAATATTCCATTCTGCTGCCTCCCACGGCAACTGATCTCCTACATTTGTGCCTCCGCACACATAGCAATTTGTTACATTTAAAGCCTGGGCTACAGTGCCAGCTAGTTCAATGAACAGGTTTCTAGCAACATCTGGAATTTCTATTGGTGTTTTCATTTCTTTCCAGAATTCAGTATAAAAATTATGGGTGATTTGGTCCCCAGTTTCCATAAATTTTTGCACTTCTATCGTGAATTTTCCAGTCGGGTCCCTGCCCTTTCCATCTATCCCAATTGCAAATTGATGGCCATATCGACCAGTCATGTTGTTGAACCCATTGATGGTAAAATTAATTTTGTTACACTGTCTCAATTTACAGTTTGTAGTAGTTACTACCTTACTTAATGTTGCATCACACACATAACGTTCTGTGCTTTCCCACAGGCTGGTTGCCCAATGAACACAATGCCAATAAGGGCACAAATTGTCATACCCACGTTCCGGTGGCCCCTTAATTGGACAAATATACTTGTCATTGTCAGCATATTCCCTTTGCCCTGTTAAATGACCACAATTTACTACCTCACATACATCAATTATAATAGAGACAGGTGTATTCAGAGACCATATTCTTTGTTGATGCAGTGTTTTGCCTTGAGACTTTAGCTGAAGCCACATCTGTTCTGGATCGTGTTTGGGATCATAACATATTTTTGTGGTCTTACAATAACTATATGTGACATTCCCTTTTTTGCATGGGACCACCTCACCGGAACATTTGTGGTGAGAAAAGTAAACCAGGGTCTCTTTTACCTGATTACCTTCACGAACCTTAACCACACATTGACTACAATCATCAGATGATTTCCTAGTGGCCCGTGGCTTCCGAGGAGGGGGCACGATAGGCAACACTGGGGTGATAATGGGTTTTTTGCTAGTCAAAACTTGAAAGTGGGTGGTCATCATCACAGAAGGGGAGGTGGGGACAATGCCCTTATTTCCCATCATAGAAGTTATATCAGGAGACTGCATATAAACTGTACAGAGACCTTCCCAATACCACAGTAAAGAAGAAACATAAGAATCATTACATTGAAATGTCAAAGGACTATTAGAAAAATTATAATTCCCACAATTGCCTGTCCACAAAACATAAGCAGCCCAAGAACAAGTACGGAGAGGGACTTTATCCCCACATAAATCCTGTGCTTGTTGAACAAAATCCGAAGATTTATTGGAGCAAGTCCACTTCTTCTGATGTGAAGGAATAGGAGGCAAGACCCCCAAAACCAATTTGCAATTACTATTAACCATGGTGCGTAACTGAAAGGGCTGACCATCAGATACCTTGGTGGACCAAATGCAAAAGGGAAGGTCAGAAAAGCTACGTTTGGAGTGAAGGGGGGAAACATCCATTTGATGCAGAGTCTGGGTTGCCGGGTGGTCCTGGCGGAAGGAACTGCGTCTTCAGAAGGAATTGCGTTTTCGGATGGTAGAGGCAGTCAAAAGCCAGGAAGAAATTGGTGGAAAAGCGAAACTGTCATGACTAGCAATCAGACTGCTTACTTCCCTCCAACTGCCATTGACTAATCCTCCACAGGCATATCGACCTATAGTCGTGAGAGAAATTTTCAAATATTGAGGCTCAGTCATCGTGGTCACTTGGAGCCGGTCAGGAGAAGGTTTTGGTTCAAACCGCCACTGATAGGGTTCAAAGAAAAAAGTCAGGGGGCAAAGTTCTGCACGGATGTCAGAATAGCAATGTATTTGAGCAAATGTTCCAGGCAGTTCAAAGAGATGAATAGGGTTGATCCAAAAAGTCTCACCGGCAGCACCTCCTGCGACACAGAGGAGCAAATAAACGGACCAAAACATGATGTTTTCCTGAAGCGAAAGAAGAAGCGACAAGTCAATTCATCCAAAAAGCATCGAAAGGTTGAGCGAAACGTCCTCCTCCTCCGGAGCGGGCACGGGCGGTGGAAGATGACATGGACGAATGCAGCGGCCAGGAACCCATAGAGCAGAGTCTGGTAATTGAATGGCTGCATAGCCCCGACCCCACGTTATGAGCGGGACTGGTCCTTTCCAGGCGGGGTCAGACAACTGCCGGTAATAGACAAGTGGGCATTGCTCCATTTTTGATGAAGAGAAGTGACGCTGAGCAGCAGAGAGACTAGGTTTGCCTGACTCATTCAGAAAATTTAAAGTATAGAGAGCCAGGTTGAGCAAATTTTGTAATACCGGCAAATTTCGAGGGGGAGGAGGGAAATCTAATTTTGCAATCATGTTTTTCAAGGTCTGGTTAGCACGCTCAATTATAGCCTGTCCCTGACTGTTATAGGGAATCCCTGTTTTGTGCTCTATCTCCCATTTTTGACAGAATTCTGCAAACGCCTGACTTGCATAGGCAGGGCCATTGTCCATTTTTACAGTCTGGGGTTTACCCAACACTGAGAAGGTTTTTAGGCAATGGTTGATGACATGCTTCACCGTCTCCCCTCGTTGGGGGGAGGCCATGATAAAGCCTGAATAGGTGTCGATGGAAACGTGAAGATATTTCCACGGGGCAAATGCAGAACATTGTGTCACATCCATTTGCCATAATTGAGCGGGTTCAAGACCGCGAGGGTTTACTCCTAACGGCACAGCACGGCCCTGCAAGCTACACGTCGGACATTGTTGCACAATGGCAGCTGCCTCTCTGTAAGAGAGAGAGAACTGTCGCACCAGAGCACGGATCCCCTGATGAAAGTAGGCATGGCTCTCCCATGGAGTGGGGGAGACAGAACTCACAGGCAACAGAGAAGAAGAATTTACAGGCAAAAGAGAAGAAGCAGAAGAAGCAACTGAATCTGCAACATTGTTCCCTTCTTGTAACATGCCAGGAAATGGCTGGTGGCTCCGGATGTGAGCCACGAAGAAGGGAAGGGTGCGCTTTTGGATTAAATTTTGCAAAGAGGTAAACAGCGCAAGCAAGTTACAATCGATAGAAGGAGACAGGTAAGCATCCGAAATAGAGTTAATAACTTGATACACATAAAGACTATCTACAATCAGGTTAAAAGAAGTTTCAGGGAAATTGTTAAAGGCTAAAAGGGAAGCATATAGTTCTGAGCGCTGAGCAGAAATTTGAGGGGGGGTAATTAAAGACATCCAGGTCCCTTCCCTCTGGTATACACAGGCCCCATACGTTTTACTACCGTCTGCAAAGACAGTCACGGCATCTGAAATGGGCGCAGACCTGATCACAGATTTGAAAGAAACCGGAACCACCTTAAGCAAAGCAATATGGGGGTCCGTTGGAGGATGGCAGGACACAACCCCCAGCCAATTGGCCAAGGCAAACTGCAAGGAGTCCGAATTATACACCAAATCCTCCCATTGTGCTAGAGGGCAGGGAACAAATAATGAATCAAGGTCTGTCCCCGTCAAGGCTTTTGCTCTAAGGCGGCCTCTCCGAATTAGAGTAGCAAACATCAAATGACTAGGGTTGATTGAATTACGTGGGGTGTGCGGCAAATGTATCCATTCAACAATTTTTAAGGATTTATTATTTTGAACTTGTGCCAGTATACCAGTAGGAAGGCCTTTTGTATTAAGCAGAATCAAAGATAAAGCAATATTGGGAACAATGCAATCCACCCAAACCTTAGCTAAAGTGAAAGAAACGTTTTGCAAAACTTCCCTTGCCTCGCCAGGCAAGAGAACTTGATCAGAGGGTTGCACCCCCCTAGTAAGGGCAGAAAATAAAGGCGAAAGCTGCAAGGTGGTGAGACCTAAATAAGGACGGATCCAATTAATGGCTCCCAAGTATTGTTGGAGTTGCAATAATGTGAGAGGTTCTGTAAAAGCCAATTGAGGTAGCTGGGGCACAGATCGGGATGCCAGAACCTTGTGCCCCAAATAGGAAAACGGTAATTTTGTCTGAATTTTTTCAGGGGAAACATAAAAACCTCCTTGCCTCAAAATTGTTTGAAGCTGTGGCAAATAGGGGAGCAGTACCCCAGGGGGGCCTGGTCCGGCAAAAAGGATGTCATCCATATAATGATAAATCATTAGGTGTGGATTTTGCAATCTAAATTTATTCAAAACTTGATCTACGACAAATTGACAAATGGTTGGGCTATTAAGCATCCCTTGTGGCAACACCGTCCATTGATATCGAGCAGTAGGTCTGTGAGAATTCTGCTCTGGGACTGTGAAGGCAAATAATTGCCTATCTTCCTTATGCAAGGGAATAGAGAAAAAAGCATCAGAGAGATCCACCACCAGAAGCTGAAAATCAGCAGGAATTAAATTAGGATTCGGAAGACCGCATTGCAAAGGTCCCATAGGCTGAATTATAGAATTAACGGCATGGAGATCGTGCAAGAAACGAAACTTTCCACTCTTTTTCCTAATGACAAAAACAGGGGTGTTATAAGGGCTAAATGATTGTTCCAAATGTCCAAGAGCAAGTTGCTCTTGAATTAATTTTGATAGTGCAGCTTGTTTTTCCTGCGATAGGGGCCATTGATCCACCCACACAGGCATGGGTGTCTTGAGAGTTAATTTCAGAGGTACAGCCATTAGGAAAAGGTTAATTTAGCTTGTAGTTGACTCATTAGGTCTCGGCCCCATAGATTAATGTGAAGGGGAATGACCACAGGCTGAATATAGGCAGTGTGAGCCGAATCATGCGATGTCACAGCTATCCAAGTAAGACTTTTCCGCGCCACCTGTAGTCCTCCTACACCTCTCACAGAAGGGGCCTCTTCCGTGGCCCACTGAGCAGGCCATTCTTGAGATCTTATGACTGAGACATCCGCCCCAGTGTCCAAGATGCCAGAAAATTGGCGGCCGTTCAAAAGGAACGTGGCCACGGGACATGGTCGGGTTAAAGGATGTTCGACCGCACATAATTCAGGTGGAATAAAATCCATCAATAATATCATAGTAGCCACGACTGAGCCTTGCTGAATGGTCACAGGCTGATTAGCAGATACACAGAGTGACAAAGAGGACAAACACTGAGAATTTATCATCACAGGAGCAGCCATGATGCCTTGACATGTTAATTCATGTGTCGGAAATACCAACACGGGCAGAGTAGGGGGCAATTGGAGCTTTAATTTTGGTTCTAAAGGTAAAATATAATTGTGAGCAGGCAAATTTAGCAACAATGTTTCCTTTGCGGTCATTTCAAAAGTTTGGGAATACTGATCAGGGGAGGGTTTAAATCTCCGATCTTGGGGAAGGGGCTAGCCGGTCACCCCGATCCTAGTTTCCCTGATTGTCATTGGTTGCTGACCGACAGTCTTTTGCCCAATGAAAGCCCCTTTTGCACTTTGGACAAACAGTTCGTGGTTTAGAGGAACGTCCATCTTTCCCCGAGGCAGCTCCTCCCCCGGGAGCCCGGCATTCAGCTTTGAAGTGTCCGGGCTTCCCACAATTAAAGCAGGTTTGAGATGACCGACTCTGAGAACTTCGCCCAGAATGTCCCTGCAAGGCAATAGCCAATGCAGACATTTGGTAAGTGGTGGTCCCAGTATGTCTACAGGCATCAAGATAATCTGAGATGGTAGCTCTCTGATTTACAACGACCCCTTTCAATATGCTCTTCCAATCTGCATTAGAATTTTCGTAAGCCAATTTTTAAATTAATTCATCCTGTGCGGCAGCATTTTCAATCTGCCTTTTGACTGCTGTAATTAGTTTACTGACAAAATCAGCATATGGTTCTTGGGGTCCTTGTAATATTTTTGCAAAAGAGGAAGTAACCTCGGTGGAGTCCTCCAAAACCGAGAAAGCATATAATACTGCTTCGTTAATTAATGCAAACAAGGCACGAGGAAATTGCAGCTGATTAGTGACCGTGGACTGAGTACCAGTGCCCATTATATGGTGTTGGCCAGTGTTAGCAGGGAGTAAGCCCTGTAGAAGCATTCGATCAGCTTGCTTTTTCCAGGCAGCCTCAAATAGTAAATACTGCGTGTTACTAAGTATCATTTGGGCAATATTCTTCCAATCTATTGGGAGAACATGTTGGCTGAGCGCAAAAGCACGCAATAAGCCTTGGACATAAGGTCCGGAGATCCCGTATTGGTGCACCGCCTCCTTCAAGCTTTTGATGACTCTATAATCCAAGGCTTCGTATCTGGGTCTTTGCCGGCCAGGATTAGCAGGATCGGGCACCATAACTACTGGAAAAGCGGCAATGTCTGCCAAGTCATCCAGTTCTATGGCCCCCTCAGCCTTAGCCTTAGCAATTCCTCTTTGCAAGGAAGAAAGGGGGGCAGGTTCAAGGCAAATAGGAGAAGAGGAAGCTGGCGCAGATGCCATGGGATACAGATCAGAATTAGTCAATTGAGTGCAATTCCCAGCCTTGGTGCTCAATGGTTCATATCTTGGGGGTGGTTCCTCTGATGGGGCAAATTTAGAGTCAGATTGTAATATTTTATTTGATGTCTCAGAGCTTGTTTTTAAAGTCTGAGAATCTGGTAAATCTGGTCTTTGCATAGAGTAATGCCAGCATGGACACTACAGCCTTCCATGGGGCTAGGACACCTGGCGGAGCTCTTGGCGGTGTATGGAGCCAGGAACCTATGCATCTCCATGTGGCGAGGTCTAATTGTCCCTCGTCAGGGTAGGAGGGGTAAAATTTTTTCAAAAAATATATATATTTTCAAAAAAGATATAAATCTTTCTGAGTGACAGGGAAAACAGTCTGATTATTAAGTTTCTGAATATAATTTGCTCTCCTGACTAAACTAAGCAATTCTTTCAGGTGCTTAGCTCGGGCTTTTGATAGCTTCTGTCCCATACTCACCTAAAGGCGTGCATGGTAGTCTATTCCAGACGAAATGAGTAGTAGGCTGTCAGGAGGACGTGACTTCGCATCACGTCGGGGTCACCATTTGAAGCAAGCCCTCTGCAGGCTTCTTCAATCTCGGGTGGGTCAAAACACGGAGGCCGAATATTAGAGACAAGACATGACACGAGTCAGGTTTCTCTCTGAGGTGTAAGACATCGTATGAAGTCCGTGCACCACCTTTATTGAGGTTACATCAAACAACGTAATAAATCCGGTAATAAATCCGGTCACATACAAGGAAATTTAGTCCGGCACTAAAACAATCACATAATGATACATAGTATAATATATCTTCTACATCCACAGTCATTTCCTAAATTACCTACTTTTGCTTTCCTGCCCAGTCAAGAGGTCAGGATATTCTCACAATCACAGGATAATATATTTCCTACATGAACTAACACCATTGCTTTCATTTTCGTCTCTGTCAAGAGGTCTGTAAGTTCTTATGATGTTATCTCAGCTATTTAGTGTCTGTTCCTGATCGTCCTGTTATCTAACAGCAGTTATCTCAAGCATAGCCTGAAGGTTTGTTTGCCTATGTGTTAGCCAGCAATTAGGGAACATTCTTTGATCTAACCTTTGACAAATGTTTCACTTATAGCCTGAAGGTTTCTATGTCAGCCGGTAATTACAAAGCCTTTCAGCTTAAAGGTTCCTGTGTTTAACAGGTAATTAGGAAGCTTTACAATTTGAGTACTTTTTAATACACAAAGATGCAATGGCAATATGCTAAGGTTCGTTACGATTGGGGTGCATTACAACAACACCCCCCCAACCTACCCCCCCAACTTCCCAGAGTGAATACAGGGTAAAGAAAAAAAAGAAAAAAACCTCATTATATTAAACAAAATTATTATATAAATACTAATAAAAATTTAACTATATGCTAAATACAATTTCTTAGATTGATATTTCCCTTGAATATACTCTATCCATTTTTTCCAGTCCAACATATATTTTTCATTCGAATAGTCTTTCAAATATGCAGATACTTTGGCCATTTCCACCAAATTTATTACTTTCAAAGTCCATTCTTCAATAGATGGTAATTCTGCCTTCTTCCAATATTGTCCCACCAACAGTCTCGCTGCTGTATTCAAGTTCAAAACCAAGTTCATCTCTATGGTGGTAAAGTCTTTTGTAATACCTAATAAAAACAGCTGTGGTGAAAATTCAATACGTTTTTTCAAAATATTTTGAAGTATCCACCAAATTTTTATCCAAAAAGCCTTAATTTTTTTACAAGTCCACCATACATGAAAATAAGTAGCATCCATACATTCACATCTCCAACACTTAGGTTGTAAGTTAGGGTACATACATGATAATTTTTTCGGATCCAAATGCCATCTATAAAACATTTTATAAAAATGTTCTCTTAAATGTTGCGCTTGTGTAAATTTTACATTTTTCACCCAGATCCTCTCCCAAGTTTCCATCATGATTGGTTGTCCAAAATTTTGTCCCCACGTTATCATACAATCCTTGACTAATTCAGTTTCCGAATCAATTTCTATCAATACATTATACAATCTTTTAATATGCATTAACCTTTGATCTCTAATTTGTTTAATTAAATTTTCATCTGCAATTGTAAATATTGAAACCAAGTAAAGATTATTCCTTCCTCCCTTAAAATGTTCAAGGACTTCAATTGTAAAACATTCCCTTCTTTAAGTAGGAGTTTCTCATAAGGCACCACATCATGTAATTGTTCTCTATTTATGTTCTCTATTGCGTGTCTGGGAACCATCCATACAGGAATCTTATCATTTAATTTATACTGATATTTTTTCCAGACACACAGCAGAGCATTTCTCAATAGGTGCTCTTTGAAACTCCTATCCACCTTTTTAGAACATAAGAACATAAGAAGAGCCATGCTGAATCAGGCCAAAGCCCATCGAGTCCAGCATTCTGTGTCACACAGTGGCCCACCAATTGTACATGGGGATCTTGAGCAGAAAGAGAAGGCAAAACCCTCCCTTTCCCTTGACCCCCAACAAATGGTACTCAAGGGAATCCTGCCTGCCTCAACCAACATAGAGGCTGCACATGGACATCCGTTTTAATAACCACCAATACACTTTGCATCCATGAATCTATCTAGCCCTGCCTTGAAGCTGTCAAGGCTGACAGCTGTCACGACCCCTTCTGGAAGTGAATTCCATAAATCAACGACCCTCTGGGTGAAGAAATATTTCCCTTTATTTGTCCTCACTTTCTTAGCTATGAGCTTTAGGGAGTGCCCCCTTGTCCTGGTATTGTGTGATAGAGAAAAGAATTTTTCTCTATCCACCTTTTCTATCCCATGCATGATTTTATACACTTCGATCAAGTCACCCCTTAAACGCCGTCTTTCAAGGCTGAAGAGACCAAGGCGTTGCAATCTGGTTTCATAAGGGAGGCGCTCCATTTCCTTGATCATTCTTGTTGCCCTTTTTTGCACCTTTTCCAGTTCCATTATATCCTTCTTGAGGTGCGGTGACCAGAACTGTACACAGTACTCCAAGTGTGGTCTCACCATCGATTTGTACAGAGGCAATACAACACTTGCTGACTTATTTTCGATTCCCTTCCTAATCATGCCAAGCATGGAATTTGCTTTTTTTTACTGCTGCTGCACATTGGGTTGACATCTTCATCGAGCTGTCCACCAAAACCCCAAAATCCCTTTCTTGGGTTGTCTCAGAAAGTTTGGTCCCCATCAGTTGGTAAGTATAATTGGGGTTCTTTGCCCCGATGTGCATAACTTTGCACTTGTTTAGGTTAAAATGCATTTGCCACTTTGTTGCCCACTCACACAATTTCGAGAGATCCTTCTGGAGCTCCTGACAATCCATTTCACTTTTCACAACCCGGAACAATTTAGTGTCATCAGCAAACTTGGCTACCTCACTATTAACTTCTACATCCAGATCATTGATGAATAAATTAAAAAGTAAAGGTCCCCAAACTGAACCTTGGGGTACACCACTTCTCACTTCTTTCCATCCGGAGAATTGTCCATTTATTGCCACCCTTTGCTTCCTACAATTTAGCCAGTTACCAATCCAGGACAAGACCTGTCCTCTAATTCCGTGGCTGGAGAGCTTTTTTAGGAGCCTTTGGTGAGGAACTTTGTCAAAAGCCTTTTGAAAGTCAAGATATACAATATCAACTGGGGCCCCTTTATCTATGTATTTATTTACACCCTCAAAGAATTCTAACAAGTTAGTAAGACATGATTTGCCTTTGCAGAAACCATGTTGATTTTCTTTCAGCAATGCCTGTTTTTCTATGTGCCCTGTAATTTTATCTTTAATAATGGTTTCCATCAGTTTGCCTGGAACTGAGGTTAGACTGACTGGTCTATAGTTTCCTGGATCACCTCTGGATCCTTTCTTGAAGATCGAGGTTATATTTGCTTCCCTCCAATCCTCCGGTACAGTACCTGATCTTAGAGAAAGATTGTATATTTTAGCTAGAAGTTCAGCAATTTCACACTTGAGTTCCTTGAGAATTCTAGGGTGGGTGCCATCTGGACCCGGCAATTTGTTGACGTTTAGTTTAGAAAGGCATGCAAGAACATCTTCCTTGTTTATCTCTATCAGGTTTAATTCTTCTATTTCCCTCCCTGGGAAAACTAATTCAGTGGCAGGCAAATGTTCTCTATCCTCCTCGGTGAAAACGGAGGCAAAGAAGTCATTTAGCCTCTCAGCAATCTCCTTGTCTTCTCTGATTATCCCCTTCTGACCATTGTTATCAAGTGGCTCAACTGATTTTCTGGTTGGGTTCCTGCTTCTGATGTACTTAAAAAAGGTTTTGTTATTATTTTTAATATTCTTGGCTATATGCTCCTCAAAGTCTCTCTTGGCTTTCATGACTATGGCCTTGCATTTGGTCTGCCAGAGTTTGTGATCCCTCCTGTTCTTCTCGGTAGGAAGAGCCTTCCATTTCTTAAATGAGTTTTTCTTCTTTCCAATAACCTCCTTTACCTCATTCGTAAGCCATACTGGTATCTTCTTGGACTTTCCAATCCTCTTTCTTCTTTTAGGAATGCATTTTATTTGAGCCTGCTGTAACGTATTTTTAAACAGTTTCCAAGCATTTTGGAGGGATTTGACTTTTTTTACTGTTCCTTTTAGTTTCTTCTTTACTATTTTCCTCATTTTGTCAAAATTCCCTCTGTGAAAGTTTAAGGTCTCTGTGTTAGTTTTCACTGACAATTTGCTATCCATGGTTAAGTTGAAGGTTATTGTGTTGTGATCACTGGTTCCTATGGGCTCGGTTACAAGGACATCATGAACCAAATCCTGTGCATTAGTTAGAACCAAGTCCAGGATCCCCTTTCCCCTGGTAGGTTCCATGACCATCTGCTCAAGGGAATAATCAGCTAACATGTCGAGGAACCTTGTCTCTCTTTCATGTGTAGAACAAAAATTTACCCAATCTATTTGGGGATAGTTGAAGTCCCCCATTATGACTACCCTATTTCTTTTTGAGGCCTCCTTAAATTCATTTTCCAAATAGCAATCTGCCTCTGGAGTTTGGTTGGGAGGGCGATAGCAGATCCCTAACGTCAGATTAGTTTCCTGTCCTGGGATTTTTATCCACAATGTTTCTGTGGGTGAGTTTGAATTTTCTTGAATTTCAAGTTCATGAGATTCTAACTCCTCATTTATGTACAAGGCCACGCCACCACCATTTCTCCCTCTCCTGTCCATCCTATACAATTTGTAACCTGGAATCCTTGTGTCCCATTGGTTTTCATCTGTCCACCAGGTTTCTGTTATGCCGATAATATCAATATTATTTTCCTTCACCAAGCATTCCAATTCCCCTATTTTTGCTCGAATGCTTCTAGCATTCGTGTACAGACATTTATATGTAATTTTCTGGTGCACTTTCAACTTTGACTGTGGATTTTGACTGTAGAATTTGTAGATGGTCTACCATGTCCTTCTGCTTGACTATTACAATTTAGTTTTCTTGTTGACATACCAATGTGTGCATAACTTCCACCCTCCATATTAGGCAGTGCACCTTCTCGAACCGGAAGCTGCCCAGCTCCTGTCGACTTGCCCCTATGAATCAGTTTAAAAGCTGCTCTGAAACCTTTTTAATATTAATCGCCAACAGTCTGGTTCCATTATGGTTCAAATGTAACCCGTCCCTTCTGTACAGGTGTGGCTTGTCCCAAAATGTTTCCCAGTTCCTAATGAATCTAAACCCTGCCTCATCCACGCATTGAAGCTCCTGAGCTCTGCCTTTCTAGCTGGCCCTGCCCATGGAACATAGGCTTTTTATCATAGACTAGATATGCATGCCAACCATATAATAAATCATACCCTTCAATATTCAATATTCTATCATTATTTAAATTGACCCAATCACTTATCGCTACTAAAACAGCTGCGTGGTAGTATAACTTAAAATTAGGCATTTTCAAACCGCCTCTTTCCCTTGTATCCTGAATTACTTTTAATTTGACTCTCGGTTTCTTCCCATTCCAAATAAATCTTCTGCCACTCCTCCAAATTCGCATCCTTTTTAAGTATAGGTAACATTTGAAAAAGAAATAAAAATGTAGGCAATACGTTCATTTTAACTGCTGCTATCCTACCCAGCATAGATAATTGTAATTTCTTCCATTTCTCCAATTCTATTTGTGTCTTATTCCACAAAACTTCATAATTATTTTTATATAACTTCCCATTAGAGGCTTCAATGTCAATTCCTAAATATTTAATTTTCTTAACTATCTCACATCCCATTATTCTCTCCAATTCCTGTTTTGAGTTAATATTTAAATTTTTAACTAACATTTTTGTTTTAGTTATATTTAATTTAAACCCTGATACCCTACCATAAATTTTAATTATCTCCATCAATCCCTTGGCTGACTGTATTGGTTGAGTCAATGTCACAACCAAATCATCTGCAAAAGCATGTAATCTATAGTTGTCTAATCTCTATACCTTTTAAATTATCAGCTCCTCTTATCCTATTCAATAAAACCTCTAAAGTTAAGACAAACAACAAAGGGGATAATGGACATCCCTATCTAGTACCTTTCTCTATGTTAAATGAGTCTGTTAAGTCCCCATTCACAATAACCTGTCCTGTTTGCTTCTGATAAATTGCCAATATAGAATTAATAAACTGATCCCCCATTTCCATCCTAACAATCAATTTTTTCAAAAACAACCAATTCAATCTATCAAATGCTTTTTCCGCGTCCAAAAACATAAGAACTGTGGGCACCTGGCTATTCTTCTCCAAATATTCTATTGTATTAATAAGTTGTCTAACATTAGTTTTCATCTGCCTCACTTGTAAAAAACCAGTTCGATCAGTATGAATTGTTTGTTGTAAAACTGTCATTAATCTATTAGGCATCACTTTTGCAAAAATCTTGTAGTCTGTATTCAACAAAGAGATTGGTCTAAAATTTTCTGGTTGAAAATTATCTCGTCCCTCTTTAGGAATTAAAGAAACATAGGCTGTTTTCCATGAAGGTGGAACCTGACCCCCTTTTTGTATATTAACAAATAACTCTCTAAGAGGTTCAACCATTTCCATTTGAAAATGCTTATAATAAACTGCCGTTAGTCCATCAGTCCCAGGCGATTTTCCCATTTTCAATTGTTTAATCGCTGAAAGTATTTCTTCTGAAGTAATCAATATATTTAATCTTTCTCTTTGTTCATTATTAATTACTGATACATTTTCATTTTGCAAAATAAAATCTATATCATTCTCTTGTATCTTCTCTTCAGCATATAACCTAGAATAAAATTCTAAAAAAGCTTTCTTAATAATTTCTTGTTGAAACACCTCTTTCCCTTTATACTCTATTTTTTTCAATTATTCAGGATTTTTGTTTTTTCCTTAGTATATAGGCCAGCCATGTGCCAGGCTTATTGGAATTAAAAAACGTATTATGTTTTGCATATTGTATATTCCTAGAAACTTGGTCTGCCATCAACAAGTCAAATTGTTTCTGTAGAACCTTAATCCCCTCTTTAATATTTTTATCATCTGGTCTCTTTATTAATAACTATTCCTTCTTTCTTATTTCCTCTTCTAGCTCCTTCCGTTTTTTCTCTTGTTTACATCTATGCCTTTTATTCAAATCAATTAAAATCCCACGCATACACGCTTTACTTGCATCCCATCCCATTTCTATAGGTGTACCGTTGTGCATATTTAACATAAAAAATCCCTTCATTACATTTTTACATTCATTCACATTTTTGTCATATTTAAACAAATTTTCATTTAATCTCCAAGATCTTTTAGGTCTTTGTCCTTCCGTTAGTTCCATCCAGACCGGATTATGATCTGTTAAAACTTTAGGTAGAATCTTCACCTTTTTTAAACTAAAAAGAAAATCACTTGAAGTTAATATAAAATCAATTCTAGAAAATGATTGATGCCTATCAGAAAAGAAAGTAAATTCTTGCTCTTTACCATTTCTTTCTCTCGATATATCTATCAAGTCAAAATAATCCTTTATATCAAAAAAAGATTTAGGCAACTTAGAACGTGTTTGAGGGATTGGTAATATCTTCTTTTTATCTAAATCAATATCTATCACATCGTTCCAGTCTCCCATTATAATAGAAGACCTATAATCAAATTGTAATAACTTTTTATGTATTAACTTGTAAAAATTTTCCTTGTTGTTGATTTGGCGCATATATGCCCATCAAAAGTACTTTCCCCCCATCTTTTAAAATTTCAATTGCTAAATATCTACCTTGTGTGTCTGATTCTATTAATTTAGTTCTTATATGATTTTAACATAAATAACAATTCCATTTTTCTTCTCAGCAGCCGCTGCAACAAAGTGTGTACCTAATTTATTATTTATCAAATATTTCTGATCAGTAATTCTAATATGTGTTTCTTGTAAGCAGATTACATCATTTTTACATTGAGTCAAATAATGAAATATCTTCTTCCTTTTCTGTGGAGAATTTAAACCATTAACATTCCATGTCAAAAGTTTATTTGACATGACCAATTCCAGAAAGCCTTTGCAAGACCAATTCAAAATTTTCATCATTTTTTTCTCTTTGGTCGAGCTCCCATGGCTTCCACACTTGTAGACACTGGTGCTTGAATTGTAGGTCGGTCTTGTTGTACTTTTTTTTTTGTTCCTTACGTTTGGTAGTTGCCCAAGTTTGCCTTTGATCTTTAGGCATCTCTACTTCCAAAGGCTGAAATATATCAAGGCTCCACTCAGGCAGCTCCAATAAATCTCCTTTATCAATCCCTGTAGCCCCAAGAGGTTATAACTCTTCAAGCTGTAGTTGTTCTTTTTGCTCTTTATTTCCTCCTTTATGTGGTTCTGTGCTTTTCGGTGTTGGAGATGGGGGTTTGCCAGCCTTCATCACATTCACAAAAAAATCTTTTGTTTTCCAGATAGAATTCAAGCAGTATCTATTGCCCTGATAAGATAATGATAATCCAGCTGGAGCCTCTCACCTATATTGTAAACCACATTTTTTAAGTTCATCCACCAAAAATGCATAATCTTTTCTTGCTCTCAACATCTTCGAAGGAATCTCCTTCAAAATCACAACCTCTTGACCGGCCACAGTTAATTTCTTGTTATGAGATATTGTAAGCACATGATTTCTGAATCTCCTTGTAACAAAATAAATCAAAATGTCTCTAGGTAAATTTCTTTGTCTTGCAATCCATGAATTGACTCTGTAGATCCTATCTATCTGCCAAGACATATCTTGTACCCCCTCATCTATAAATTCTGCCAGAGCTTCTCCAAAAACTTTCTCAAGTCCTCCTGATTCTGATTTGCTTCTTTCAGCCCTCTAATTCTGACAGCCCACATCATCTGATTATATTGTGCCATAATAGCTTGGTCTTCCATATCACTTTTAATTTCTTCCATCTTTTCCTCAAATTGTTGCTCCACCCCTTCCACTTTCTCTTCCACTCTCAAAGTATAGTCCCAAACCCCCCTGAAAGCTTCCACAATATCTTCTCTTATCACTGTATTATGAGTCTCAATTATTTCTTTAATTTTCCTCAATTCCCCAGTTACTCCTTTGATTTGTTCCTCAGCATGAGTTGCAATCTTTTTCTCCAATTCATCCCCAAATTTCTCAAAATACCTCTCCATATTTTTCTCCATACTTCTCTCTATATTATCAGTCATTGTTAATAATGCAGCCTGCAGATCTTTCATAGTCAACATTTCTGGAGGGGATTGAATAGGCAAAGGGGCTTGAGGCTGTGTAGAAGTTAAGGAAGCCGGGGAAGCAGAAAAACTAGATTTAGAGGGCTGAGCCGGTGAGGATACTGCAACCTTCGCAGATGTTATTTTAGTTTGTCTGGCAGCCATTCTATGATCAGTCCACTTTTTAAAAAGAACTCTAAAAAACTGCTTTTAATGAAAAATTTTCTTGCACATATATTGCCAAAATTTTCCCTTGTTCTTCTTATCCTTCTTATCTTCTTTCAAATCCTAAATTTTAGTTAAGATTTATAGAATTTTAAACTTTAGATCTAAGCGATCACTATGCCTTTGTTCTAGAAAGTTACTTTCACTTTACTGTCAAAAAGCGATCACCATCTTAAAGTCTTAAAGTCATTATGTTGATTGTAGGAATACTTGTGGTCAGAAGTAGAATATAAAAAGTTACTTGCGATGTCAATCTCCTGCATTCACTCCGCCTGCATATAGATCACTCTTAGATACTTATCATCCGCAGGGGTGGTTGCGGCGTCTTTTTCTGTCAATTGACAGAAGCGTCCCGGGCTGGAGCGTCTTCAAGCGCCTGGGGTGCTCTCACTCTTTCCCCCAAAAAACTTTTTCAGGGGGTTTTTAGAGGAGCTCAACCCACGCCCGATGCGCTTCACCCCTTCTTCTCCCAAAGGGGGGTTTTTCCACCACAAAAAAACAGCTGATGATCGCTGTTTTTGCGGCTTACAGTTCCCAGGAATTGGAGCCTCCAAAGGAGGCTGTAGCAACGCCAAATGGAGCCACCGGAAGTCCCCTCCTGCGCTGTCTTGACTCCATCTTTGTCCTTCTCCACCTCCTGCTCCCTTGGTTGGGGCAGTTGTGGACCTACTCCAAGTCGCATATGACGACATCCCTCAGCCCACTACATAGTTGGAGTCAACGTATCCAGCCAAGCTAAACCTAAAATAACAGCCTCAGTCATAGATGGGACTACTATAAACCGTAGGGTTTCCCAGTGGTTGCCCATATCCATCCTCACCGGTTCCGTAACTAAAGTTGCAGGCGCCCCACCCAATAGGGACCCATTTACCTGTTCAAACCAGATTGGAGACACCAACCGGGATACTCTAATGCCCATCTTCTCCACTATCTCCCTACTGACTAAGCAATGGGTACAACCCGTATCGATCAGGGCCTGGTATTCATGAGACTGTCCTGTAAGTGGGCTCGTCAATGTAATTGGTATGGCAAAAGGCACTATGGGTTGACTCACCATGGGATCCTCGGTTGGATTGTCATCATTATACTCCTGCAGAATTGGTGCCTGGTCACCTGGGGACGTTCGGGAAGGGCCACCGTCTGTTTGGTGGACAGCCCTAGACCTCTCTGTCATCGTCTTCAGCATTGACCCTGGCTTACCGGTAGCAGTTGGTACACCAGCCACTGCTGGGAGCGGACATTTGGCTACCCGGTGGCCTGGCCGGTTACACCTAAAACAGCGAAGATTCGGCCTGGGGCGTGGTATAGGGGTTGGTCTGCTGACATCCCTTGGCCGCTCCCCACTCCGCCGGGGATTTGGTGGTTCATCTGGTGTTCGCTGAAATTCCCACAAACCGGCATCCAGTTCTATCACTGCCCGGAACCATTTGGTAAGTCTGCCTGGAATTCCCCTCACCACACATGCTCGACGCAGTTCTTTGTCCAGACCAGTCCGGAATTGATGGATAAGAAGATGCTCTGGCCACGAACGAAGCCTTCCAGCTGCCCATTGGAACTCCCTTACATATTCCCTAGCTGGCCTACCCCGTTGCCATACTCCCATCAATTCTGCCTCCACCCTTTGCACCTCAAACCTTGTTCTCAGGGCATCCAGAAACAATCCATTGTCGGTCAGCTCCCTAGCATGGTCGCTATAGAGGTCAGCAGCCCAAGCCACCGCCTCCCCCTGCAGACTTGCTGTCACCGCCACCACCATTGCCCAATTAGAGGGATATAGTGTGGTAAAGTGGTCCAAATGGCTCAGGATATTTATTTTATTTTATTTATTTTTATTTTATTAAATTTCTATACCGCCCCTCTCCCGAAGGACTCGGGGCGGTGTACAGCCTAAAATTTAAAAAACATATAAATATACAAAATTTAAAATAATTAAAAATAAATTAAATCATTTGGCCAAAATCCTAAAACCCAAAACATACAAAATTTAAAAATACTCAGTCCCCTTAAAACATTTTGACCCTATTGGAACCGAAGCTTCTATGCCAGGCCGGCCTGTCGGAAAAGGAATGTTTTTAGTTCCCGACGGAAGGTGCGTAAATCTGTTATTATACGGAGTTCGGGGGGGAGCTCGTTCCATAACGTGGGAGCTCCCACAGAGAAGGCTCTCCCCCTGGGGGTCGCCAGCCGGCACTGTCTGGCCGACGGCTCCCTGAGGAGGCCCTCTCTGTGGGAGCGTACCGGACGGCGGGAGGTATTTGCTGGCAGTAGACGGTCCTGTAAGTATCCGGGTCCGATTCCATGGAGCGCTTTAAAAGTGGTCACTAACACCTTGAACCGCACCCGAAAGACCACCGGCAACCAGTGCAACTCACGCAGGAGCGGTGTTACGTGGGAGCGCCACGACGCTCCCATCACTACCCGCGTGGCCGCATTCTGGGCAAGTTGGAGCTTCCGGATGCACCTCAAGGGGAGCCCCATGTAGAGAGCATTACAGTAGTCCAGCCTGGAGGTCACGAGGGCATGAGTGACTGTGCATAGCGAGTCCCGGTCTAGGAAGGGACGCAACTGGCGCACCAGGCGAACCTGGTGGAACATCCTCCCGGCCACGGCCGTCAGATGGTCCTCTAAGGACAGCCGTGAGTCCAGGAGGATTCCCAAGTTGCGAACCCTTCCTGTGGGAGCCACTGTTTCGCCCCCAATACACAGCGATGGAATCAGCTGGCTGTACCGGGACGACGGTAACCACAGCCACTCGGTCTTGGAGGGGTTGAGCTTGAGTCCGTTTCTCCCCATCCATACCCGCACGGCCTCCAGGCACTGGGTCAGCACGGCAAGGGCATCGTTGGGGTGGTTTGGCGTGGAAATGTACAGCTGGGTATCATCAGCGTACTGGTGGTACTCCACGCCAAAACCACGGATGATCTCACCCAGCGGCTTTACATAAATGTTGAACAGTAGAGGCGAGAGGACCGACCCCTGAGGTACCCCACATACGAGGGGTCTCGGGGTCGACCTCTGGCCCCCTGTCAACACAGACTGCATCCGGCCAGAGAGGAAGGAGGAGAACCACTGCAAGACAGTGCCTCCTATGCCCAGCCCCTCCAACCGTTGCAGCATGATACCATGATCGATGGTATCAAAAGCCGCCGAGAGGTCCAATAGCACCAGAACAGAGGAGCAACCCCTGTCTTGGGCCCGCCAGAGATCATCCACCAACGCGACCAATGCTGTTTCCGTGCTGTAGCCAGGCCTGAAGCCCGACTGGAACGGATCGAGATATGACGATTCCTCCAGGTGCTGCGGGAACTGTCGGGCAACCACACTCTCAACAACCTTCGCAAGAAAGCGAAGGTTGGAGACGGGACGGTAGTTTGATAAAACAGCTGGATCCAGGGCAGGCTTCTTGAGGAGGGGTCTCACCACTGCCTCTTTCAAGGCAGCGGGAAAGACACCCTCACTCAAGGAAGCGTTGATAATTGCTCGGAACCAGCCTCGTACCACCTCCCGGGAGGCCAGCACCAACCAGGAGGGGCACGGGTCCAGTAAACATGTGGTCGCCCTAAGTCCCCCCAGCAACCTGTCCACGTCCTCGGGGGTCACGGGGTCAAACTCAACCCAGGTAACAGTCTCAAGATCAGCCTCCGCCTCTCCCATTGGACATACCCAGTTGAAGTCGAAGCCTTCCCGTATCTGAGCGATTTTATCATACAGATATTTTCCGAAATCCTCAGCTCTACCCTCTAAGGGGTCTCCCCTCACCTCCTGATGAAGGAGGGAGCGGGTCACCCTAAACAAGGAGGCTGGGCGGTTATCTGATGACGCAATAAGAGCAGTGAGGTAGGAACACTTCTCTGCTCTTATCGCCATTAGGTAGGACCTAATATGGTCTCTTACCAATGTTCGGTCAGATTCGGCACGGCTCGATCTCCAACTGCTCTCTAGGCGTCTTTTCCGGCGTTTCATCTCTCTCAACCCCTCGTTATACCATGGGGCCGGTCGAGACCCACACCGAATCAGAGGCCGCAAAGGCACAACTCGATCCAGGGCACCGGCAGCCGCCCTGTCCCAGGCCGCCACCACCTCTCCAACCGAGTCGTGTGTCAGAACCTCAGGAATTGGCCCAAGCTCTGCCTGGAACCGCTCGGGTTCCATCAGCCGCCTGGGGCGGTACCATCTCACCGGTTCCGCCACCCTGCGGTGGGGTGCAACGGTCCAAAAGTCCAAGCATAGGAGAGAGTGATCAGACCATGACAGGGGTTCAATGACTATATCCCCTACACTCTGACCACTCAGCCACTGTCCAGAGACAAAAACCAGGTCAAGCGTGTTCCCCCCTGTGTGTGTGGGGCCTTGAATTACCTGGGTCAGGTCCATGGCTGTCATGGAAGCCATGAACTCCCGAGCCTCCCCGGACGCCCCGCCCCCGGACGGCAGGTTGAAGTCACCCATGACTATTAGCCTGGGGACTTCAACCACCACCGCGGCGACAACGCTCAGGAGCTCGGGCAGGGAGGTTGATACGTGGCAGGGCGCCAGGTACGTAATCAACACCGCCCTCGGACCCCCTAGGTCCCACTTCACCAGAAGGGATTCACAGCCTGCCGTCTGAGGAACAGTGACCTCCCTCGGCCTGAAACTTTCCCTGATCACGACCGCCACTCCCCCACCCCTGCCTTGAGCTCTCGGCTGGTGGAATGCAAGGAAACCCGGTGGGCACATTTCCACCAGAGGGACACCGCCCTCTGGTCCCAACCAGGTCTCCGTTATACCCGCCAGGTCTGCTCCCCCTCTGAGATGGCTCATAAATATAGCCAAACGGTCTGGATCACCATCAAAGGTCACTGTAATGGGTGGTGGATTCCACACAACTGCCTGAGGCCAAGGTGCTGGTGCCTGCACTCCATACTGAGACCCAACCGGAGCCACCATATTTCGACCATCTGGCCTCATTGCCCCTGGCCCTGGATCACCCAGCTGTGGGGTTTCAGCCGAAGCTCTGCTCTGCCTACCCTCCTGTCGGTGCTGGGGCTGCTCCACCTGGCTTCGTCCTGCAGAAGTGCCTGCTATGGAAGGATGGCTGCTTGGCATCAGTCTGAGCTTTGGGCTTGCCAGAAACTTGGAGACCTGGAGACCCCCGACATAACATGGGACTGGGGTGTGTGGCGGTGCAAGGTAGCCAGTTTCACCAAACTGGTCTCGTAAAGCATCCAATATATATTGTCCTGGAGCAGTGGAATAGCTCCATTCTTCATCCTTGTCCCCTGTCACTCTTCTTTCTCTCCAGGCACTCAGTTGAGGCAATCCCCCTACTGCATGCTGTATACCTGCTTCAGGATGGTGCAAGGCAGGACTGCCAGTCCAGGTGCCAGTCCCCTGACAAAGCTGTGGATACCGGTTGCTGGGCTCCAGTACCTGGACCCACAGGCTTCTGTTCCTTCTCCTTTGGCTGCACCACCTGCTGGGCCTCTCCTCCCTCCACCGCTACTGGGACCTCTGCTTCCAGGGACTCTTCCGCTGGAGTAGCTCCTTGCGTCCCCTCTGCCATTCTGTTCCACTACCAGTGCCAAATGCTGGAGGTAATGAATATAGGGTGAATGCTAACTTACTCTTATGCCGTCCTGCTCCGGGAACAAACCATAAACCAGGAATGACAAACAACCATTTGCTTTATTTGCCAAATGGAGAAAAAGTTAGCACTGAGAATAGTCTGCTTCCAGTGGCTCTTATACTCTAGACACACCCCTCTGTCACCAAACCCCACCCATGACCGGCCCAGCCCCACCCATCAAACCACAGTCATGGTTTAACAAAGTCTGTGATCCCTGCTCTTCTATGCCTTCCTGCATGCCATACATTACTGGGAACACAAACCCAGTCCGGGAATCATTCAATGGCCCCACCACTTGCATGTTGTCGGACCCGAAGAGGCTTGATTGCTGTTCCCCTGGGCATTCGGAACTTGATGGTCAGCTGCCAGAACTTAGGCGCCCTCTGCTGGCATTACCAGGCCCTCTGAACCAGAAGATCTGCAAGTTTCCTTGTGATGGCGTCATCATGCTCGAGAGGATGTCAGCATTTGCCTGGAACCTGCAGCAGCAAGGCACGATGAGTAGCAGAGCAGACTGTAAAATGGGTACGTAGCAACTGCCTCAACCCATCCGGACAGCTGGGGCCTCTTAGGGTCTGACACAATGTTTAGGAGGGTTGTGTTTTTACTGTGGGGATCCTGGGCATTTGGCTGCTTTCTGCCCCAAGAAGCGACGAACGGCATCTGTGACCGAGCCTGCCCCGAGACTGCCACCTGCCCAAGCTCGACCTGAAAGGCATTTTGGGTCGGGCATTCCACAACACTGAGCGACACCCTTCAGATGCTGCCCACGGACCCCCACGGCAACTGATATTGGAGGCATGCCTGATTCTCCCTGGGTTGCCCAAGGGGATTCCAGTCCACGCGTTGATTGACTCCGGGGCCACTACGAACGTTATGGACGCAGCATTTGTGGCCAAATGGATGATTTCACCAATGCCCAGTGGAACCACCAATGTTAGTGGAGACCATTGATGGTTGAGTGCTCCTGTCTGGGCCAATTAAGGCCTCCATGCAACAGTTATGTATGGCCATCAGTTCACATGAGGAGGCCATCCAGTTCTATATCACATCAGACCTGCATTTCCCCATGGTCTTGGGATTGGCGTGGCTCCAGGCGCATGACCCACAGATTTATTGGTCACAGAACTTGGTCACCTTCCCAAACTTACAGTGCATGGACCACATCTACCAAATCTGTGCTGGCCAGGTAGAGGGGCCCACAGGGGCCTCCTTACCCTTTGAACTGGCGAATTATGCTGATGTTTTCAGCGAGACTGAGGTGGATCAATTGCCCCTGCACAGGCCCTATGACTACCCCATTGACTTAATCCCTGAAGCGCCTCTCCCAGTGGGGCATTTGTATTCCATGTCAGACCCCGGGTTGGCTGCAGGACTTTTTGGAAAAGAATTTGGCTCGGAGTTTTATTCGGACCTCGTCCTCGCCAGTGTCTGCACCAGTGCTCTTTATCAAGAAGAGGTCCGGTGGATTGCGGCTTTGCGGTGATTACAGGAAATTAAATGCCATCATAGTCCGCAACCAATACCCACTGCCCCTCATCCCCCAACTCTTGGACCAGCTCCGTGAGGCAAAGATCTTCATGAAACTGGACTTGTGTGGAGCGTACAGCCTTGTCAGAGTTCGGTCGGGTGATGAGTGGAAGACAGCATTTGGTACTCAGTACTGGCACTTTGAGTACACGGTGATGCCATTTGGCCTGACCAACGCCCCCGCCATGTTTCAGCATTTTATGAATGACATTTTCTGGGACTTGTTAGATCAGTTTGTCATGATCTACTTGGACAACATCCTGATCTACTCCACATCATGAGAGGTGCACCATCAGCATCTCCGTCAGGTCCTGCAGCAGCTCCAAGAACATTGGCTGTATGCCAAACTGGAGAAGTGCCAGTTCTACCAGATGACTATCGAGTTCCTCAGTCACCGCATTTCTCCTGAGGGCATCGCCATGGAGCTGAGTAAGGTCGAGTCTCTGCAGAGTTGGCAACCCCCACATCGTGTGAAGGATGTCCAGTGACTTCTTGGGTTCGCCAACTATTATCGGGCTTTCATCCCCAGGTTTGCTACCATGACAGCCCCCCTTACTTGGCTCCTGCAGAAAAAGACTCTGTTTCAGTGGGACACTCCAGAACAATGGGCTTTCCAGGCTTTGAAGGAAGCCTTCATGAAGGAGCCCATCCTGAAGCATCCTGATCCGCAACGGCCATTTGTCATGGAGGCATATGCCTCCGACATTTCCATTGGGGTGGTGTTACTCCAGGCGATGACACCTGGTGGTGCCCTCTTCCCTTGGGCGTATTATTTGCGGAAACTGAACCCAGCAGAGTGCAACTATACCATCTGGGAGAAGGAGCTACTGGCCATTAAAGTAGCATTCTAGGCCTATAGGCATCATCTGGAAGGGGTGCAACATCAATCGAGGTCCGGACAGATCATAAAAATTTGGAAAGCCTGCAGACCACTTGGAAATTGAACCAACGCCAGATCCGTTGGTCTCTCTTCTTTGCGAGGTTCAATTTCCATGTAATGTACATACCCAGCAGTCAGAACCAAAGAGTGGATGCTCTGACCAGGAAGCCCGAATATTCCCGAGCATAAGACAAGCTTCTGACCAGAACAGTGCTCCCCATCGAGTCTTTTGCTGCGGTGCAGGAGCCAATAGATGTACGGGCTCAGATTCAGGAGACCCAGCAGCAGGATGGGTGGGTGGCTCAGCGAAATGGGGCCCAATTCCCCATGGACAGTCACGGATGGACTCCTCCACTCTCATAACCGGCTCTATGTTCCAGGAGGGCTGCTCAGGGGATTCATCCTTAGCCAGTGTCACGACAATCCGGCAGTGGGGCATTTTGGCCTGTTCAAGACCCTGAACCTGGTCTCCCATACCTTCTGGTGGCCCCAAGTCCGACATGACATCCAGGCCTATGTCACGTCCTGTATCCCATGTAGGCAGGCCAAGTCAGCGACGGAGGCGCCACCCAGACTCCTGAAGCCCTTGCCGACACCTAAAAGACCCTGGGGGGCTGTGCCAATGGACTTCCTGATGGACTTACCCCCATCTTCTGGATTCACAATGGTGTTCGTGGTGGTGGACATGCTGACCAAGATGGTGCAATTCATCCTATGCTGTGGCTTGCCGTCTGCCCGCGCTACTGGTCGTATGTTCATCCAGTAGGTGTTCCGACTGCACGGCCTCCCTGATAGGGTCGTGTCGAATAGAAGGGCCCAGTTCACAGCCCATTTCTGGCAGGAGTTGATGCAGGCGTTGGATGTCAAGATCTGCCTCTCGTCCGCACATCATCCGCAAACTGATGGAGGGACCGAGAAGGTCATTGGGATCCTCGAGCAATATCTGTGCTGCTATGTCAATCAGCAGCAGAACAATTGGGCGGACTATCTGGCGATGGCTGAGTTTGCATTCAATAACTTGCAGCACACCTCCATGCAGATGACACCATTCTTGGCCAATGTGGGATATCACCCCCGGTTTATCCCTCTTTCCCCACTAGACTCACTGGTACCAACAGCGAACGACTACATGGCAGAGTTACAGATGATTCATCAATTGGTGCGGCGACAGTTAGAGAAGGCCAAGGCTGATTACAAAAGGTTTGCTGATCGGTCCAAGCAGGATACACCTCCACTAATGGTGGGAGATCGGGTATGGCCACCAGGAAGCTACCGTCAACCCAGCCAGCCAAGAAATTAGATCACCAATATTTAGGACTGTTCCCAATCGAGGCTCATCAATCCAGTCACCTATCGCTTAACTCTGCCACGTTCCCTATGGGTACATCTGGTCTTTCACCGGTCTCTGTTGGTCCCTGAGCAATCAGCATGTCCACCTCGCTGAGCTGAACCTCACCCACTGGAACAACATGATGGAGACAGTTTTAAGGACCCACCCACTTTGCATCTTAAGAAGACAGAACTCTTCCAACAGGCATCTTTATTAAGAGAAGATGGTTGCAGGCGTTCTAGACAGGACCTGAGGGCCCACCCCTACCATTCAAGGTTTTAAGTGTTCCCAAGCAGCCCCCCACCCCACCGTCCTTCCAGCGACAATCCCAGGCATTATATTTCCACCACCTTTTCCTCACAGCTGGTGGAAGGGAGACTTCAGAGAGGAGTACATGAAAGGTGATGGCCATATTGTTATGATCAGTCCTCTTGGTGAGATCCATATTCAGTCCCTTTGAAGTTTTAATGAAGGAAGTGAGAGCCATAAAACCCCTTCCCCTTCGTAGTATGACAGAATCCAGAGAGGGCAGAAATGGGGTTTTCCATAGTCGATAACTAGAGATGAAATATAATTGGATTCTGACACAGTGCTCCCAAGTACGTTTGGTGAAAGGTCGCTTTCAGTACCTGATCGAATGGAAAGGCTACGGACTGAAGGAGTTCACCTGGGAGGATGTGACCACCATTCATGCTCCTGTCTTGGTGACAGTCTTTCATGAACAATTCCCATCCCAACTGCATCCGGATCAGCAGATCTGGGGGAAGGGCCCTGCAGTGCAGGATAGTGTCGTGATTCCATGCCAGCCTATGTTTCCAACAGCTGAGTCTGGGGGATCTGAGGAGGAGGTGGAGGAGGCATTTGGAGGGCCATCAGGGTCAGAGGGAGGCTCTGATGAATTACAAGACTCATGGGCTGATGAAGAGCCTGGCCCCTCCAGTTGTGTTACAGATGAAGCTCAGCTGTGTGGGGAGTCGGATTTGGAGGATTCACAGCTGATGAACATGATTGATGCTCGTAGACACAGGCAATTAGCTAGAGCAGATCAGTAGCAGTCAATATGACAACTCCAGAGGAGGAGGAGAAAGCATTGAGAAGCCATGCCTTGGGATTGCTTTATAAAAAGGGAAGGTGTGGGTGGTGCTGGTTGCTGAAGGCAACCATTTGTAAAGAACTTCCAAGGAACATGGTCTGTTTTGTTTTATTAGTGAATTTCTTGTTTAAACTTTTGCTCTGTTTGCTTTTGTAACCAGTTATCTGTTAGGGAAGTATTCTGTGTTTTTTGTTTTGGAGAAAAACTTATCAGGACTGTTTTGGAAATAAAAAGAGGTTGGTTTTCCTAGCCTACTGTTTAAGAGGGGTTTGGTCTTGTGATGTAACAAGGATGGATGTAGGCTGGGACAGAACACAGGAGGTCAAATCTGGGCCCTCCCTGGCCCACATCCAGCCTGCGGGCCTTGTGTTTGACATGTCTGCTCTAAAGTCTTCAATTTAACATACTATCAAGAGAATATGAATGAAGATCACAAAAAACCCCTTTCCAAGTTGAAATAAATATACGAAACCATTTTTTCAGCTTGTGACAAAATAAGATGCAACATAAAGGAACAAGGTGCCAGCTTAAATATACAAATCCAGATCTTGACTACAACCAAAGAACTAACAATGCAGAAAATTACAGGAGAAGTGGAACAACTAAACACTAAGATAGAGGACTCAATTGACCAACAGATCCAGCCAATGGAAAAATCAACACTGAAAATGGAAAAAACTTTTTACAAAAATCAGAAGAAATTTGAGGGAAAGGAAGAACAGATTGAATGGAAGATAAACCTATCAGGACAATTGTGGGAAATTGGAGCAATGGGGAGGCAATCTAACGAATACAAATGGGCTAGTTCTTCCAAAAAAACTTCAACCAAATGGTCTTTCTTATTCCATATAATATATATAATAACAGAGGGAAAACTATTTGATAATTCAAAGGCACTGACATGGAAGGTTAGCTGGCAAAGGAAGAAAGCTGAAGAAAATAATGGCTTTGATTTATTAGGGGGGATATTATATTAGTAGTTAGGAGGTTGAATATGGTGGACAATAGATAATTTTTAGAAAATAATGTAACATTATAATTGAATAGGTAAGATGTGTAACAAGACTAATAGACTTTGGTATGAAAATATTAGAGAGGATACTGTATTACTAATTAGATGGTTGAATATGGTGGAAAATAGATAACTTTTAGAAAACAGAACAAGACTATATTTAAATAGATAAGATGTGTATTTAGAATATTAGGTTTTGTTATGAAAAGGAAAAAAGGAAGAAGTTGAGATAAGGGAAACTTTGCTTACCTAAAGCTTGGAAATTATAAATACCAAGTGTTAATTTGAATATTAATGGGAAATTAAAGCTTGGGAAAAAAGCAATAGTAGGACATTGATTGAATGCAAACACAATTAAGATATGTATTAGAATATTATGAATTATATCCAAGGAAACAATTAGCATTAGTGTTTTTAGATGCCCAAAAGGCATTTGGTAATGTTTCCTGGCAATTTATGGTTCAGCAATTACAAATAATAATTTCCAAATAATGGATTTTGGAAAGAATTTTATAAATATGATAAAAACAATATATAGCAACCAGACAGCAAAAGTGATAGTGAATGGAGATTATACTGAGAGCTTTGAGATAAGAAAAAGTACGAGACAAGGGTGTCCACTATCTCCATTATTATTTATCTTTACTTTGGAAGTACTAAATAGAAGGATAAGACAGGATACAGAAATTAAAGGATTGAAAATAAAAGATGAAACATATAAGTTACAAGCATTTGCTGATGATTTAATGTTTATCTTGGAAGAACCCAAAGATGGAAAGACCCCTCATCCTAGGTTTGGCCTGGCTAAAGAAATGGAATCCATGGGTGGACTGGAGGAAGGGTTCTTAAAATTTCCAGAGAAGGAAAAAAAACCCACAGGGCACCAAGCATCATGCCCCTCCCTGTAAGGTACCTCAACAGGAAGCAGCAGCAATTGCAAGGGGAGAGCAAATGCCAGACATACCAAAAGAATTCCAGGATTTAAAATATATATATTTAGCGAGTGTGAGTCGATGAACTCCCCCCTCACTGACCCATTGAGTCGGCGCCATTGAGATCATTCCTGGAACCAAGTTCCAAAACCTAAACTTTACTCAATGACCCCAGGGGAGCTAGATGAACTGCATGCTTTCATTGATTAAAAACCTAGCCCAGGGGTTCATCCAGCCAACCAACCTAGGGTGGAAGCCCCCATTTTATTCTGAGAGAAGAAAGCTGGCTTTCTTCATCTCTGCATTGATTATCATAGGCTAAACATGGTGTACATGAATAATTTGTACCCCCTCCCCTCATGAAGGACATATTAGCCCACCTGGCCTCGGGAAGAATTTCTTCAAAGCTGGATTTGCGGGAAGCTTATTACCTCATCAGAATCAGAAAAGGAGATGAATGGAATACGGCTTTCAACTATCCACTAGACTGTTTTCAGTTCAAAGTTTGTCCTACAAGAAGCATCTGCCATATTTATGCAGCTGATAAATGAGGTGCTCCATGAACATTTGAAAAAGGATTCCTAGTGTATCTTGATGATATCCTTATGTACACACTGAAATGAAAGTGGAACATATAAAGTTGATCAGGGAGGTGCTTAAAAATTCCACACAGCCAAACTGTATACCATGTTATCTAAATGTGAGTTTCACAAAGAAAGATTGACTACCTGGAATATTGAATCTCCCATAAGGGGGTCAAAATGGACCCAGAGAAGGTGCAAACGGTATTGGAATGGGCACTTCCCCAAACCAGGAAACAGCTGCAAAGCTTCCTGGGATTTGCAAATTTTTACTGGCAGTTCGTACCTTCATTTGCTCAAATAGCCCTCTTCATCACCAACCTGCTAAAAACAAAGGGGGGGAGGGACAAACCAAAACCCAGCCAACCCTTGAAATGAACTATGGAATGCCAGGTGGCATTCAAAAAGCTCAAAAAATTGTTCTCTGCTGAGCCAGTGGTGAAACATCCAGACTCGGGAAAACCCTTTGTCATCCAAATGGATGCCAGCAACATAGCAATGGGGGCTGTGTTGTTGCAAGCCATGTGCGTACACATCATGGAAGCTAACTGAAACAGAGCAATGGTGGGAAAAGGAGGCTTTTGTAGTTAGATGGTCTCTCCTTATATGGAGGCACTTCCTAGAAGGTAGCAAGATCCCATTCCAGGTTTGGACTGATCACAAAAACCTGGAAACTCTGAAAAACCCCAGTTCAATTTCACCCTGCACTACCTACCAGGGGAAAAAAATTTCTTGGCTGATGCTCTATCAAGGATGTCACATTACAACAGCTCCAAGGCAGAAATAGTAAAACCCCTTCTTCCTGTAAATCAGCTGGCAGCTCAGGTAACCACCAGAGTGCAGCAAAAAGGGAAAATATCTGTGGACAGTCTTATCACAACTGAAATTTTAAAAAGTCTTATAAACAGAAAAATGGTTCTGCAGCCACAAAAACCTGTGCTTCATGCAGGATGGATTGGCGTAGGTAGGTGGAAAATTATATGTGACAGCTAATCAAAGACTAAGGATTATGCAAATGTGCCACAATTTGAAAATAGCAGGACATTTTGGGTGTGTGAAAACCCTACACCTTCTCAAATGGTGGCCCTCATTCAAAAAAGACATTGAAAGTTATGTTTCCAGCTGCCCCATTTATGCTTCAGCAAAACAGAGGCAGGGAAAAACACCTGGGCTACTCCAAACAGTAGCTGAACCTTCAACACCCTGGAGAAAGATTTCCATGATTTTATTGTGGAGCTCCCTGAAAGCTATTGGAACACTATAATTTGGGTCATGACTGACTTATTCTCCAAGCAGGTCCACTTCATCCCTTGCCAGAAAATACCCACAGCTAAAACACTGGCAAAAATATTCATACATCACATCTATTGCCTACATGGGGTACCACAACACATTATTTTGGACAAAGGGATTCAGTTCACATCAAAGTTCTGGAGAGCCTTTCTGGATCTCTTAGGACAGTGGTGGCGAACCTATTGCACAGGTGCCAGAGACGGCACTCAGAGCCTTCTCTGTGGGCATGCGCGCTGTCGCCCAGTCATATGCCTTCAGCTGGGTTTTATAAAACCTTTTCACTTTAGCCTTCACCGCCGTTTACAAAAAAAGGTTCAATCAATCAGTCAATTTCAACTTCTCATGGGAAGAAAAAAGATCTTGCAATGTTGGAATTGATTGATTGAACTTTTTAGTCCCACCCAGTCTGCTGTTAGCACCACAGCCACGTCCACTCAATGGGCCACACACACCCAATGGGCCACACACACCTGGCACCCAATGATACATAAGTGGGGTTTGGGTTGCAGTTTGGGCACTCGGTCTCTAAAAGGTTTGCCATCACTGTCTTAGGAACTGACCAAGGTCTCAGTTCTAGTCACCCTTCTCAGATAAATGGTGGGACAGAACATTCAAACTCAGTACTGAAGCAGTACCTGCACTGTTTTATTAATTATCAACAAGACGACTGGACAGACCTCTTGCCATTTGCTGAAGTGGCTTATAACAACACTGTGCATATCAGCACAAGTTTTGTGCAGTTTTGAGTGGTGACCGGACAAGATTTTAACCCAATGCCTGAACTACCAGCCCAGGAGCCCACGATCCCCTCTTTGAAAGAGTGGATCAATCAGTTAAAAAATACATGGCCCATGGTGCACAAAGCCTTGGCAGATGCTCAGGCAGCATATAAAGCCCAAGCTGACAAAAAGAGTGTTGAACCTAAGCCTTTCCATGTTGAGGACCCTGTATATTTGTCCACCCGGTTCCTACAGTCCCAACAACCCTCAAAGAAGTTAGGACCAAAGTACATAGGGCATTTCCCTATAAACAAAGTATTAACCCAGTCATAGTGGAATTGGAATTACCAAAATCATTAAGAAAGGTCCACCTGGTGTTCTACTGCAGCATCCTTAAACCAGAAGTGGTTTTGTCTTTAAGGCCAGTACCCACCCCAGTCCTTGAACCCATCATGATGGAGGGAGAACAGCATTTCAAGATTAGGGAAATCCTAGACTCATGCACACATTGGGGAATCACCCAGTACCTAATAACCTGAAAAGATATCCCTAGGGCTCAGCCTGAATGGGTACAAAAGAATCATGTAAAAGCCCCTAGACTAATGCAATGCTTTCATGCCCACTATTCTGATAAGCCTCAATAATTACTTAATCACTATTTTCTCCTCCCTCTTTGTTATTTTCTCTTCTCCATGTGGATCTTCCCTTCTTTTTTTGGGGAGGGGGCAGTATGTCAGGTCCCTCTGGAATGCTGCCATAAGAAAGGGGAGGGGAAGCACATATGAGTGTGGATTGAGGATGTTCTTGTATTCTAGCCTTTGTTGCTGCTTTCATTTTTATTTGCATGGGAATTAAGGAGGAGGAAATACCTTGGGGCCATCTGATTTCCTAAGCAACTGGGAAGCCAGCCTATTTGGCCAGAGGTTCTCATAACATCTTTGCACCAGCGGATTGGCTCCTGATGGACTGGAGCACGGGTGGGGCTAAAGAAATGGGATTTTTAGTGTAATGCTTTGTGAGGGAATTTTAGATTCCATCTTTTTATTCTGCAATCACTTTCTCTCATTTTTTCTCTTTGAAACAATACCTTTTTCCTGGGTGTGCTTTCTTGGGCGAATAGCTGAGACAGGTCCTTACACTTTAAACTTTAATAGGCTATTTCAAACAGAAGGGCAAGATAGCTAATTATGTCTTACATCAAGTGACTGGATTAAGACTCTTCTGAAGTAAAAGTTCATATTTTCAAGTAAGTCAACTCTAGTACAAATAGCAACTTTGCAAAAAAAAAGTTATACATCACTGCTGAGCAACTGACATCCAATAAATAAATACTAAATGAACAACAGGCAAAAGAGTTTACTCATTTCTGTCTATCTGCTGACACAACCAAGACAGGGGATTTCCAAATCGGTTTTGACTAATAGTTAAAACAGCATAACAATAATATCCAAATAGTAACAAAAATCTGCTGAGAGTAATAAGGGGAAGGATATTTATTTTTATTTATTTATTTATTTATTTATTCGGATTTGTATACCGCTCCTCTCCGAAGACTCGGAGCGGCTTACAACATATATATAAAAACAATTGAACAAATCCGAACAACATTAAAAATACAAACCCCATACATACTCATCAATCACACCACAATCAACAATCATCCCCAGGCCTGCCGGCAGAGGTAGGTTTTTAAATTCTTTCGGAAGGCCAGGAGGGTCGGAGAAACGCGGACTTCAGGAGGTAGTTGGTTCCAGAGGGTGGGCGCCGCAACAGAGAAAGCCCTCCCCCTAGGGCCCACCAAACGACATTGTTTCGTTGACGGGACCTGGAGGAGGCCGACCCTGTGCGCTCTCACCAGTCGTAGAGAAGTATGTGGCAGAAGGCGGTCCCGTAAGTATCCTGGTCCCAAGCCATGAAGGGCTTTATAGGTAATAACCAACACCTTGAATTGGGCTCGGAGACCAATGGGCAACCAATGCAGCGTGCGGAGAGCTGATGAAATGTGGGCACAACGAGGAAGACCCACAACTGCTCGCGCAGCTGCATTTTGCACTAATTGTAGTCTCCGAACACTCTTCAAGGGTAGCCCCATGTAGAGAGCATTGCAGTAGTCGATCCTCGAGGTGACAAGGGCATGTGTGACTGTGAGGAGTGACTCCCGATCCAAGTAAGGACGCAACTGGTGCACCAGGCGAACCTGGGCAAATGCCCCCCTCACCACTGCCGACAAATGATGATCCAATGTCAGCTGTGGATCAAGGAGGACTCCCAAGTTGCGAACCTTCTCTGAGGGGTTTATAGATTCACCCCCCAGGGTAATCGAAGGACAGATAGAAGTGTCCTTGGGAGGCATCACCCACAGCCACTCTGTCTTATTGGGGTTGAGCCTTAATCTGCTAACACCCATCCAAACCCTCACAGCCTCCCCTCACTGGCCTATACTATATATGTAAAGAAGGATGACATAGCTTCATTATACAATTATAAATTAAAATTAATAGGGAAGTCAATATTATAAACCAACATTTTCACAGGTATCATCCAACACTGAAATTGGAGGGAAGGAAACAGCATATCAATAAAAAAGCAGATATGGATTTTATTGTAGCGCAGAATGAATGATTAAAATTGTTAGACTGGCACTGTTTTCATAAATAATTATATCTTTTTCAGGAATGAGATATGTTCTTCTAATTCACTATTAAGAATTCCTATATAGCAGGGCTTTTCAATCTTTTCAGAGATTGTACCACTTTTAGGATATGGCAATATTCGAGTACCGCCAGTTGCCTAGCAGGTGGGGATGGCCTGCTTGATGCCACTCACTGGACACAACTGATTTGTGACAGCTGGGTCAGAACAGAACAACTCGCACCAGCTAACTCAATGTGGGGACAACTTGGTGCACATGGACACACGCACACACACACTGCATTCCAGGTTTGAGGATTTTATCCACAGAGGAAGGAAAGGCCCTTCTCCCCAAGCCCAAGCATGATTGGCAATTTGCTAGCTTAGATGTGTGTACAAGTCTCCAAGCTTGGAATGTTTGTGTGTGTATATATAGCACATAAAGAGATGTTCTTTTCCCAATCTCAGACATCATTGGTGTTTCCCTATCCAGTACCTCCTTCTGGCAAATCAGGAGGTGGAGGACGTTTGCAGGAAGCAGTTTCCTCCAAGACCAACTTCTGTCTTGACAGATCTCTGGAGAGCAAGAGGAGATGGCAGGAGAGCAGTGCTCCTGGGTCCTGCACAAAGGAGGCTGGCCCCCATGCCGTCAGGCCCGTCAGGATCAAGACGGCTCCGAAGGAGGTAGCTGCAGGGGAGGGGAAACAGGAAGCTTTCAAAAAGTGCTGCCAGGCCTATAAACGTGGTGCTGCCTCTCTGCTTTCCAACACTGAAATTCCAGAATATAGTTGGGCAGCCTTTGAGTGCCACTGACAAGCTGCAGGTCTGATGTAGCCTTGGCTGCCCCCACTTCTTGGGCAGGGCGAGGCTGGAGTGCACAGCCTTTAGTTGGGGTCACCAACATGCTGGTGGGCAGGAGTTCTGGGAGAGTGCCATATTGCAGGACAGAAGTACTTGAAAGTCCTGCCCCAGCTATGCCAAGGAGCAGTGACTGTGTCTGTGCCCGGGGGTGAGGAGAAGGAGCCAGAGAAGCTGGGCTGCCTTCTGGCCTGCTGGATTTGGGATTTTCCTTTGATTGTGGGCTGGAGTAGGCCAGCCCCTTGCTGTCTCCAGGGTAGCCCAGGGGCCAAATGTACATACCCTATGGGCAGGTCTATCCCCTCCTCCTCCTTTTGTCTTCAGTGTAGCTGCAATTTACTCCTTTCCCCAGGCTGCATGCAGCTTCCAGAAGCACCAGTCTGCTGGAGCCCAGTGTGGATCCTGGACATTCAGCAGAGCCCCAGCAACACCATGGCTCCAGCTGACTCTCCCACAGCTCTGTGCTGTGTTGCCACCACTTCAGTTCATCCCCACACTACACTTTTACACCTTTTTTACACAGTGCTTTTCAACCCATTTTGAGCATACCACCTGCCAGGTGCCAATGTACCACCAGTGGTACGTGTACCACCAGTTAAAAAGCCCTGCAATATAGAACAAAAATGTAAGAGAATCCTAGATGAAAGGAATAAAGTATTATTCAGAAATTTCTAATAAAGGTCGATAGAAGAAGCCACCTGAAAGTCATAAACTCTGACAAGTAAATTTCATACAAATAAGAAAAGCAAAAGTTGCTAGCATGTGCAAGATGGCGGACGTACCTCTGTGAGAGTAGCCGGTGTCTGATGGGGGGGATGGCTAGAGACTTCCCCTGGGGGTCGAAAAACATCTAGGACCCCGGGGATTCTGGCGGCGGAACATCTTGGCTGTCCCGAGATATATCTGTTGATTTTCCTCCTTCCAGAATGAGCAAAGGAAGCAAATGAAGTCAGGGGATTGTGACGGCGTGCTCCACCCCTCTCGGCTTTGATGGAGTGTGGAGCCGGCTTGGATGAGAGTCCGTTGCGAGGGAGAAGAGTTTGGCTTGGTTCCTTCCCCTCCTCTTCCCATCCCCCTCCATCACCCACAGCCTCCAGCTGTCTTCCCAGAAACTGCCGGCTGGCAAAATGAGGAGGGGGAGGGGGGAGGGGGGCCGCCGAGCTGTTCTCTTTTTTTTGGCGGCCACCAACACCTCTCAGCTGCTCCACCAAAGTCACACGTTCACATGGTGGTAAATGGGAGGGAGATGGAGATTCACTTTGGATGTGCTACCTAAAACTTGACTATATCAATTAATTGATGCAGCTATCTATTTTGTTGTTTAATTGCTAGCTGGAGGCTGTGGGTGATGGAGGGGGGCAGCATGGAGCTTGGACTGTGGTCTACGGTGAGGGAAACAGCGTTTCATGCCTCCCCCTCCTTGATGAAGCGTGATTAACTATGAGGTCAAATGAAAGAATCGTAGTGGCCTCCCCCATCCTGTCTGCTTATATACGGAATAGGAAAGTGGAATCACTTTTGGAACTCTGGAATTTTGGTCCTTACCTTAGATCGAACTGCCTGGTTCTCGCCGGACCCCATCAATGTATCTTATCTGACTGGCTCCCTATCAGAGATTAACTCTTCTTGCATTGTGAGATTTCCCCCTCTCGCAATCATGGCCCTCCACTCTATCAAGGGCCTATCTCGAGGATGGACTTTGGAGTCCTGAGAGATGGCATGCGTTAAATAAGGGGCTTTGGGGTTTTTTAAACCGTTTTTTAACTAAAGTTTTAAGGGAGGGTAGAGGTGGGGAAGGGGTGCTTAGGGCGGGGGAAGGAATTGTTGGAGGGGAGCTAGAAGATAGGCCCGACAATGGAAGGGGACGTAATCCTGTGAGTTCGGATGGGGAGCTGATTAAGAGTGATTTAGTTCCAATTAGTACCGTAAGCAGAAGGGGCAGATATGGTGGGAGCAGGGGGCCGTATCATAATAGGGGAGTGCGTACCCACTGTTTATGAGTGGTCATGCGCTCCGACCCCCAAGGCTCTACCTGTTCTCGGGGTTATTCAGAACCACAGGGCCCTGGCTGTAGGCTGATGTTGTGCAATGCCAGGTCTGTGGTAAACAAGGCCCCCCTCATCCAAGATTTAATTTCAGAGGGGGGAGCAGACCTGGCAGGTATTACGGAGACCTGGTTAGGACCGGAGGGCGGTGTTCCTCTGGTGGAAATGTGCCCACCGGGTTTCCTTGCATTCCATCGGCCGAGAGCACAGGGCAGGGGTGGGGGAGTGGCGGTCGTGATTAGGGAAGATTACAGGCCGAGGGAGGTCACTGTTCCTCAGCCGGCAGGCTGTGAATTTCTCCTGGTGAAGTGGGACCTTGGGGGTCCGAGGGCGGTGTTGATTACGTACCTGGATCCCTGCCACGTGTCAACCGCCCTGCTCGAGCTCCTGGACGTTGTTACCGCAGTGGCGGTTGAGGTTCCCAGGCTAATAGTCATGGGTGACTTCAACCTGCCATCTGTGGGCGGGACGTCCGGGGGGGCTCGAGAGTTCATGGCTTCCATGGCAGCCATGGACCTGACCCAGGTAATTCAAGGCCCCACACATACAGGGGGAACATGCTTGACCTGGTTTTTGTCTCTGGACAGTGGCTGAGTGGTCAGAATATAGGGGATATAGTTATTGAGCCCCTGTCATGGTCTGACCACTCTCTCCTTTGCTTGGACTTTCTGACCGCTGCACCCCGCTGCAGGGAGGCGGAACCAGTGAGATGGTACCGCCCCCGGCGGCTGATGGAACCCGAGCGGTTCCAGATGGAGCTTGGGCCAATTCCTGAGGTTCGGATACACGACTCGGTCGAAGAGTTGGTGGCAGCCTGGGATAGGGCTGCGGCCGGTGCTCTAGATTGGGTCGTGCCTTTGCGGCCTCTGATTCGATGTACGTCTCGATTGGCCCCTTGGTTCACTGAGGGGCTGAGAGAGATGAAACGCCGGAAAAGACACCTAGAGAGCAGTTGGAGATTGAGCCGTGCCGAATCTGACTGAACACTAGTAAGAGACCATATTAGGTCCTACCTAGCGGCGATAAAAGCAGAGAAGTGTTCTTACCTCACTGCTCTTATCGCGTCATCAGATAACCGCCCAGCCTCCTTGTTTAGGGTGACCCGCTCCCTCCTTCATCAGGAGGTGAGAGGAGACCCCTTGGAGGGTAGAGCTGAGGATTTTGGAAAATATCTGCATGATAAAATCGCTCAGATACGGGAAGGCTTTGATTTCAACTGGGTATGTCCGGTGGGAGAGACGGAGTCTGGTCTTGAGACTGCTATCTGGGCTGAGTTTGACCCCATGACTCCCGAGGACGTGGACAGGTTGTTTGGGGGACTTAGGGCGACCACTTGTTTATTGGACCCGTGCCCCTCCTGGCTGGTGTTGGCATCCCGGGAGGTGGTACGAGGCTGGTTCCAGGCAATTATTAATGCTTTGTTAAGTGAGGGTGTCTTCCCTGCTGCCTTGAAAGAGGCGGTAGTGAGGCCCCTCCTTAAGAAGCCTACCCTGGATCCAGCTGTTTTATCAAATTATCGTCCTGTCTCCAACCTTTGCTTTCTTGCAAAGGTTGTTGAGAGCGTGGTTGCCCGACAGTTCCCGCGACACCTGGAGGAATCGTTATACTTGGATCCATACCAGTCGGGCTTCAGGCCTGGTTACAGCACGGAAACAGCATTGGTCGTGTTGGTGGATGACCTCTGGCGGGCCCGGGACAGAGGTTGTTCCTCTGCTCTGGTGCTATTGGACCTCTCGGCGGCTTTTGATACCATCGATCATGGTATCATACTGCAACGGTTGGAGGGGCTAGGTATGGGGGGCACTGTTTTGCGGTGGTTCTCCTCCTTCCTCTCCGGCCGGATGCAGTCTGTGTTGACAGGGGGCCAGAGGTCGACCCCGAGACCCCTCGTATGTGGGGTACCTCAGGGATCGGTCCTCTCACCCCTACTGTTCAACATTTATGTAAAACCGCTGGGTGAGATCATCCGTGGTTTTGGTGTGGAGTACCATCTGTACGCTGATGATACTCAGCTGTACATTTCCACGCCGATCCACCCCAATGATGCTCTTGCCGTGCTGACCCAGTGCCTGGAGGCCGTGCGGGTTTGGATGGGGAAGAACGGACTCAAGCTCAACCCTTCCAAGACTGAGTGGCTGTGGCTACCGTCGTCCCGGTTTAGTCAATTGACTCCTTCATTGTCCATTGGGGGCGAAACAGTGGCCCCCGTGGAAAGGGTTCGCAATTTGGGAGTCCTCCTGGATTCACAGCTGTCTTTAGAGGACCATTTGACGGCCGTGGCCGGGAGGCTGTTCTATCAGGTTCGCCTGGTACGCCAGTTGCGTCCCTTCCTAGACCGGGACTCGCTATGCACAGTTACTCATGCCTTCGTCACTTCCAGGCTGGACTACTGTAATGCTCTCTACATGGGGCTCCCCTTGAGGTGCACCTGGAGGCTTCAGCTGGCCCAGAATGCGGCCGCGCGGGTAGTGACCGGAGCGCCATGGCGCTCCCATGTAACATCGCTCCTGCGTGAGCTGCACTGGTTGCCGGTGGCCTTCCGGGTGCGTTTCAAGGTGTTAGTGACCATCTTTAAAACGCTCCATGGCATCGGACCTGGATATCTACAGGACCGCCTTCTGCCAGCAAATACCTCCCGCCGTGTGGTACGCTCCCACAGAGAGGGTCTCCTCAGGGTGCCGTCGGCCAAACAATGTCGGCTGGCGACCCCCAGGGGGAGGGCCTTCTCTGTGGGAGCTCCAACACTTTGGAACGAGCTCCCCCCCGAACTCCGTACGATGACGGAATTGCGTTCCTTCCGTCGAGAATTAAAAACATACTTATTCCGACAAGCCGGCCTGGGATAATAGCTCCAGCTCCAACAATGGCCATAATTGTTTTTAGGGGATTGTGTTTTTAGATTATGTATTGGGTTTTTAAATATCGGGCCAAATTATTTAATTTATTTTTAATAATTTTAATTTTTGTATGTTGTCGTTTTAATTGGGCTGTACACTGCCCCGAGTCCTTCGGGAGGGGGGCGGTATAAAAATCATAAAATAAAAAAATAAAAAACTGCAAGCAGAGGAAATACAGAAATAATTATAGGAGCTGAGCTTTGTTAACAGAAAATTAGATGGTGATAGATAGGATGTGCACAAAGGGGCTCCCTGGAACATGGGAGGCACAATGGTTTTAGGTGGTCCGGATAGTTTATCAGATGATTAGAGAAGGGGCATTGAGTGTGATAGGGGAGGGGGAAACCTGCGTCGGGGGTAGGATATAAAAATGTGTCAAACAGCTCTTGGAGGTGTGGCTGAACTCCTGCGTGTGTTTCAGCTCACCAGGCCTTTGCAAATGCTTCTTTTTGAATAAAACTTTGTTGCTGGAATTCCAAGTGAGTTTGTTTGTTTTGGGATCTTGAGCCACGTTCCAAACACTAGAGGATCAAATAATTATGTAATTTTTCTAAGTCAGTTGTCAGAGGTGCGTAAGTGCATAAAATCTATGTATATGTTTGTGAAAGGTTATGTACCTGTGCACAACAAAAGTCCCAAGTCAGCAGGCTTCCCAACTGCAAAATTGGTTTTAGCTTCAGCAGCTCAAGTCCCTCTTTAGCAATTGACATTCTATAGGATCTAGCATTTAGAAATGCAAAGAAGACCACATATTAGAAAATAGATATGTACTTTTTCATAGTTGTGTTAGTTACCTTTCTCCTCACTCTGAAGTAAATCAACTCATCTAAATAAATTTGGGGAATGAGGCTCTTGATCGTACAAATGGCTTGTTTGTGTTTGTTGGATAATCTGAATCGTCTTTGCTTGCAGAAGATTGTTTTCAGCTAATTCTCTGCAGCTGTTAGGAAATTACAGGCTTCGCTATCCAAGGCCACTCTGGGAAAAGAAAACTAGCTCCACTAATCTTACTCTGTAATGATCTGAATAAAAAGAGAAATAAAAAGTTGGCATTTCAACTCCACTGTATGAAGTGTATGCCAACTAATCTAGTTGCTCAACCACAATCAATAATAAAGTGCCAGCCATTTACAGCTCTGTTTTTTTTTATGGCTGTATATCTGAAACTAGAGCTTTTACTATTGTTAAAAATATTTGCATTTTTTATTCATAGACAAAGGGGGGGAAACAAAGCAGGTATAATAGAAAATGAATCTAAGCATGAGTGTGTATGTACACATGGCATGTATGACATATGTGATAAAGAATATAAAATCAGATGGATTTGTGCATTTAAAGGAAGCCAACAACAAATGTTCTGAAAGCAGTTTAGAATGTACTTTCAGAGCAAAACAATCTCTTGTGATTCAAGGTTTCTGCTGCTTCTCTTGCTGCTCCTGGCCAGCCAGCATAGAATCTGAAAACCAGCGCATAATTATATGTGTGTATTGGGATTTGCCCAAAAAACAGGGTGCTTTTCCCTGAACCAGGAATATCTTGCCCAAATTGTAATATCTAGTCACTATAGTTGATAGTATATGTCTCTTTATGTCTAATACTGTCTCAACAAGAATAGAAATTAAATGAAAACCTTCTAGAATCAACCTACGTTTTCCAGATTTCCAATACTTTTGAATTTTTTTTAACCTTTCAGGCCACACAATTTGATTGGCAATATTTGGGGGGAACTAATCGGGGAGGGGGCATGAAGATATATTCCCCCATCATTTGCTTTCAAACAGTAGCATCATGGATTTGTGAATTTATTTATCATATTTAAGAACTTCATATCTCCCTTATAAAGTGATTCTGGGATGTGTATAATAAAATATTAAAAGGATAAAAATAATATGTAAAATTTAAAAGAGGCAAAGAATGTTAAAAATTGATTAAGAGACAGGATGGAGGGCTTTCATCAATTATAGTCCCAGTCTACCATATGACTATAAATTCCAAGATGCACAATGTATAAAAAAACAAATTCAATAGGAAAATACAAATTACACAAATTACAGAAAAGGCAATTGGAAGACTGGAGATTCACTTTGGATGTGCTATCTAAAACTTGACTATATCAATTAATTGATGCAGCTATCTATTTTGTTGTTTAATTGCTAGTTAGTTGACCACTTACATTTCACTTATGGAAAACAATGGAAACTTGTGCTTTTGGAGGGCTGTGAAAGTGGGTGCTAAATTGCACTTTCATTTGAAAGTTATCCAAGTACTATATAGACATGACAGTTGCTAAGTTACCATCTCTTAGCCAGCTATAATACTAAGTCACTTCATTGTTAATTGGCATAACATCTTCACATGCAGCCATAGTAAATGGTAAATGTTTATTAAAGGATTTCCATAACATACACACCAGAATGTATAGTTGAGTGTACTGTAATGATGATCTAAGATGGATACCAACCTACACTTGGTAAGTCAGGAAATCCTATACCAGTGGTGGCAAAACTTTTAGAGACCAAGTGCCCAAACTGCAACCAAAAACCCACTTATGTGTCGCTAGGCGTCGGGTGGGCATGGCCCACTGGGATGCCTGTGGAGTTCCGGGCAGGTTTGAGTGAAATCCAAGGGGTCTCTGGTTAAAGATGGAGGAAGAACAAGTAAAAGAAACAATAATAACATGGGCAAAGAACTTTGGACATAATATAGAATTAGAAAACTGGAAAAGAAATGCTAAAATAATGAAAGCAGTGGAATATAAAGAAAACTTATATAAAATGTTTACAGATGGCATACGTCACCAGTGAGATTAGCAAAAATGTTTTAAAAAATACTTCAAACAAGTATTGGAAATGCAAACAAAAACCAGGTACTTGTTACATATCTGGTGGACATGTCCTAAAGCTAAAAAATTTTAGTCAAAAGTACATTTATGGTTGGAGAAAATGATTAAAAAACAAATAGACTTTAAGTCAGAATTATTTTTGGTAGGAATAATAGGAGCAAATTATGACAAAGATGTATATATTTAATTGTACATGTACTAACTGCACCAAGAATTGTATTTGCCCAACATTGGAAAAATGAAAATTTACCAACTGAAGAAGAATTAATTAAGAAAATTTTAGAGTGTGCAGAAATGGATTGATTGACTTTAAAGATAAAAGAGAAAGAAGACTCAGTGTATTTTAGAACATGGGATAATTTTTATCAATGGCTAGAAAAACGAGTTAGAGAGAAAGGAATGTGATATGTAACATTGAATATATACTAGTAAGAAGAAGACTATAGAGCAATTAATTAACATATTGTTTATGATAATTAATTACTACTCATTGTTTTTTTTCTTTTAAAATACATGTACCCAGACAACATGCTGTTTGCTAAATATTAAGAATGTTATTTTTTTTTTGGCGTTTCTGGTGATGTCGCTGGTAATAGACCATGGGGAATGTCTCTCCATTCCCAGGGTCCCAATTTTGCTTGCTGGTGGGCCCATTTGGGCTGAATGCCACCCTGGAGGGGTGGCCACCGAGGGGTGAACTTTTGAGGAATGGGAGCTGGCGGCAGCAGGCTCTCCGAACTCAAAACAGCCCCTGGAACTGGCAAGAAAAAGGCGGAGAGCTTCCGTATTTGCTGCCATCATAAGCAGATCGTCAGAGGCAGAAGACAGCTGATTGGGAAAACAAGCAACCAGTCCGGGTGAGAAAATGTTGGCGATTGCTGCAAAGTGGCCTCTTTTGAAATAATTTGCCTGCCTTTGAGCTAAAGCTGGAAGTTTGAGGAAGGAAGGAGGAGGGGTTTTTGTCCCCCCTCCCGTAAAGTGGCGGTTTAAGCGCTACTGTAAAACTTGTTGGTTTGAAGTTAAACTGAAGGAGTTATTTTGTTCTACTATAGAAGGAAAAACAAGATTTTTTAAATATTTTAATTGGAAAAGCTACTTTAACTGCTTTATTTTAGAATTTACTTCTGTGTATTTTCTTTTTGATTTTTTTTCACTTATCTTATTTAAACAGTGGGGAAAAGAGACAGCGTCCCCTGGTGGTTACATTTTAACTTTCTCTTTTTTTTGTTAACCTTGGGTATTCAGCTGCAGAGTTTTGGCTCAATGCCCAGACACTTGGCTGTGTGCCCAAACATTCTTATCTCACTTAGAGGCCTCTAAGAGAGACTTTTGGGTTTTTTTTCTCTTCCTCTTCCTCTTCCTGTGTTTGGCTTTTTTTTCTTTGACTCCTGAATAACTTTTTTTTCACAACAAGGAAAATTACAAAAGAATATTTGTAAGCTTGTAAGCTTGTAAGACTCCAATTGGATTATAACTTGGATACTGCCTTCTCTTACTCTATATTTTTTTTTCTTTTTTTAAGTTTGCATTGCCTCTTGGATTTAAATATATTTTTATCGCTTTTTCTTTTTTCTTATTTTTTTAAAAAAGTATTTTTTTTAGAGATCTTGTCTTTTTTATATTTTTCTTTTTGGCTTTTTGATAACCTTTTTATTGGATACTTTTATTTGTATTTTTACTCCTTTTTTATCCTCCTCTCTGTTTTCAAATTACGTTTGGCCTTGTCTCCTGATTATAGGAGGGCACTGGATTATAACCTATTTTTCTTTTCTTTTTCGTTTTCTGAGCTATTGGGTGGATTACAATGCTCCATCAGGCCTTTTTTATTGGATTACAAATGAATTAGCCATCAGGCCTCTTATTGGATTATAAATAAATAAATACACGCAAACTATTCTCCAGGTAATTGCAGATTCTAAAATGGAAATGAAAAAAGATTTGGAGAAAAACTATGAAGATCTGAAAAATGATCTGCTTAAGATGGACCAAAGAATGGAAGCTTTTCAACAGGCGATGACAGATACCCAACAAAGAATGCAAAAAATAGAAGACAAATCAGTAAAGGTGGATCAAAAACTAGAAGCTTTGCAAGACGAAAATCAGAGACTGGTGCAAACCAATGTGGAATTGGAGGAAAATATGACCATCATATTCTTCTATGCAAGAAGAAATAGAGTGTCTAGGGGCTTCCGGTGGCTCCGCCGGCATCACTAGAGTCTCCACTGTGAGGCTCCGTTCCCTGGGTTAGTAAAGCCGCTAAAAACAGCGCTCATCAGCTGTTTGTCGCAGCGGAAAAACCCCTCTTCGGGCGAAGAAGAGGTGTAGAGCTGCAAGAGTAAGGTTGAGCCCCTCTAAGATCTCTGGAATTAATTTTCAGAGACGGAGAGGGTGTGATCCCTAGGCACTTGGAATGCTCCTGCCCAGAGACGCTTCTGTCGGTTGACAGAAACAGACGTCGCGACCGCCTCTGCTTTTAAGAAATACATAACAAGGATTTTATACAGACGGAGTGAATACAGGAGTTCTTTGAGTAACGCAAGTACTTTGCTACTTTGTTTCTGCCTATGTAACTATTACTCTTTTAAATCAACATAATCCTTTCAAGATGGCGATAGTTCTTTGTTCTAAGTGAAAGTGCTTGAAAGTGAAACTGAACTTTCTCTTCTTTTGCGGAAGTGAAGTTTGAGAAACCATTTGGACCTGAATTTTTTTATTAAATCACAACGTAACTGGATTTTAAAATAACTTAAAATAAATTAAGAAGGGAGGAAAATTTGGTAACTTAAGAAAAAAATTTCTTTTTTTAAAAAAATGATGACGAGACTGAAGGCAACTGCAGCGAAGGTGGCTATACCATCCCCTGGGCAGCTAGCAAAATCACAATCTGCCCCTTTAGCCCCCGTATCGCAGACTCAGACAGAACCTCAAGCTTCTACACAACCCCCTCCAGAAATGCTTACAATGAAAGATCTGCAGACTGCACTGGCTTCTGCATTATCTACAGCATTATCTACAGTAAATGATAAGTTGGATAAACTGGAGGAAAAGATAGAAGAACAGAAAAAAGATTTTAAAGTCATGATAGAAGCTCATAATTCAGAGATAAGAGAAGATATTGTTGAAGCTATTAAAGGAGTATGGGATTATGCTGTGGGAGTTGAAGGAAAGTTGGAAGGTGTGGAGCAACAGATGGAGGAAAAATTAGAGGAAATTAGAAGTGATTTACAGGATCAAACTGTCTTGACACAATATCACCAGATGCAGATGGCTGTTAGAATCAGAGGCTTTAGAGAAATATCAAAGGAGACTCAAGAAGATTTAAGAAAAATTTTTGTTGAAGCCTTAGCAACCTTTTTGGAGGACACGGTTGAAAATGTGGCCTGGCAGATGGAACGTATATTTAGGATGAATTCACGTATTGCAGCACAAAGAAATTTGCCCAGAGACATTGTGATATATTTCAGTACAAGAAAATTTAGAAACTGGGTTCTTACTAAAGCTTACAATAAGCAATTAAGTATTGCTGGTCAAGAAGTACAGGTTTTGAAAGAGATACCCCCCAAAATGTTGAGAGCAAGGAAAGATTATGCTTTTTTGACAGATGAGCTCAAAAAAAGAGAGATACAATACAGGTGGGAGGTGCCAACTGGACTTTCTTTATTTTTCCAGAATAACAGATATCGTTTAACCTCAGTTGCTAAAGCGAAGGACTTTTTTGAGAATATACTGATAGGTGGTAAATTTGCATCTCCAAGACCTAAGAGGGCAGCTCTTGAAAAAGATATGGAATCATCTCAACTTATGGATCTTCAACTAACTTCAACACTAGATAAGGATAAAGAGGTAGCAGCGGATCAACCAGTGCAGAGTATTGATATTTTTCAACCTTTGGTTGCTGAGAGGCCCAAGGAACAAAGGTATACACGTGAGGCTATCAAGACTACGGATCAAAGAGAAATAGCACAGCCAATTTACATAAAACAAGCTGCATCGTCATCTTCGGAAGCCATGGGAGCAAGGCCTAAGAGGAAGGAGGAGGTGGTTTCGGCTTTGCAGAAGCTTTCACAAAAAGGTCATGTCAAATAAATATTTGACATGGAATGTGAATGGTTTAAATTCTCCACAGAAGAGGAAGAAGATATTTCACTATTTGAAGCAATGTAAAAATGATGTAATCTGTTTACAAGAAACTCATATTAGAATTTCTGATCAGAAATATTTGATAAATAGTAGGTTGGGTACACATTTTGTGGCAGCATCTTTACAGAAAAAAATGGAATTGTTATTTATGTTAAAAATCATATAAAAGCTAAATTAATAGAAGCAGATAATAAAGGTAGATTTTTAGCTATTGAAATTTTACAAGATGGGAAGAAAGTTCTCTTGATGGGTGTATATGCTCCAAACCAGCAACAAGGTACATTTTATAAGTTATTACATAAAAAACTAATACAATTGGATTATAGATCTTGTATTTTGATGGGAGATTGGAATGGTATTCTTGATGTTGGTTTGGATAAGAAAAAGATCTCATCTGTTCCTCAATCGCGTTCTATCTTGCCTAAATCTTTTTTTGATATTAAGGATGATTTTAATCTGTCAGACATATGGAGAGAAAGACATGGTAGGGATCAAGAGTTTACTTTCTTTTCTGATAGACACCAATCATTCTCTAGAATTGATTTTATTTTAACTACTAGTGATTTTATATTAAGTTTAAAGAAAGTAAAAATTTTACCTAATGTGTTGTCAGATCATAACCCGGTTATGATGGAATTAATGACTGGTCAGTTTACTAGAAGATCTTGGAGAATTAATGAAAATTTGTTTAAATATGAGGCAAATGTGGAAGAATGTAAAAAGGCTATGAAGGAATTTTTTATGTTAAATATGAATAGGGAAACGGCAATAGAAACTGTGTGGGACTCTAGTAAAGCTCATATGCGTGGAATTTTAATTGAATTGAATACAAGGCATAGACGTAAACAAGAGGAAAAAAGGAGAGTGTTAGAAGTGGAAATAAAGAAAAAGGAGTTATTATTAATAAAGAAACCAGATGATAGCAATATTAAAGAAGGGTTAAAGATTTTACGGAAACAATTTGATATGCTGATGGCTGACCAAGTTGCCAGGAATCTGCAATATGCTAAACACAATACATTTTTAATGCTAATAAACCTGGCAGATGGTTGGCTTATACATTAAGGAAAAAACAAAAATCTCGTATAATTGAGAAGGTAGAATATAAGGGGCAAGAAGTATTTCAACAAGAAATTATCAAAAAAGCTTTCCTAGAGTTCTACACCAAATTATATTCTGAAGAGAAGGTTCAAGAGAAAGAGATAGATGCCTTTTTAGAAAATCAAAATGTTTTGAAAGTTACACTGGAACAAAGAGACAGATTAAATGCACTGATTACATCAGAAGAAATTATTGCTGCAATTAAGCAATTGAAAATGGGAAAAATCTCCTGGAACTGATGGTTTTACAGCGATTTATTATAAGTCTCTACAGGAAGAAATGGTTAAACCTATGAGAGAGTTATTTGTAAATATTCAAGAGGGGGGTCGGGTACCACCTTCATGGAAAACGGCTTACGTCTCCTTGATTCCTAAAGAGGGTAAAGACAATGTTCAAGTGGAAAACTTTAGACCTATTTCATTGTTGAATACTGACTATAAGATTTTTGCAAAAATTTTGGCTAATAGACTAATGACAGTTTTAACTCAAATAATTCATCCGGACCAAACTGGTTTTTTACAAGGGCGACAGATGAAAACTAATGTTAGACAACTTGTCAATATACTAGAACATCTGGATAAACATATTCAGCTGCCGGCAGTTCTTATGTTTTTGGATGCGGAAAAAGCCTTCGATAGATTGAACTGGTTATTTTTGAAAAGACTTGTAGTCAAGATGGGAATGGGGGACCAGTTTATCAACTCTATATCAGCAGTATATCAGAAACAAACAGGGCAAATTATTGTGAATGGTCAATTAACAGATTCATTTAATATAGAGAAAGGTACCAGGCAGGGCTGTCCCCTATCCCCTTTACTGTTTGTGTTAACTTTAGAGGTTCTACTGAACAAGATTAGAGCTTCAGATGACTTAAAAGGAGTTCAGATTAGGCAACATGATTATAGATTATGCGCTTTTGCAGATGATTTACTTGTGACATTAACGCAACCAATACAGTCAGCTCAGAGGTTGATGGAAATTATACAAAACTATGGAAGAGTATCAGGTTTTAAATTAAATATATCCAAGACAAAAATGCTGGTTAAAAATCTAGGTGATAAATTAAAACAGGATTTGGAAAGAATAACGGGGTGTGAGATAGTTAAGAAAGTTAAATATTTAGGAATTTATATTGAAGCGTCAAATGGGAAATTGTATAAGAATAATTATGAACTTTTATGGAACAAAGTACAATTAGAGTTGGAGAATTGGAAAAAATTACAATTATCAATGTTGGGAAGGATAGCTGCAGTCAAAATGAATGTATTGCCGAAATTTTTATTTCTATTTCAAATGTTACCAATACTTAAAAAGGATGGGAATTTGGAGGAGTGGCAGAAAGGTATTAATAGATTTATTTGGAATGGCAAGAAACCAAGGGTTAAATTAAAAATTATTCAAGATATAAGAGAGAGAGGTGGTTTGAAAGTGCCTAATTTTAAGCTATATTACTATGCAGCAGTTCTAGTAGCAATAAGTGATTGGATTAATTTAACTAATGAAAGAATATTGAATATAGAAGGGTACGGACTATTGTATGGGTTTCATGCGTATTTAGTTTATGATAAAAAGTTGGATAGGGGTTTTAAAGAACATTTATTGAGAAATTCACTGTTGCGTGTCTGGAAAAAGTATTCTTATGAGTTAAATGGTAAAATTCCTTTATGGACAGTTCCCAGGCATGCAATAGAGAGTATGAATAGACAACAAATCCAGGATGTGGTGCCCTATGAGAAGCTTTTAATTAAAGAGGGGAATAGTTTAGAACTGAAATCACTAGATAGGTTAAGGGAAGAAGGAATAGCTCATAATTGGTATTCACATATGCAATTTCAGGCTAGATGGCAAAAAGATGTTAAAATGGGTTTTTCTTTAAAGGATGGAAAATTAATTCAACAAGTTAGAGATCAAAGAATTATGCATATTAAAAGATTATACGATGTTTTAATTGAAATTGATTCTGGAAATGAATTAGTTAAAGAATGTATGATTAAATGGGAAGGTAACTTTGGACATCCAATTATGATGGAAACCTGGAAAAGGATATGGGTGAAAAATGTAAAATTTACACAAGCTCAGCATTTAAGAGAAAATTTTTATAAAATGTTTTATAGATGGCATTTAGACCCAAAAAAATTATCACTTATGTATCCAAATATGCAGCCCAAATGTTGGAGATGTGATTTTATGGGCGCTACTTATTTTCACATTTGGTGGACTTGTAAAAAAATTAAGGCTTTTTGGATAAAAATATGGTGGATTCTTCAAAATATATTAAAAAAGCGTATTGAATTTTCACCACAGTTATTTTTATTAGGTATTATAAAAGACTGTACCACCATAGAGACTAAGTTGATTTTGAATCTGATTACGGCGGCAAGACTGTTGGTGGGTCAATATTGGAAGACATCTGAAATACCATCTATTGAAGAATGGACATTAAAAGTTGTGAACTTGGCTGAAATGGCTAAGATATCTGCATATTTGAAAAACCACTCAAATGAACAATTTTTGATGGAGTGGAAAAAATGGATAGATTATACACAGAAGAAATATCAATTGAAGGAATTATATTTGTTTTATAGTTAAATAATTATGTATAAGTACCGGTAGTTTAGCAGGGTTTCTTGCGTTTTTACCCTGTATTCACTCTGGGAAGCCTGGGGGGAGGGGGAGGGTTTTAATAATAGTTATTTTATATTTTTTCAACTGTTTTGGGGATTTTCTTTTTTTCTTTTTAGGTGGCAAGGGGTTGCTCGGGTGGCCTCTGGGCACCACATTGGTTGGAAGAAGAAGGAGGAGTGAAGGTTAGGCAAGTAGGAAGAAGGTATGAGGGAGAGGATGGAGGTGGGAGGAGAGGATGGAACTAGAGAAAGGTTTAAGTAGGTTGTTAGAGGGGAAGAAGAGGGGGTTAGTTTTGTTTTAGGAGGATGTGGTGGGGAGGGGGTACCGAGCAGTTTTGTTTGATTGTTTGCCAATTGTATATGTACATAATTGTTTACAGTTGAACTGTTATTTCATTTTTTGTTAAAAATTTTATAAAAAATCAATAAAAATATTTAAAAAAAAAAGAAATAGAGTGTCTAGGGAAGTCCTTGTTAGATTCCTTAAAAGAGCTACACGAGATGAGATCATGAAAGCAGTAAGGGATCAACCACTGAAATATAAAGACAAAGAACTTGTAGTGCTTAAACAGATTCCTAGAAGAATAAGAAAAGCTTGAAGAGAATATCAATTTTTAACAAGGAAACCAATTAACAGAGGCGTAAATTTTAGATGGCTGATCCCAGAAGGGTTATTAATCTTTTGGGACTCGAAAAGATATAGATTGGATACTCCATGTCAAGCAGAGGAATTTTTCAACAATCATAGAACTTTTCTGGAAAAGGCGATGTGGACCCTAAGAAACCAGAGGGAGCGACTGCCGCAGAAACACCAAAGCAAATGGAGGAGGAACTATCTAAAAAGACCCAATCAGAGAAAGATGTTAGACCTAAAGACCAGAGACAGACAAGTTCTCCCAGAAGATTGAGGTCCTGATATAATTGAAACTATGGAGGAAATCGCAATACTTTCAATAAATATAAATGGTTTTAACTCCCCATCAAAAAGGAGTAAAGGTTCTGGATTGCGGTGTTTGCAGCCATTTGAAGAGATTGTTCTTTTCAACGGCTGGTTTCTCTCTGCCGGTAGACCCTTAATCGGGTCAAAAAGCCGCCCTGGAGGGGTAGCTACCATTGAGGAGGTCCTCGTCGACTGTGGAAGGGCAGCAGCTCCTTCCACCGTCCGAGATTGCTCCTTAGGGTCGACGGAGGAAAGAGCGGTTAGTAAAATGGCCGTTCATTTTGCTGCTGTAACCAGTAGTCAGAAGAACATCTAAGTGCAAAGAACCACTGTGGTTGATCCAGGTGAGATTTTTTTTCCTCTCTTAGCCCTTTTTTCTTTTTTCTTGCCTCTAAAAAGCATTTTTGGATTTATTTCCCTGTTTTAAGAAAGTGGCGTTGGTTAGTGTGGGAACAGAAGCTTTGGATGAAAACTGACTTTAATTATTTTTTTTTACTTTTACTTACTTTGGGGTCTTGAAATTTTTTTTATTAATGAACATTACTACTGGATTCAGCATATATGTGAAAAATATTATCCTTTTTTTCTCTTTTTCTGACTTTGACAATGTTATTTTTGGTGTCTGGAAGAGACTTTTATAGTCTACTGAGGAGACCTTGTAGAGAAATTTAAAATTGCAATTGTCCTTTGTTTTTTCTATTTGATGATGAGATTGGCTTTGACCTTCAGACCATCATAAAGAAAAACATAAAGAATTTAACAGCTGCTATTTGTGGGGGTGGATACTGACTAAATGTTTTGGAATACAGCCTCCACCAAAAGATAACAGGCTTTGGTTCTAGTCACTATTGAAATGGAGAAATCTTATTTACAACTCAGCTATAAACTCATACTGGAAAAAATCTATGAAGATACTGAGGAAATATGTTTCCAAATAAGAGAGAGTACTACAGAAATAATAAACAGAAATTCTACTGTGAACCTACAAACCGACCTTCAAGACCGAAAAGCAACAGAAGAGGAATTAATTTACACTAAAGAAGATTCTATTTAATTTTACATACAACCTATTGAGACATCGAATGACCAAAAAATGATTGCAACTAAACCAGCTACAACTTCAAAACTAACAGAAATGGATTTGAAACTACAATTGGTTGAGAATTATGACAATTTTTATAATCAATTACTAACTTAAAAATTGGACATGATCGAGTGTCTTATTCAGCAGACAGAAGCCAGGCATCTAAAACAGAGGATGGGATTTTTTTACTGACCCAAATGACATTGCAAGCAATAAAGGGAGATTTATCTCCTGAAACAGAGGCCATGTTATGGAAACCTGCTTGACACAAAAAGAAAGCTAGAATAAGACTTAAAAGAGAAACTTAAAATCATATGTAATGGATTAAAAAGGCTTTGAGAAATATGGATTGACTTTAAGGTTTAAGATTTAGAGTTGAAAATCAGTGATTGTTAGAACATATATGTTAAATAGAGTAAGAATGTTTTTTTTGGAATAATATCTTTAGTTGTATGAAAATTATTTTGTAATGGAATGAGAATAAGAAAATGGAAGAAGTTTTTTTAGAGATTTGGATTGATTTAACAATTATTTGAGTGTGTTAAGTTAGTAAGATGATGCTTTGTGTAATAATATGTGTGTTTCTTTCCTCTCTTTTTTTTCTTTTAGACACAAATTATTTGGATGAGAATTAAATTCTATCTAATGGGCAGAAATGTTTTGTTATAGAGATAGATTGACTGATGAATTGTATATGTATAGAGTAAATATTTTATTTTTAACCAGGATAATTATTTTGTAGTGGAAGAAGAAATAAGAGAGATTTGTGATAAAATCAATGATTTATGAGATTAAGCACCAGAATGGATCTGGATTTGTATTTTAGAAGGGATACCTGAAGTGATAATATGTTTATCTAAGATTAAATTGGACTATGGTAACTGTAAATTAATAAAGTTCAAAACAGGATTAGGATTTATAGAAATGAAATGTAGAAATTGATTATTTTAAATATGTTATATTATTTGAGGGAAATAGAGAGGGAACATTTAATGTATTTACTCAAGGTATTATATGATTTTGTTTCTGGCTGATTGATCACCAAACCACCATGGTGTGTCTTGAGCATTTTGTTGTACAAATTAAAAAAACAATAAAATTTGTTATATAATAATAATAATAATAATAATAATAATAATAATAATAATAATAATAATAAAATGACTAAAACATTTAATAGGTTACAAAAACTAAAAATGGACATAATTTGTCTCCAAGAGACACATATTAAGAGACAACATTTTAGAACTTTGGAAAAACCAAAATTAGGTAAACTTTATTTTTCTTTGGCACTACAAAAGAAAAGAGGGATAGCTTTATACATAAAAGAAAAGTTGAATCCAAAATAAATTTATGTTGATGAAGAGGGAAGAATATTAATGGTGGAAATTACTTGGAACCAAAAACAAATACTGATGGTCGCGATATATGCTCCTAATGAGAAACAAGATCAATTTTTTTCAGCAATTATATGATAAACTTGTGGACTTAAATTATCATAATTTTTGTATACTTGGAGACTTTAATGCAATTGCCGATGCAGTACGAGATTATAAAAGTCATTAGCAAGGGAAAAAAGGAAGTAATACTTTACCAAAATCCTTTTTAAAAATGAAATATGAACTTTGTCTACAGGATATATGGAGAGAGATGAATCCAGAAAAATGCAAATATACCTTTTATTCCAACAGACATAAATCATGGTCAAGAATCGATATGATATGGACTTCTTATGATTTAAAGACCATGATACAAGAAGTTGAAATAGAATTTGGGCAGACCATAATTCAATCAAAATGACTTGGAAAGGAGCTAGGAAAAGATTAAGACGGTTCTTGAACAAATCTATATTGAAGGAAAAAGTATTTCTACAATTAGCAACAAAAGAAATTGACTTTTTTAAAAAAATTAATAAAAAAGAAGAAACTTCTATTCAAAATGTATGGGACATGGCAAAAGCATATTTCAGAGGTCTGGCTATAACTTATGCTGCCAAAAAGAACAAAGACAAGAGACAAACACAGTGTAGATTGAAAGAACAACTTAGTACTTTAGAATCAGAGTTACAAACTGACCCACAAAAGAAAAAAATGAAGAAACAAATTAATAAAACAGAAATTAAACTTACTTGAGATGGATATATTGGCACAATAGATTAAATGAACCAAACAGAACTTTTTTGAAAATGCTAATAAACCGGGAAGATGGCTTGCATATAGATTGAAAAAAGAAAGAGAAAAAAAGATTAATAAGTAAACTTCAGGATTCAAAGGGAGAGTTACATTGTCATAATGACGCAATGAAAAAAAATTAAGGCCTACTATGAGACACTTTATAAGGTGGAGGTGATTTTAAAGAGGCAATTCAGGATTATTTAAAAGAAGCCAATCTTCCATGTCAAATACTTATTTGACATGATCTTTTCGTGAAAGCTTCTGCAGGGCCGAAACTACCTCTTCCTTCCTCTTAGGCCTTGCTCCCATGGCTTCCAAAGATATCAGATCAGCTTGCATGGTTTGAATTAATTCACGTGGACCCCTTGGATCTTTAGGCTTATCAGCTACCAGAGGTTGAAAAATATCAATTGACTGCACTGGTTGTTCAACTGCTTTATCCATATCCGTCAAAAGAATTGTACGAGGTTGTTGAGATTCCGAAATTTGCAATGATTCTAGATCTTTAACCAAAATTGCCCTCTTAGATTTTGGGGAGGTAGATCTATCAGCCATCAATATATTGTCGAAGAAATCCTTTGCTTTGGCAACAGTAGTCAGACGATATCTGTTATTTTTAAAAAACAAAGAAAGTCCAGTTGGAACCTCCCATCTATATTGTATCTCTCTTCTTTTAAGCTCCTCTGTCAAAAAAGCATAATCTTTCCTTAACCTCAGCATTTTGGGAGGTATCTCTTTCAAAACCAGTACTTCTTGACCAGCAACACTCAGTTGTTTATTGTAGGCTGTTGAAAGAACCCAATTTCTGTATTTTCTTGTATTAAAATATATCACAATATCTCTAGGCAAATTTCTTTGTGCTGCAATGCGTGAGTTCATTCTGAACAACCGTTCAATCTGCCAGTCCACATTCTCAACTGAATCATCCAAAAATTTTGATAGAGCTTCAATAACAATTTTTCTTAAATCCTCTTGGTTCCCATTTGGGGCTTCTCTAAGTCCCCTAATTCTAACTGCAAACTGCATCTGATGAAATTGTGTCAAAGTAGCCTGATCTTGTACATCACTTTTAATTTCTTCTAATTTTTCTTCAAATTGCTGTTCAATATTCTCTAATTTCTCTTCAACACCGATGGTATAATCCCAGACACCCTTAATAGCCTCCACAATGTCTTGTCTCATCTCCTGGTTAGATACTTCCGTCATAGCTTTAAAATCTTTTTTCTGTTCTGCCATCTTTTCCTCTAATTTATAATCCATTTTATCCATTCTGTCTTTAAGTGAAGATAATGCAGCACTTACTGGGGATAATGCTACTGTTAAAGCAGTCTGTAAATCTTTAATTGTAATCATTTCTGAAGCAGGCTGTACAGGCTCTTGGGACTCTAAAGGAGCAGACTGTGATTTTACAAGCTGCCCTGGAGAGGGCATAGCCGCCTTAGCAACTGCTGCCTTATGTCTCGTTGTCATGATTAAAAAAAAAGAGAGAGGAAGAAAAAAGAAAGAAAAAAAAATAGCTAAAAAATGTCAACGGTTTAAATTCTCCACAAAAAAGGAAGAAGATATTTCATTATTTGAAGCAATGTAAAAATGACGTAATTTGTTTACAAGAAACTCATATTAGAACTTTGGACCAGAAATATTTGATTAATAACAAATTGGGTACACACTTTGTGGCATCATCTTTAGACAAAAAAAATGGAATTGTTATTTATGTTAAAAATCATATAAAAGCTAAATTAATAGAAGCAGATATACATGGAAGATTTTTAGCTATAAAAATTTTATTGGATGGGAAGAAAGTTTTGTTGGTGGGTATATATGCTCCAAACCAAAAACAAGGTATATTTTATAAATCATTGCATAGAAAGCTAATACAGTTGGATTATAGATCTTGTATTTTAATGGGAGACTGGAATGGAGTTCTTGATGCTAGTTTGGATAAGAAAAAGATCTTATCTGTTCCTCAAACGCGTTCAATACTGCCTAAATCTTTTTTTGATATTAAAGATGATTTTAATTTGTTAGATATATGGAGAGAAAGACATGGGAGGGACCAAGAATTTACTTTTTTCTCTGATAGACATCAATCATTTTCTAGAATTGATTTTATTTTAACTACGAGTGATTTTATGTTAAGTTTAAAGAAAGCTAAAATTTTACCTAATGTATTGTCTGATCATAACCCAGTTATGATGGAACTAAGGACTGGTCAATATATATGCAGATCCTGGAGACTTAATGAAAATTTGTTTAATTATGAAATGTATGTGGAAGAATGTAAAAAGGCTATCAAGGAATTTTTCAGGTTAAATCTGAATATAGGCTTACCAATAGAAACGGTGTGGGACTCTAGCAAGGCCCATATGCGTGGTATTTTAATTGAATTGAATGCAAGACATAGACATAAACAAGAGGAAAAGAGAAGAGTTTTAGAAGTGGAGATAAAAAAGAAAGAGTTATTATTAATAGATAAACCGGATGATAGTAATATTAAAGAAGGGATAAAGGTTTAGTAATATTAAAGAAGGGATAAAGGTTTTACGGAAACAATTTGATATTTTGATGACCGATCAGGTTGCCAGGAACATACAATATGCTAAACATAACACTTTTTTTAATGCTAATAAACCTGGCAGATGGTTGGCTTATACACTAAGGAAGAAACAAAAATCCCGTTTAATTGAGAAGGTAGAATATAAGGGGCAAGAAGTATTTCATCAGGATGCTATTAAGAAAGCTTTTCTAGAGTTCTATACCAAATTGTATGCTGAAGAAAAAGTTCAAGAGCAAGAGGTAGATGCCTTTTTACAAAATCAAAATGTTATGGAAATTACTTTGGAACAAAGAGATAGATTAAATGCTGTGATTAGATCAGAAGAAATTATTGACGCAATTAAGCAATTGAAATTGGGAAAATCTCCAGGAACTGATGGTTTTACTACGATTTATTATAAGTGTTTACAGGAGGAAGTGGTCGAACATTTGAGGGAGTTATTTGTGAACATACAAGAAGGTGGTCCGGTTCCACCCTCCTGGAAAATGGCTAATGTTTGTTTGATTCCTAAAGAGGGCAAAGATAATGTACAAGTAGAAAATTTTAGACCTATCTCATTGTTAAATACGGATTACAAGATTTTTGCAAAAATTTTGGCTAATAGATTAATGACAGTTTTGACACAGAGGATACACCCGGATCAGACTGGTTTTTTACAAGGGAGACAGATGAAAACCAATGTTAGACAACTTGTTAACATACTGGAATACTTGGATAAACATATTCAAGTGCCGGCTGTTTTAATGTTTTTAGATGCAGAAAAAGCTTTTGATAGATTGAATTGGACATTTCTGCAAAGGCTTGTGGTAAGGATGGGAATGGGGGACCAGTTTATTAATTCCATAACAGCTATATATCAGAAACAAACAGGACAGATTATAGTAAATGGTCAACTAACAGATTTGTTTAACATTGAAAAGGGTACTAGACAGAGTTGTCCCTTATCCCCTTTATTGTTTATCTTAACTTTAGAGGTTTTATTGAATAGGATTAGAGCATCAGAGGAATTAAAGGGGGTACAAATTAGAAAACATGATTATAGATTATGTGCTTTCGCAGATGATTTACTTGTGACATTGACTCAGCCAATGCAATCGGCTCAGAGTTTGATGGAAATTATTCGAAATTATGGAAAAGTATCTGGTTTTAAATTAAATTTATCCAAGACAAAGATGTTGGTCAAAAATTTTGATAATAAATTAAAACAAGATTTGGAAAGAATAACGGGATGTGAGATAGTTAAAAAAGTTAAATATTTAGGAATTTATATAGAAGCCTCAAATGGTAAATTATATAAGAATAATTATGAGTTCTTATGGAGTAAAGTTCAAAAAGAAATGGAGAATTGGAAAAAACTACAATTATCTATCCTGGGTAGGATAGCCGCTATTAAAATGAATGTATTACCGAAATTTCTATTTTTATTTCAAATGTTGCCAATACTTAAAAAGGATGGAAATCTTGATGAATGGCAGAAAGGTATAAACAACTTTATTTGGGATGGCAAGAAACCAAGGGTTAAACTTAAAATTATTCAAGATACAAGAGAGAGAGGTGGAATGAAAGTGCCTAATTTCAAATTATATTATTATGCAGCAGTTCTAGTGGCAATAAGTGATTGGATTAATTTAACAAATGAAAGAATACTGAATATAGAAGGATATGGGTTGGTCTATGGGTTCCACGCCTATTTAGTTTATGATAAAAAATTGGACAGGGGTTTTAAAGAGCATATATTAAGAAACTCTGTGATGCGTGTCTGGAAAAAGTATTATTATAAGTTAAATGGTAAAATTCCTTTATGGACTGTTCCCAGACATGCAATACAGAGTGTGGGTATACAACAAATTCAAGACGTGGAGCCCTATGATAAACTTTTGAATAAAGATGGGAATAGTTTAGAACTGAAATCACTAGACAGATTAAGGGAGGAAGGTATAGCTCATAATTGGTATCATCATGCACAACTTCAAGCCAGATGGCAAAAAGATGTTAAGATGGGTTTTTCTCTAAAGGATGAAAAACTGATTATACAAATTAGAGACCAAAGAGCGATGCATATTAAAAGAATATATGACACTTTAATTGAAATTGATTCTGGAAAGGAACTAGTTAAAGACTGTATGATTAAGTGGGAAGGGAATTTTGGATATTCAATCAGGATGGAAACTTGGAAAAGAATATGGGTGAAAAATGTTAAGTTTACACAAGCTCAGCATTTAAGAGAGAATTTTTATAAAATGTTTTATAGATGGCATTTAGACCCAAAAAAATTGTCGCTTATGTATCCAAATCTGAAACCCAAATGTTGGAGATGTGAATCTCTGGATGCAACTTATTTTCACATTTGGTGGACATGTAAAAAAATTAAGGCTTTTTGGATAAAAATATGGTGGATTCTTCAAAATATTTTGAAAAAGCGTATTGAGTTTGTACCACAATTATTTTTGTTGGGTATAACAAAGGACTGTTCCACCACAGAGACTAAGTTGATCTTGAATTTGACTACGGCTGCAAGACTGTTGGTGGGTCAATACTGGAAGTCATCTGAAATACCATCTATTGAAGAATGGACATTAAAAGTTACCCATCTGGTGGAGATGGCTAAGATATCAGCGTACCTGAAGAACCACTCAAATGAAACATTTTTGATGGATTGGAAAAAATGGATTGATTATATGCAAAAGAAATATCAATTGAAAGAACTAGATATGATATATAGATAAATAGTTACTAAATAGTAGATTAGCGGGGTTTCTTGCATTTTTTTACTCTGTATTCACTCCGGGAAGCCTGGGGGGAGGGGGGAGGGAGATAATAAGTAATAGATTATGTTTCTCAACTGTAGTTGGGGATATAGATTTTTTCTTTTTTTTTCTTAGGGTGCTCGGGAAAACTTTACACCGCATTGGATGGTGAGGAAGGTGGTTTGGAGGTTAGGGGTTAGGATGTGGGAGGATGTGGTGGGGGGGGGGTTCCGAGCAGCTATTTGTATTGCTTGTTAAATTTGTTATTTCTCTGTTATCAGTTGAGTTATTATATTTTTGTGTTAAAATTTGTTAAAACTTTATAAAATTTAATAAAAATAATTAATAAAAAAAAAAAGAAGCCAATCTTCCAAAGTTTCCTGAGAATATGCAACAGAGGTTAAATGAGAAGATATCAATGATGGAAATTACAGAGGCAATAAAAAGACAAAAGAAAGACAAAACACTGGGGCCGGATGGATTACCTGCAGAATTTTATGTAGCCTTACAAGATACTAAAACTCCAGTTTTGAAAGACTTGTATAATGAAATTTTTATACAGACAAAAATACCAAACTCATGGACAGAAGCCAATATTACTCTGATACCCAAGGAAGATACTGACCTTACACAAATTAAAAATTATAGACCAATATCGTTATTAAATGTGGATTACAAAATTTTTGCGGCAATAATGGCAGAAAGAATGAAAAATTTTCTAACTGAATTTATTCATCCAGATCAAAATGGCTATCTCCCTAGAAGAAAGATAAAGAACAACTTAAGGATTATTATTTTTTTAACAAATATTTTATTGAGTTTTTAAGGGTAACAAGGGAATAGGGTCAACAGAGATAAAACAAAGGGAGACATACAAAAGGGTTAAACCAAAGGAAGGGGGTAAACACAAAAGTGGGATCAATCCCACAAAATAACATCATTTCAGCAAGTAAACCCGTCTGGGTATACATATTAAATCTTAATAATTACTCTAGTATTAAACAGCTTTCAATATAGGCATGTAAAAACAAGTTAATCAATATATCTCATTCATTCTACTAATTAACAATGCTTAATATTAGTTGTAATAACTTTAAAATAGTAATATATTACTTATTAGTTATAATTTACTATATATCACAAATATGAAAAAAGAAAAAAACAGAAAAAGACAAGATTATACAAATAATCATGAAATATAAATACAAATTATCAGTTATCTCTTTAAGTTTCATAATCTTGTCTCATTCTATCGTATTGCTAACCATTGGTAAAAATTTTCCCATGTTTTAAAATAAATTGTATCTTCTTTCTCTTTCATTTCTAAAGTTGATCTATCCATTTCTGCATTTTCAAATATTTTTGTTATTGTAATCTGATCAGATGGTAAATTTTCATTTTTTCAAAATTGGGCAAATGTTATTCTTGCGGCTGTTAACACATGTAATATTAAATACTCAGTCTCTTTTCCATAATTCAGGCCTAATATTCCTAGCAAATAGAGTTCTGGTTTAAATTCTATCTGTATTTTAATCATCTTTTCTGGCCACATATGAATCTTAAACCAAAATTTCTTAGCATTAGGGCATCTCCACCAGAGATGGTAATAAGTCCCTGGTTGTTGTTTATATTTCCAACACATATTTGATACATTTTTAAACATTTTTTCTAATCTAACTGGTGTCATGTGCCATCTATAAAACATTTTGTAAAAATTTTCCTTATATGCAGCTGCTTTAGTAAGTTTAATATTTCGATCCCATAGTTTTTGTCAATCTTCTAAATCTATAGAATAACCAAAATTCTTTTCCCACACTATCATTGTTTCTTTCACTTGTTCTTCTTCCATCTTCCAGTTTAACAAATATATATAGAGTTTCTTAATCAAATTTTCATCTGTTTTAAGAGTATTTAATCTAATGCTGTCTGTTCTTTGTAAAACCCCATTACTTTTACATCTTTTTCATATCTTGTTTGAATTTGCAAATATGACCACCATGTTAAATCAATACCATTTTGTTGAAGATCTTGCCTATCTTTAAGTTTTCCTTCTTTATCTAAGATATCTTTATAGACCACAAGTTTATCATAGTTAATTAATTTCGGATACGCAAATGCTTCCATTGTTGAAAGCCACTCAGGTATTTTCATATAAATTTTATTTTTAATTCTCTCCCACTCTGAGAGTAGTACATTCCTTATAGCATGAATTTGAAAGTATTTATGTACTTTATTTTTCTCATACCATAGGAAAGTGTGCCAACCCAGTTGCAAATCATGTCCCTCTAAATAAAGAAGTTGTTTATTTCTCAATGTGATCCATTCTTTAAGCCACAACAAAATAGTGGCTTGGTAGTAGAGTCTCCAGTCTGGGAGCCCAAAGCCCCCTCTGTCTTTTGAGTCTTGTAATAGTTTAATTTTAATTCTTGCTTTTTTCCCTTGCCATATAAATCTCATTATTGTTGCATTTAAATCATCATGTAACCTGGAAAGGTTAAGGAAGCTTTGGTAAAAGCAGGGGAGGAAATGAAAGCACAGGCTGATTTAAAAAAAGGGCTGAGCACAAGCCCTTTCAGGTTGGTGACTGGATATACCTCTCCACCAAGTACCTACATTTGAGGGTGCCCTGTAAGAAGCTGGGTCCTAAGTACATAGATCCCTTCAAGGTGCTTCAAGTTATAAACCCAGTAACTGTACAGTTACAGTTGCCCCGGGCCCTCGGGAAGGTGCACCCTGTATTTCATGGAAGTCTGTTAAAGCCAGTAACAGGTTCCCCCAGGGGCCCCGGGCCAAACCACCAGGCCCGGTGTCTGGCGACCAGTTTGAGATACAGGGATCAATTATCCCTCCCCTAGCCATTCCTTTGTCCGTATGTATTTACAAACAAATTGCTTAGTAAAGAGCCAACAAAGGAGCGCTCACCAAACTCTGCTTGAGTTTGTTTGCATACAAATCTTTATTCAAAACAACATAGCTCATTTATAATCCAAATTTTTTTTCTCAACTCCTTCATTTTAAACAAGGGTTGAATTACAATTCCTTCAATTCTCTTAGGTATTATTATTATTATTATTATTATTATTATTATTATTATTATTATTAATCAGTGTCCTGCACAGACATAAAAACATAAAAAAGTAAATAAAACAACAACAAAAAGCAACTCCACAAAATAAATAAACAAGCTTAATAAGATATTCTGAGTTACTGAAATAGTTTTGTATCAAACTCTAGTATCAACTCTTTGATTTTAATATAAAGTTAGTCAAATTCCAATTTAATCAGATTCCATTCAGATGGAAACAAATTTCCATTAAATAGGTTAAATCATTTATAAATCTAAACAAATCAATTCAAAGTCATTTCTATTGGTTAATGGTTATATAGGTGTATTCCAGTTCTTCTCAGATTTCATTTATTTAAAAAATAACCTTATTTCTTACTGCAAGAATGGGTATTACATTTCACATCCACCCCACCTTCCTCAAACCAGAATTCTAAGCAGAAAAAAAAAGTTGAAAAGATCAGACCCCCCTTTTCTTTTCTCTCTTTCTCTCACTCTTAAAGCAACACAGGCAGCTAGGGGTGGGGGGAAAGAGACAGGAAAAGAAGAAGAAATTACACAACAATTTCACCACTAACAAAATAGTTCTCTCTTCTTCACATGCATTTTCCATTTCACTTTTACAGCAACAACAAAAAAAATCTGCAGTTTACTGTTTCTTTCACAGTCTGGGATGGGGGAGAAATTCACACACACACACACACACACACACACACACACACACACACACACAAACAGAGGATCAGCATATCCACACATTCATTTCCATTCAAATTGCTTGTATAAACAGTTTCACATACAGATATTTCATTTCATGCTTTCTCCTGACAAACAAATAACTATTATTATAATTTCAAGGAACTGTTCAAAAGCCAATGAGCTCCTTTCCTCTCCCAATTTCCTTTGCTCTTAGAGCTTAACTTTCTTGCAAATGAGACATCCGGCCGTTATTTGTTTCACAATAGTGAAAACTCTCCTGTAGCCATACCTTTCAGAAACACGTCTTCTAAAACCCTCATGGAGTGTTTGGATTACTTCACGTGCTATGGCTTTATTCAACACCTGCTATCCATCAGGTAATATCCATTTTCTTTCTGTATTCTTTTCCTTTTGTTTTATTACTTGGTTTATTGTGGCAAGCATCATTTTATTCTGTTGCCTAAATTTCTCTGCATCTCTTTGCACATATACCTTTTGTGCCTCCTTCAACAAGTCATCTATACTTTTCCCTGTCCATCCCTCCAATTTTTGTAGTTTTTTTGTTTATATCCGGCCAGGATTTTATCACAAATTGTATTTTAACCAGAGTAGTATTTGCTGGGTCATCTTGATCAGTTCCAGAATACTTCCTCATTCCGTCTTTCAGTCTTTGGAGGAATGTAGCTGGAGATTCTTCTTTTTCTTGTTCTATCATTAAAGCTTTACTTATTTACAAGACCGCCTTCTGCCAGTAAATACCTCCCATCGACCAGTTCGCTCCCACAGAGAGGGCCTCCTCAGGGTGCCATCGGCTAAGCAGTGTCGGCTGGTGGCGCCCAGGGGGAGAGCCTTTTCTGTGGGGGCACCGACGATGTGGAACGAGCTCCCCCCAGAACTCCGGACATGTCATGATCTCCACACCTTCAGAAGAGAACTGAAGACTCATCTCTTCAATCAAGCCGGCCTGGCCTAGAGCTCCTCGGGTTTTTTAAATTTTTAAACAAGGCTGTTTGGATTTTAGAATTGGGTTTTTAACAGGTTTTTAGCAACAGCCTTGTATTAATATTAATTTAATTTATTTTTAAATATTTATTGTTTTTATGTTTTTACTCTGTTGTGAACCGCCCCGAGTCCTACGGGAGAGGGGCGGTATAAAAATTTAATTAATAAATAAATAAATAAATAAATAAATAAATAAATAAATAAATAAATAAATAAATAAATAAAGCTTGTTCTATCATTAAAGCTTTACTCATGTTCTGTGCTTTTGGAACAGCTTCTCTTATTCCTCTTATCAATAATACTCTCATATCTTCCATGTTTTGTCTATCTGCAGCATTATTATTATCCCAATTTAGTCTTACTACAGGAAACTTTACATCTGCCAAAATTGCCCCCCTGTGCTTGGGGGTTATGTTCCCTTGTCCAGACCAAATGAGCTGCTCTTTGAATTAACTGTCTTTCTTCTGGTGTAAATAACATGTATCACTCCTAATTCATCCCATGTATATATGTTTACTCCTAACAACAGATCCAGTTGCTCTGCTACCCATATTGGATCTTCTATCATGCTTTTTATTTCTTTCTTAAAGGCATGTAATTCAGATGCCTTTAAAGGCTCATGTACAAAACTGATACGGGCCTGTCCTTGGCCATCTACTTCATTGGGTACTTCTCTTAAAGGAAAAGCCTGTAGTGGTTTATCCTTAAAGGGAAAATTCTTTATATCTTTTTTTCAATTGTTCCAATTCTTTTACTAATATCTTATAGGGTCCACCTCTCACAGTTCCCTGGGCTTGTGTTACAGGAGCTGGTAGGGGTGGTGGAATATATATCTGTACATTTGTTGGTTGAGGTGGATTAGGATTATAAGGTGGGGGTAAATATTTCATGGATTTTTCATCATCTTCTTCTTCCTCTATTTCATTCTTCTCTTCTTCTTGTAAATATATTGAAGTTACTTTATGAGGGCTAGGGCCACTCATAGTCAAGGTGACCCTTTATCTGGGTTCCAAATTAAAGCATAGTCTAATTCATTGACCAATGATCTACATGTTTTCCTTGACACATACGCATATAAATTCTGACAAGCAAAACTCATTTGTTCCTAATCTAGGCCACTCTCCGTTTTCATCTTCCCACCAGACATAACAACACAAATTAACCATATCTTCCTTGGTTATGTCTAGTTTACTAATTATTTCATTATACGGAGATTTTCCCCAATTATTCAATAAAATCCCTAATGGACTTTCTTTATCTATATTTAATTTGGAGTTCCTCCTTATTTTTCTCAAACACTTCTTTCCTGGAGTACTCCCTGTGTTGCCCATACTGGTTTACCATCCTGTGTATTCTAATTGAGACTTCACGTAAATTCCTTAATTCACTTCCCCCTGATCCCCCTAGATATGCACTTGCATATCAGAGGTCCACTTTCACTAAGCGGATACTTGGGACGTCACACACACATTGTCTCCAATTCACACAAGCCTACCCAGTCTTCCCATTGACTGCCTAGGCAGTGTATACTGGCCATCCCAGAACACTTACCTAGGTCCGTGCATGGAGTTGCCCAGTTCCCGGAAGCCAGCAACACACACACCGGTTCAATTCGTATCTCTGTCTAATATCAACTCTATGGGTTCACCGAGGAAAGCATTGCTGCTCCTTTACCAACAAGATGAGATAGACTGTCAAAATTGACAGGGCATGCCTTCCACGTCACCTTCTGGATCCTGTGCAGACAAATGATCCCAGTCTCAAGCACCACGTTGGGCACCAAAACTGTTGGTAGAAATTCTAGCCCACTGAATAACACCAAACAGCAAGTTGAAATTAGATAGAGATTTATTGGCTACAATGGTTTCAAAGCGTGGTGGACTCCAAATAAATATTAGAGCCACACCTAGTCACAGCTAAAACAGACATTATATACATTCTATCCTGATGCCTTGGCCCCTCCTCTGAGGTTACAATCTTACCATAATCACCTAAACAAAATACATTATCCCTGCCCCTTGGAAATCCTATAGCCTATGTGCAGAACTCTTACAAGGTATGTGTACATGTAGAAATTGTGTAGAAATCTTGCAGTCTACATGTAGAAATTTTGTGTAGAAATCTTACAGTCTACGTGTAGAAATTTTACAGAGTATGTGTCACTTAACTTTACTTTTTATTGTAAAATTTTATTCCTAACAATAATGACATCCCTAGTTTCTTTCTTGACAGAAATTAATTTCTGTAACACTGGAATGTGTTCAATAGTATATTACATTTGAGAAGTGAATAGGATTTGTTTTGATATCAAGCACTTTTCCTTGAAGAAATACATTGTTTTTATATATATTAGGAACCAGAAATATCTACTACACATTTATTTAGATTGTAAATATCATTTTGAGATGGTTTCTGTTTGGAGAAACCATTGGTGTTTTCTGTTTGGAGAAACCATCTGGCAATTTTTTGAAGAAAAGGTAAGAATAACAAAAAAAAATATTTTAGGTTAATATTGGATATCCCTAAGGTGCCAATCAGTCACTTTTGTCATTTTTTAAAAGGCAAGATGAATTTGGGAATCCCTTCTCAGATAAAACAACAGAGAAACAAGAAACTGAGTGAATGTTGTGACAGATCTAAAAAGTGTCACAGGAAATATTTTCCAGCAGAAATAATTTAAGGAACAATTATTTGCAAACAGGAATTGTTTTTGATTAATTCAAATCAATATGGCCTTGAGTTAAAGGAAAGACCCATGAATATAAGGCATGTTGTTTCAGTGGTGATTAGGACAGAATTATTCCTCCTTGCCTATAGATTTGGCTGAAATTTCCCAGCATTTCAGAAAAAAATCTTGGAGGCCATTGGAATTGCTGGAGAAGAGTGAAATCATGAAAGTAATTCCTCCATTTTTATCAAGAGTATTTTTACTGTGGATTCAGTTTTGCACATAAAGAATGTAAATCTATGTAGGCACATATGCAGATATGGAAATATACATGTATCTATCATCTATCTATCTATCTATCTATCTGTCTATCATCTTTTTTATCTTATACATCAAAGAAAGTTATAATAAATAATAAAGATTCTAGCTAAAATGCCTAATGGCTACTAGGATAATAGAGATTGTTTGAAGAACAGATATGTGAAGTGAATAACATACCCTTTTTGACCTTGTATTAAAAAGGTGAGCTGCTCTATGGCTTTAAAACTCAGCATACACGGTCTATGATTTTTCATTAGGAGGTAATAATATTAATAATAATATCATGTTAATACTGACATTCATTCTCCTGAATAATGTTTCTATATAGGAATGCATTTTTCCCCAAACATAATTAATTGTTATAAAATTATACCACTAGAATAGATGCTTCTTAAAACTTAAGAAAATACTTATATACAATACTTCTTAACAATAAATTAACTTCTGCTCTTGTTGACATTTTATAATATTAATATAAAATAATATTATAGTATGTCAACAAGTGCAGAAGTTAATTCATTGTCAAGAAGTATGTAAATTAATCATTGTTAACTTCATAGATATGGATGTAGTTATTCCTCAGCTGGAAAAATTCAGATTGCTATCTTAAAACTAAAGCAGAACTGGCTTCACTAAAATTTATCCTGTATATAAATATTGGACTTATTTGTGAAAAACATAAATATCAGCACAAATAATTAACCTTTATATTAAAAAAGACCCAGATAGGTTAAAATTAATATGGTTAATGTCCTGATCAAACTGGGAAATTAAGTGTGTAGGTTTGAAGACCATAGTCTGAACATTTCTTCATAAAAAGGTTCCATTCAGAAAAAAAGGTTATTTTCTTTCATCTTTTTATATTCTCCTTTTCTCAACCTTTCAGAAAAATTATGGGAAGTATTTCTGAAGATGGAGAGAGATGGAAATAAAAATTAAAAATGCTTTGCCTCCTTCTTCATAAACATAAACCTTTGCGATTTGACAGCCCTTATATTGATCAGGATTCTGATGATTAAGATTTGTATATTGAAATGACTAAATAAATTGCACATGTCCCAAGTAAGGGGAAGAATGATGAGGAAAAACGGTTCTAAGAGTAAAGTTTGCTCAAAATATGTTTTGCAGTAGAATGTGGGCACAGTTTCAGTAATTTCTATATTGTACTTACTTTCTTACAAACAGTTATATTTCCTGCTTGTGTAATCAAGTATAAAAGCATGTTGAAGAAATCATTTGTGGTTCTTCCCAGTCTTACGGGAGAACTCACCTTTGTCCAGATCTGAATAAACATGTGACTCAGAGAGTTGGACTTTGTCACTTTGTTCCTGCTGGACCAGACCTAGTATTTCTGCTTTACAGAAAGAAACAATTTCCATTAATAGAAACTATTTTCTGTATCCCACTTAACTAAGGAATCATTTCAGGTTCTTCTTGAACCCTGCTGATCACAAAAGCAGATATATTATAAGGCAGTGGTGGTGAACATTTTAGAGTATCCAAACTGCAACACAAAACCCACTTATGTATCGCTGGGTGCCAGATGGGCATGGCCCAATGGATGGGCGTGGTCCACTGGGTGGACATGGCTATGCTGGTCATGGCAGACTGGGTGGGCATGGCAGCTTGATGTTGCCCCTGGGGAGGGATACCTGTGGGGGCTGGGCAGGGTTGGGGGAGATCCAGGGGGGTCTCTGGCAGGTGGGGCAGTGGGCAGGAGGGCATCTTGCTCAGCTAATGGCTTGGGGGGGAAGGGGGCAGCTACACCCCCTCCCAAATGCTGCCTGTTATGACCTGGGCCTGTGATTGACAGAGCAGGTGCAGGAAGCTGCAGAGAGACCTGAGCAGACCACGTGGCCTGCCCGGGCCAGATAGGCTGTCTCCAGCCTATTGCACATGCACAAGGCGGGAAAATACATTGCATTTATTGCCTGACACTGTTCCCTGCAAAAGGGTATAAAAGGGATCAGCGTCATTTTTGTGTTGTTCTGTTGAAGTTGAATAAAGAAGCATCTGTTGTTACTCCTGCCTCGTTTCAATGCCTTACCAACGCACAGAACAGAACATTGATGATGAGGGTGGGATCGTGCTGCAAGAAAAGAACAAAAGAATACTATGCTGACTCACCACGGGAAGCCGAGGTGCTTGGAAGTTCGATATTCCAACTTGTGCGACTTTGCCTGCCAGTACGAAGACGCTGGAGGAGAGCTCATCAAAATTCATCCTGGAACCCCTTCACAAGCCTGAGCAGCATGAGGTATTGGACAAGGCCCCTAAGAAGAAGCTATGGCTAAGATTGAGTGTCTGTCTGAATTTGACATAACACAACCTGAATGTTGGCGCTCCTACATTGCCAGAGTGCAGAACTACTTTAGAGTAAACCAAGTTCAGGAGGACGGACTCAAAGCCACAATGTTACTTTGTGTCTGTGGGCAAGAGACTTTTGACATTGCTGAAAACTTGGTTGCCCCTGCACTGTTGGAATCCATCGCTTATGCAGAGCTGAAGAAAATGTTAAAGGAACATTTTGAACCGAAGCTATCGGTGATTGCATGGCATCATGCATTTGAACAGTGGGACCAACGTCCCGGAGAGTCTGCTGCAGACTTTATTGCTGCCCTGCATCAAGCAGCAAGGCCCTTTGAGTTCAAAGACTTGGAGGAATGGCTACAAGATCGGCTAGTTTGTGGGTTGATGAGCCGAGAACTGCAACAAAAGATTTTTGCAAAAGAAGACGTTTCCTTCCAAGATGCGCTAAGAGAGATCACGGCCACAGAAGCAGCAGGAGGAGCTGTTAAGGCCTTGTGGTTTTCCAAGAACCCTACATGTTCGGGCTCAGTCCATCAAGATGTGGTTTGAGAGGTATCCAAACTGGATTCTGAAAATGAAGTTGAACGTCTGCAGCAACCATTGGAGAGAAGTCCCCAAGAGCAAGCTGACAAGGGGTCTAACAAGGCAGTTTCATTCCCTTGGTGTTTCAGATGTGGGGGCCGCCACGAGCGCTCTGACTGCCGTTTTCGCTCTGCTACTTGCCGGGCGTGTGGCCAGCAAGGCCACATAGCCACCATCTGTTTGGGTCGTAAGAAAGTCTATCCATTGGAAGAATTGCCTCGGAAAGGTATCAGGGTCCCCAGCCAAAATAGTGTGGGTTTTTGCACGTCCCGAAGGAGCGTATTGAGAACAGGGGCCCACCGGCCATTGAAGAAGAAGCTGCGTATTGATGTCAAATTGCAGGGGGTCCCCTTAACAATGGAGCTGGACATGGGTTCAGCTCTGTCAATCATTTCCCAGAACACACTTAAGTAGATCTGCTGTGGAAGCGGCCAGAAAGTTCAACTCAGGCCGTCGAATCTTATCTTAACAGACTTCCAGAATTCCTGAGTCAGTGTGAAAGGGGAGACCATGCTCAGAGTGCAAAGCAGGAATGTTGAGGGTCTTTGGATGTTGTCGTGGTTGAGGGTGACTGCACGAGTCTAATTGGACTTGATTGGTTCGAGGTACTTGGAATTCAGGTGATGGGGCTACATAGTTTGCAAATGGCAGGTCTTGCGGAAGTTTGCAAGGAGTTTGCTGATGTGTTCAGTCCAGAATTAGGGTCGTACAAGGGTCCTCCAATTGCTTTATGGTTAGACCCCTCCATTGCTCCGATTAGGATTAATCCTCATCGGGTGCCTTTTGCGCTTAAGCAAAAGATCAATGCTGAACTGAATAAACTGTTACAGCAAGGTATTTTAGAACCTGTGGATAGCAATCCATGGGAAACACCCATAGTGTCAGAATCCAATTATATTTCATTTCTAGTTATCTACTCTGGGAAAAATCCATTTCTGCTCTCTCTGGATTCTGTCATACTACGAAGGGGAAGGGAGAGGAGCAGGGGGTTTTATGGCTCTCACTTCCTTCATTAAAACTTCAAAAAACCTGGATGTTGATTCTCACCAAGAGGAATGACCATAACAATATGGCCATCACCTTTCATCTACTGGCTCTCTGAAGTCTCCCTTTTGCCAGCAGAAAGGAAAAGGGGGGACAAGGATCGTCGCCTGGAAGAACCTTGGGGTGGGGGGCTGCTTAGGAATGCTTAAAACATTGAAGGATGGGAGAGAATTTTTCAGATCCTATCTAGCACGCCTGCCATCATTTTGTCTTAATAAAGATGCCTGTTGGAAGAAATATTCCAAGAGTTCTGTCTTCTTAAGATGTAAAGTGAGGTGGGTCCTTACATTAGACAGGATCTGCAAAAATAGTCCACCTGGAAGGGATAACCTTGCCAGGGAACTTTGCAAAAATACCATGTCAGACGACGGAGCAGGGAAGGGAGAAAGCCCCCTAGAGAGGGAGCCGCTGCCCCAACTGAAAACCTGTCAGATGTCAGGATCTGAGAGGTCAGATTCCTCAGGAGAAGAGGTGGTGGAGACACGTGACCACAAACCTCAGTGGTCAATGGGCATTGGAAAGAAAGGTGAGTGGGAAAAGAAATCAAGAAAGGTGACCCTGAGACAGGGACCCACCCAACCAGAATGGAAGCAGGAGATGGGGGGAATCCCTGCATGCAAGTGAAGTGGAAGGGAGCTGGGCACCGCCACTCAAGCTGGATCCTAGAGACAGCTATCGACTTGATGAAGAGAACCCTCAGCTCCCTAGGAAAAGAGAATTCTGAGCCCTACGGCTGCACCAGCTCCTTGAGCCGCAACTGGAGAGACACCAAGGGGGAAGTGGAACCTGCAGCCCCAGGGATGTCCGCTGATCCAGTAGTCCCCACTCCCTGCCGACCCACAGATGGTGAACTGGATGGATACCACTGACAACGAAGGCACCGATCCATTCAAAGACTCCCACCACTGGACATGAGATTCAAGGGGGAGCCAACACACTTGGGATTTTTCCTAACCCAAGTCCTCAGCTACATGGAGGAATATAGGTGGCACATCTCCAGCGACAAAGCCCGTATCAGGATCATGCAATCTGCTATGGATGGGCCAGCAACAGATTGGATGGTGAACTTGCATGACTCCAATGCCCCAGAGCTCAACAACTTTAACCGGTTCATGTCCTTTCTGAGAAGGCGATTTGAGAACCCCCTGGCTGATCGCAAAGCCTGCCATGCTCTCTACATGGGGCTACCTTTGAAAAACATTCGGAGACTTCAGGTAATGCAGAATGCAGCCGCGCGAGCAGTGTTGGGCCTGCCCAGAAATGCCCACATTTCGGCATCACTCCGCGAGCTGCATTGGCTGCCAATTGGTCTCTGAACGCAATTCAAAGTGTTGGTTATGACCTATAAAGCCCTATATGGCACCGGACCAGGTTACTTACGGGACTGTCTGCTGCCCCATGAAACCCAGCGACTGGTTAGGGCCCACAGAGTCGGCCTTCTCCAGGTCACATCAGCCAGACAGCGTCGCCTGGCGGGGCCTATCAGAAGAGCCTTCTCTGTTGCAGCCCCGGCCCTCTGGAACCAACTCCCCCCGGAGATCCGTATCGCCCCCACCCTCCCTGCCTTTCGTAAACTGCTCAAAACACATCTTTGCTGACAGGCCTGGGGCAGTTGACATCTTGCCCCTAGCCAGTGTATGTTTGTGTGTATGTTTGTTGGATGATTGGTTTTTTAACTTAAGGGTTCTTTTTATATATGTATTTTTTATATATGTATTTTAATGTTGATTTCTATTTATACTGTGAGCCGCCCTGAGTTCCTGGAATAGGGCGGCATAGAAATCCAATAAATGATGATGAAATGATAATGATGAAAGGATCAAAACGATGAGGCAAGGCAAACGCCCAGTAGCCGAATATACTCAAGATTTCCGGGCCATTGCCAGCAAACTGAACTGGCCAGAAGACATCCTCCTTAGCCATTTCAAAGATGGACTAAACTACGACCTATTTGATGCTTGCCTGCCCAGAGGGGACCCACACCAACTTGACGAATGGTACATCCTGGCAGAGGAAGCAGAGATTGACCTACTGAAGAGGCACCACCAAGGAAAACAATGGAGCCGCTCATCGCCTGAGTCGACACGTGAACCAGTGAGACCATCAGCCACAGCCAAGAAGCAAATGGGGTGTTTCAAGTGCAGGAGAGAGGGGCATCAGGATGTAGAATGCCGCTCAAAAGCCCCCCAGCACAACCCAGACAGATCACCGGCCAGGAAATCTGGGAAGTCTCCAGCTAAGCCAAAAGAACCTGCCATGAGAGTGATGGAGGCCGTGGAATCCTCTACCTCTGCTCATCAGAGGGAAAGAACTCCAGCCTACACCGCAGGGCCGGTGGACGCCTCAGACGACAACTCGAAGGGTGAACCCCTGGTAAGTGGACACATCGCACCCATCCTCAAGACACAGACTATATTAATTCCCCCCATGCCCAAAGCTGTCAAGGTGAAAGCCTTAATAGACTCTGGCTGCACCCACTGCCTCATTAGTCCGATGCTAGTGGGAAACCTGGGCATTCCATCAAGGAGACTGGAACAACCAATCTTCTTTGGCCAGTTAGATGGGTCCATAGCAGGGGGGAGGTGCCAGCTACCCTAGCCACTTTACCAATCCACCTCTTCCTGGGCAAACATGAGGAAGACATAACGTTTGTAGTGACCCCAGGCATGGAGTGCCCGATGATCCTAGGGATGGAATAGTTAAAGAAATGGAACCCCTGGGTGAACTGGAGGATGGCAGAAATCAATTTCCCAAAAGGGGATCCTATGAACGTAAAACCCCAAGGGGATCTACCAAAATTAAGAGCACGGGAGAGGAAAAGGGGCTACCAGAAATACCAGAGGAATACAGAGATCTTGCTGAAGTTTTCAGCAAGGAAAGGGCGGATGAGCTTTCCCCCCACTGACCCATGGACTGTGCCATAGAATTCAAGCCTGGAGCAAAACTCCCAAAGCCCAGATTATACTCCATCAGCACAAAGGAGAAGGAGGAAATGGAAAGATTCATAAAGAAAAACCTAGAAAGGGGGTTCATTGAGCCAGCCAAGCCTAAGGTGGCTGCTCCAGTCCTCTTTAGAGAGAAGAAGGATGGCTCTTTATGCTTATGCATGGGTTATAGGCTCCTAAATACAGTCAGTGAAAGCAACCTATACCCCCTGCCCCTCATGAAGGACATGTTACCACACCTCTCGAAAGGAAATTTTTTTACTAAACTAGATCTAAGGTAAGCGTACTATCGTGTGAGAATTAAGGAAGGGGATGAATGGAAGACCGCATTTAACTGCCCAATGGGGTGGTACCAATTCAAAGTCTTGCCATTTGGTTTACAAGGGCCCCCCGCAGTATTTATGCAATTAATCAATGAGGTACTAAGGGAGCACCTATTTAAGGGGGTCCTGGTTTACTTAGACAACATTCTTATCTTCACCAAATCAAAAGAGAAACATGTCAACCTAGTCAGAGCAGTTTTAAAGAAACCGTGAGCCGCCCACCTATATGCCAAACTCTCAAAATGTGAATTCCACCAGGAAAGGATAGATTACCTAGGTTATTGCATATCCCCACAGGGCATTGAAATGGACCCTGAGAAGGTCAGAGCAGTATTAGAATGGGCACCACCCCGCACAAGAAAGCAACTGCAAAGTTTCCTGGGTTTTGCAAACTTTTACCACCAATTCATCTTCTCATTTGCCCAGATAGCCCTGCCCCTCAGGAACTTACTAAAAACGAAGGGAGCATCCTCAGTAAAACCTAGCCAGCCACTAAAATGGACAATGGAACGCCAAGCGGCGTTTGAGAGATTAAAGAGACTTTTTTCTGCCAAACCAGTACTGAGGCACCCAGACATGGACAAGCCCTTCATAATACAGGTGGATGCAAGTGATGTGGCAGTGGGAGCTGTACTATTACAAGAAAATGATGAAAGGATATTGCAACCCTGTGCGTATACATCCAAGAAACTCACCGAAATGGTACAGCGCTGGCCTGTGTGGAAGTAAGAGGCATACGGGATTCGGTGGTCATTACTCACGTGGTGCCAGTTCACTCTTATCCGGTGCCTGTGGTGAACCACATTTTGGGCTCACTTAAAGGTGACCGAGTTTTCACCAAACCGGTATCAACAGCTACCAGTTGATGCAACAGCTGAGGTCCAGACAATCGTAACGCACCGGGAAGCTTTCAAAGTCAGAAGATTGCAGTTCAGGGTTAATGTAGCCCTGGCATTTTCCAAACAGTGATGGAGCGAACGCTCCATAACATTCCGGGAGTTTGCCCATATTTCGATGATGTCCTTATCGCAAGGGAATCAATCGAAAACCTATCTGAAAGGCTTCGGTCCATTTTGTTGTGTTTCTGTGAAGCGGGGCTGAAACTTAAGCAGGAAAAATGCTAAATTGGAGTTAGTTCCACTGAATTCTTGGGGTTTCGCATAGATGCTGAAGGCATCCATCCTTGTGAATCTAAGTTCAAAGAGATTCAGCAGGCTCTAGTCCCAAGTCGAAGAGTGAGCTTCTAATCTTCCTTGGACTTCTAAATTTTTACCATTCATTCCTCCCCCACAAGGCTGCAGTGGCAGAGCCATTACACCGGCTCTTGGATAAACAGGCTCCATGGAAGTGGACAAAGGTCCACGAAAGGAGTTTTGCTGAAGTCAAAGCATTGTTGTCTTCAAATGCTGTTCTAGCTTGTGTATTTCCTTATGGGATCGGAGCTGTCTTAAGTCACCTCAATGCTGATGGAACACAAGTTCCTGTAGCCTACTATTCAAGGATTCTGTCTTCTGCTTAGCGTAATTACGCACAGATGGACAGAGAAGCCTTGGCCATAGTGTCTGGCATAAAAAAGTTCCATGACTTTTTGCATGGTCGCCACTGCTGGGGTTGTTCACAATGAACAAGCAAACCCCACACATAATTTCTCCTAGAATGTTGAGGTGGTCAATATTTTCCTCTCTGTCTATGACTATCCCCTGGTTCACAAACCAGCAAAGAAATGGGCCATGCAGATGGCCTTAGTAGGTTGCCTCTATAGCTCTTAGAATCTGATCCTGCTCCAGATAATTACATCCTGGCTATCCAGGATTTGCCTGAGTCTCCCCTCAATGCAGGGGATTTGGCTGCAGAAACAGCCACTGATAACAAATTTCCAGAGTTTCTGGAAAAGGAAGCATAAGCTATCCACCTTTAAGGGTTGTGTCCTTTGGGATAGCAGGGTAGGTATCCCAACCTCATTGAAGACTAGAGTCTTGCAGTCTCTGCATGTGGGACATCCAGGAATAGTCCGAATGAAGGCTCTGGCAGGCAGCTATCTCTGGTGGCCTGGGCTTGATAAAGAGATTGAGATCCAAGTCCATGGGTGCCACATTTGCCAACAGTCCAGGCCTGAAATGCCACAGTCTCCCGTGCATAGAAGGGAGGACACACATGCTCCTTGGTCGAGGGTTTATATCAACTATGCTGGCCCCTTTCAGGGGCAATTCTTCCTCATTGTTTTTCCAGTGTCTACCAAGATTACTGCCAGGACCATCCAGGTGTTGAGGGGCATCTTCACATATCTTCACATTGTCTCCGACAATGGACCTCAATTCACCACTTCAGAGTTCCAGGCTTTCCTGAAAGCCAACATGAACAGCCAAGCTGAGCGCATGGTGGACACCACCAAAGACGCCTTGAAGAGGCTCACTCATGGGAGCTGGCACCACAGGTTAGCTGATTTTCTCCTTTGCCACTGCACCACACCTTGCACAGCCACAGGCAAGAGCCCAGCTGAACTCCACTGGGGTCACCATCTCTTTACCAAACTAGACAGATTGCACCCAGACCGGGTGGCTTCACAGGTGTTACAGCTGCAGGCACAGAGGAGACTGCAGGTGGGCAATCCGGTTTGGGCAAGGAACTATGGACCTGGATATCTTTGGGTGACAACAGTGGTCTGCAAAGTCACTGGGCCACTCTCATACGAAGTGGCCTTGGAAGATGGTCGCATGCTGCGTCGGCACATTGACCAGCTGTGATGGAGGCTACCTAGTCACCCTTCCGCTCCTGACTCTGCTCTTGGGGGGGGGGAAGGACCATGATCACGATTGTGGATCTCAGTCTCTCTCTGCAAAAGCAGGGGTTTGCACTCTCCAAATAGGGGTTTTGCCAATGAGGCGGCTCCTGACTCTGGCACTGGATCCATGGGACATTGCACACAATCGGCTTTTCATGCCACACCTACATCAGGCCTTGTGCCTACGGGACAGTGTTCCCAATCGGGGTCTCTCACTGATCCGGGGAATTCCACCCCACCAAGGAACTCTGGTCTGGGCTTACCGGAAAGAGCCAGCCGAAGTCAAATGGACAAAGGGTTGGGCCTACTGTACCAGGCCAGCCAGCAAGATCCAGGTTCGGCCACATCAAATGTGTCTCAAAGTCCCGGTCTGCTGAGCCTGGCAGGCGAGCTTCAGACTGGGTACTTGCAGCGGCTCCGAGATGCTCGGAGTGGGCCAGAGGCCCTCCAAAGTTCTTACAAGATTATGTAAGGTTCCTGTCGGTAAGCAGGCAGGCCTAGTGTTCCTAGAAATCAGAACACATTCAAAAGTGTACTGTGATATGAAAGTATTAAGAATGCTATGGAGAGTGACTAGTAGTAGTTGAAATAGTAATATCTATTTTTTGAACTAAGAGGGGAGGGGTGTTATGTCCTGGGCCTGTGATTGACAGAGCAGGTGCAGGAAGCTGCAGAGAGACCCAGGCAGACCACGTGGCCTGCCCGGGCCAGACAAGCTGTCTCCAGCCTATTGTACATGCGCAAGGCGGGAAAATACGTTGCATTTATTGGCTGACGCTGTTCCCTGCAAAAGGGTATAAAAAGGATCAGCACCATCTTTGTGTTGTTCTGTTGAAGTTGAATAAAGAAGCATCTGTTGTTACTCCTGCCTCATTTCAATGCCTTATCGATGCTCAGAACAGAACACTGCCGTCTCACAAAAACAGGATGAAAACTCCAAAAAGCGACAAGGAAAAAAAGTTTAAAAAGAAGAGTGTCTTGCAATGGTTTTCTTCCCTGTGGGGTGAGGGGTCATGGGGGGAGGCTCATGAGCCCCACAGCTCTTCCAGGGGGGGAGGAGGAGAGGGGGAGGGGCTGCGCTATGATCGGTGCTTCTCATGCCTTCCACTGCATTCCTGCACTTTTCTGCCGCAGATGCCGCAGCTCTGCTTGCCTGGCAGGGCAGGGGCACACTCATGCTCAGGGATGTTGCCTCGCTTGCTGTGCCAGGGCTGGGCTGGACTGGGCTGGGCACAGAGCCTCCTTGCTGCTTCATTCCCCGTGGATATCATGAGTGCCCACCCCACCTACCGCTCATCCCGGGGCAGCTGCTGCCATCCGGCGTTCTCCAGCCTGTTGCTGTTCAGCCGGGCACACTGATCTTGGGCCTCGAGAAGATGGAGGCTGGAGGGGAGCGAGACCTGTGGCTGCTTGTCTGCACTCTTCTGCCACAGATGCTGCAGCTGCGTGGTTCTGCCACTTGCCTGGAAGGGAGAGAGGGCACTCATGTATGGAGATGCATGTGGGGCTGGTGCCTCACTTTCTGTGCCGTGCCAGGACTGGGCTGGACTGGGCGCAGAGCCTCCATGCTGCTTCTTCCCCTGCGGACATCAGGAGTGCCCACTCCACCTACCCATCAGCCAGTGGCAGCTGCCACCATCCCGCGCTCTCCAGCCTGTCACCAGCCAGCTGGGCGTGCTAAGCTCAGGCCTTGGGCAGATGTAGACAGGAGGGGAGCGAGAGCCGTGGCTGCCTGGCTCTTCCGCCTGTGGGGAAAGGTGCCACCTGGCTCGGTAAGCCGTGGTCTGCCCACAGAAGGAGGAGGATGATGGAGGAGGAGGGCTGGCTGGGGATGGGTGCAGCACTGCCCACAGGGGGAATATGACCAGCCCCAGCCTAAAGGGGAGGAGAGGCCGAGGGAGCCTGAAGGGAGGCAGGCGTGGTGCTTGGGGGTAGCCGCTCTCCCCCTCCCCCTGCTCCCGCAGAAGGGCTGGCTGGTTTCGGCATCACCTGGGCAGGCCTGGCCACACATCTGCATAGCAGCGTTGGTGGGCCCAGCCTTCCTTCCTTCCTTCCTTCCTTCCTTCCTTCCTTCCTTCCTTCCTTCCTTCCTTCCTTCCTTCCTTCCTTCTTTCCTTCCTTCCTTCCTTCCTTCCTCCCTCCCTTCCTTCCTTCCTTCTTCCTCCCCTCCTTCCTTCCTCTCTCTTTCTCTCTCTCTCTCCCTTTCTCCACAGAATCCAAACTTATGTGTCTTCCTTCCCCCATTAGCCTTCTGCAAAGTGCAAACGGACACCACGTCCTACTTGTCTTCTCCAAACTCACACCCATCATTGCTTCCAAAGGCCTTCTGCTCAGTCACTCGCTCTCTCACTGCACTCCCACCAAAACCTGCTTTTATAGGTTCCCCTCTCCCCACCCAGCTCTCTCCATTGTTCCTGCGAGAGCGCTGTTGGATTCGGTTTCCCTGCCCTCTCCAGTTCTCACTAGTCAAGTGCACATGGAGAGGGGGAGGGGAGCATCCCTCTGGCATACGTGCTGACAGAAAGGGCTCTGCATGCCCAGTCTGGCACGTGTGCCATAGGTTCACCACCACAGTTATAAGGAATCTTTATATATTGTTGCTAATTCTTAAAATATTGTTTATGTGAGGATTCCTCAAATGGATTTGCCTTCAGTTTATTCCTTGTGCATATGTATTCTTTTTCGACTCTTGCCATTCTGTTGGGAGTGGGGCTGGGTTGGTTGGAGAAATGTATTTGCCTTGCTCTGCTTTGCCCTTCTTCTGTGTGAAAGGATTTTGGCTTAAAAACATCCGTATTATCTCTAGATAACAGAGCCTGGGACTGTTGGGAAATAAAACCAAGAGAGACCTTGAAAAGGGCACTAAATCACAAAACAACCTAGTATGTATAGACTGGCTGGGTTTCAAATGGATGGTTGGACACTGGGAGGAGGAGACCTGAATGGGCTTTTTGATGTAACCTTTCATGCGTGAAATCTTCAGACTTTGGTTTGCTTTCCGGCTATCACTAACTCTCAATAAAAGTTTCTTTTGAAACAATGCCTGTCTCTGTAAGGCAGTGAAACTGGAAAAGCCAGGACCAAGGATTGGAGTGAGTCAGCTACCCAGGCCTGTCCAGAAGAAGGCACCACCAGTTGGCTGGAGGAAGCCACTGCTCTGGAAGACTCCACAAAACTGAGATGGTTGCTCAATGTCAGGAAGAAAGAGGACTGGGAAGAAAGACCTCAAAGGGTAACCTTTACACTGGGAGGCTGGAAAAAGACTCAGAAAAACAAGATGGAGCTGCTTTCCAATGATGAAGAGATGGACAAGCAGTCAGACCAGATGGGAGGGATCCTAACGTGAGCCATGTAGTACATGGTGGAAGCTTTCAAGGACTTAAAGGGGTGCCTAGAAAATGATGAAGAACTAACTGAGGAAGGAAAAGGAAAAACCACAATTACTGAGATGGCGGTGGGGGCACAACAGGCTCAATGGAAGCTCAATTGAGCAGCCCCCCAGAGAGCCCAGACCCAACAACAGCCCAGAGATAAGACTCCCCCGGACAAGCCAAAACTGGTTCTACTGGGAGTGAAGTTTGATGGGGATCCCCAACAATTGGGGTTCTTCCTGGCTCACATTCTCACATACATGCAAGTGTATGGAAGAACTCTTCCCAATGTTGCAGCCAAGATTAGAGTCATCACCCTAGCCCTGGAAGAGGCTGCAGCCAGGTGGATGGTAACCCTACACAACTGCGATGCTCCCAAGCTCTGGAACTTTAACTGATTCATGACAGTGCTGAGGCACCAGTTTGAAAATTGACTGGCAAACCAGAAGGCCTGGGACCACATAAAATGGTGAGACAAGGGCGTTGACCAGTGGCTGAGTATATGGAGGAGTTCTGTAACTTAGCATGCTGTCTCAACTGGCCCAAAGACCTCCTGGTAAGTTGTTTCCAAGATGGGTTAAACAATGACCTGTACTACACTTGCATGGCTCATGTGCACCTGC